>CM056553.1:27656689-28147164 GCA_029721515.1 Synanceia verrucosa
TGACACACACACAATTCAAAAATTTTGCACACCCCTGTCATAAAGTGTAAAATGAGTTTCCGCTCAGAAACAGAGGAAATATTTGCTCTGAAGGGTATAATATCAAACAGCCTGCAGGGTTTAAATACCTCAAACAGTATACACACTGACTAAGTCTGTAAGGTATTATTTAACTGACACCTAACCAGAACATGTACTGCTGTTGACAATACAATGGACCAAAATAGCTTTTCTATACTTGCAGACAGATATTTACAATATACAAAAGAAAATATGGATATAATATGGTGTCAGAGTTTAAGGTTTTTATTTGTCAATTTTCTGACAGAAAATTTCTACAGAAAATCAAGGTAAGGCTCCTCTTTTCCAACTACAGTACATAAACAGACAAAGTTTAAAAGGACTGTGTGCTGAAGGAACTGACCTGAGAGCAGTGAAGTAATGTCAGTAGCGAGCAGCCTTAATAACATTAATTAATATATGATAATAATAATAATAATAATATTGTTCTACATTACATTAGTGTCTTACCTTCCTGGGTGGAGGCTGCATGGCTGGATGCTGACAATCTGCTGCTCCCTCACTATTTCCTCATGCTGCATGCATGTGTCCCTCTGTCTGTCCCTCTGTCGCTCTGTCCTACAGGAAGCCTACAGGGGGCAGCAGAGCTCCAGTCACACACTCACCATGTTTACTTGAACACAACACGTCTTCAAAGGATTAATGCTATTACGTTTTTTCTCCATTGGTTTGGCTCATTTCCTGAAACACAAATTACTTTCTCAGAGCTCTAAGATAATTCAGCAGAACAGTTCAGCTCAACACCATGGATCACCTGCAAAAGCTCATATCTGCTCCTAAAACTGTTCACTCTTGTGTCAAAACTAAAGTCCTTTCTCATATAAATAGTCAGTGCCTCCAAAACTCATCGTCCCTTTGGTATTGTGTCAGCACTGAAGTCAAAATGTTACCATGTCTTGTCTCTATGGCAGAGGACCATTGAAATATCCCTTTAGTCCTCCTCTCAGTCTTAGTCCGGTCCTTCAGTGATAAAAGGTTCCTGGACTAGTTTTGTTTTGTTTTCTCTAGCTAACAGAAAAAAATAGGATTTTTCAGTCAGAGTAGCCTCACACACTGATCACTCATACTGCCAAGGAAACATTTTTATTCACATACATGAAGAAAATGTATACAGCATAACATACTGTAATAGAAACACATAAACAAGAAGGAGGAACATGTAATGTAGCCTCCAGCCTGCTGTAAATAAAGCTGCAGTTTCACAGCTGTCCTCGTCCTCCTGTCCGTCCACTCACTGCTGTCTGTCTGGACACACATTCTCCTTCACATCACGGCGTATTATGATATATTCTCCCTTTTGATGCAACCAGAGTAGAAAGTGGTGCATGTCGCAGCCATCCCCTACACTGATCTGCTGTAATATCTTCACACACAGTGTCCACTGCATGGAGCAGGTCCTCTGATTTAGAGCCTGATGGTCAGACACTCTCCACCTCCAAACAGAGAACAACTCCTCAGGAGGACTGAGGAAAGGAGAGTAAGGTGGTAGGAACACCATGAGCATCCTTGGATGAGTAGTGAAGCAGGCCCTGATGAGTGGACCTCAGTAGAAGTTCACATTGTCCCACACAGTGACATAGTTCAGTAGGTGAGGCCCTACGAGACCTCTCTGATTTTCAGGGATGTCAGGAAACTAAACTAACTCTTTGATTGGTCATGTGACATAGATGGTATTCATGGTATCATGTTCTGAAATAATGTTACACTTGTTCATGTGATGACTGATACAATGAAATGATGCTGAGAGAAAAACCAGACTGAGAATCAACAATCAGTTTACATCAACCACATCTATTCCCTTGGGAAGTGTGCTAAATGTAGGCTAACTGTGCTAACTGTAGGCTAACTATAGGCTAACGATGCTAACTGTAGGCTAACTATGTTAACTGTAGGCTAGCTGTGTTAACTGTAGGCTAACTGCTCACTGTAGGCTAACTCTGCTTTCTGTAGGCTAACTATAGGCTAACTGTGCTAACTGTAGGCTAACTCTGCTCACTGTAGGCTAACTCTGCTTTCTGTAGGCTAACTATAGGCTAACTGTGCTAACTGTAGGCTAACTCTGCTCACTGTAGGCTAACTGTGGTTTCTGCAGGCTAATTCTGCTAACTGAATTAGCCTGTTAGCTCCTCCTAGCTTCGTCCAGAGTATATAAGGTAGCTCACTTTTCTCTACATATTAGCTCATATTTCTGAGGAAAACCCTGGATTTATTTGTTTCACTGTCGTTTTAGTTCAGTGTTTGGCTGCTCTGCTCTCATCAGTTGATAAGATACTGTTTTACAAAGAGTATCATAGTTTTCAGCCGAGGCCGGCTATAGGACAGACCAGTAAAGTTTCCTTTCATGGGGTCCAAAATCCTGAGGGTATAAACAGTATGTATAGTAGGTGTGTAGATGATCTAAAACCAGTATTATTGGCAGTAATAGAGGGCCCCGAATTCAAATTTTACGTAGGGCACCATAGAGGCTTGGGTCGGCTCTGTTCAGATCAATACATAGTGGCTGGCACTGAGTGGAGGAAGAACCAGGCTTTGCTGAGGAGAACCTCACCTCCTGCCTCCAAAAGGAGAATCAACAGAAAACAAACAGCAGCAACATACACCAAACCACAACAATGAAAATCCACTGGAGGAGTGCTGTGAAAGTGTGAAACAAGGCCAGAAAGTGAAAAGTTTTTCATTATAGAAAGTTTCACCGAAATGTTGATGCAGACGTGTAAATCGGTTTTGAAATGGCTCAAAAGGGGGAACCAGCAGTTTGAAACTTGTGCATAGGCCTGCAGCAGTTTGTTCAAACATCACCACACTGGTCTGATATGTCAGGTTCAGCTGCTGAAACCTGCCAGCAAAAATGACAAGTGGGACTCTGAAAGGCTGCTTATACTGTGATGAATAAACGGCTGTTAATTCAAATTTAAGTCTCTACACACATTTAAATCCTCTAGTGAAGGTAAGAACAGATACTACCAACAAATCAACACCCTGGATTACTGACAATAATACCTTTATTATGTGGCACTGAGAAAGACTTGATAAGGCGATTCAAAAGGCATGACTAGAAACAGAGAGGTACACAAGAGGCCTGAAGAATTAACATAACATTGATCTGCATGCATCACTGTTTAGTCTGTGTACAGCTTAATTATCATGATTTATTATCATACATTTAGCTATAGCTATATCAGGTGACATCTATCCTCAACACAATGATAAGTTAATAATAAATAACATAAAAATATTAAGTACATTTGCAATCATCCCTCATATTTCATGTTGGGCTTTAACAAATGGTTTGTAATCTACTGTGATGCAGCGACAGTCGGTTCAAATAGTGAAAAGAAGTGTGGCGCATGTTAGAGATGAATGAATGTGCATGAGGACAGACAGAGGTCAAAGGCCTGAGTTGATCTGCTGAGACAGCTCCTGCAGCTTCTTATGGAGGCTTTTTGGTGAAAGAACCACAGGCAGTGAGCAGAAGCTGGTTGGCTGAAGGGAGAAGACATTAATGTTGTGAATGAAGCAGCAGTAATCAGTGTATGTATATATATATACACATACACACTACTGGTCAAAAGTGTGGGATCACTTACAAATTGCTTTGTTTTCCAAAGAAAAACACATTTTCATGCATTTGTGCATTAAAATGAACAATTAAAATGAATCAGATGATTTTTAAAGAATGATCTACATTTTTGCACAGAGGCCTCTCATCTGTCAATCCTCTACATCAATCTCCTGGTATGGCTGCTAATCCAAGTGAATCATTTAATAAGGCTAATTGATTATTAGAAAACCCTTTTGCAATTGTGTTGCACAGCTGAAAACTGTTGTACTAATAAGGGAGCATGGCATTCTTCAGGTTAGATTAGTATCTGAAGCATCAGCAGTTGTTTGTTTGTTTACAGGCTCAAAATGGCCAGAAAGAAAGAACTTTCTTTAGAGACCCGTCAGGCTATTGGTGTCCTTAGAAATGAAGGCTATTCAATGCAAGAAATTGCAAGGAAACTTAAAATTTCTTACCATGCTGTTAACTACTCCCTTCACAGAACAGCACAAACTGGTTCTAACAAGGACAGAAAAAGGAGTGGGAGGCCCCGATGTACAACTGTGCAAGAGGATAAATATCTGAGAGTGTGTAGTTTAAGACAAAGACACCTCACAGGTGTCAGCATCAACAGTGAAGAGGAGACTTCAGGATGCTGGACTTCATGGCAGAATATCTCTGACTGGCCAATAAAAAGAAAAGACTGAGATGGGCAAAAGAGCACAAACACTGGAAGACTGGAAGAAGGTGTTGTGGACAGACGAGTCTAAGTTTGAGGTCTTCGGATCACACAGAAGAACATTTGAGAGACACAGAACATATTAAAAGATTCGAGAACAGTGCTTAATACCATCAGTCAAGCATGGTGGAGGCAGCATGATGGCCTGGGGATGCTCTGGAGGTGGTAAGATAGGAGATTTGTACAGAGTGGAAGGGACCTTGAGGAAGGAAAGCTATCACAAACTTTTGCAATGCCATGCCATACCCTGTGGACAGCACTTGTCTAGGGCCAATTTCATCCTCCAACAGGATAATGACTCTAAACACACCTCCAAAATGTGTCAGCAATATTTAAGGAACAAGCAGTCAGCCAGATTTCTGACTGTAATGGAGTGGCCGGCACAGTCTCCCGATCTGAACCCTATTGAGCTGTTGTGGGAGCAGCTTGACCGTATGGTACGGAGGAAGACTCCATCAAGCCAATCCATTTTGTGGGAGATGTTTCAGGAAGCATGGGGTGAAATCTCATCAGATTATCTTGACAAATTGACAGCTTGAATGCCTAAAGTCTGCCAGGCTGTAACTGCTGCAAAAGGTGTTTTTTGTGATGAAGACAAAGTTTGAAGAAAATATTCATCATTTCCATTAAAATCATTATTTCTAACGCTGACAATGTCAGCTATAGTTCCTATTCAGACTAATTTCATGTGTGTTTCTATGGAAAACAATTTCAAAGTGATTCCAAACTTTTGACCGGTAGTGTGTATGCATATATATATATATATATATATATATATATATATATATATATATATATATATATATATATACTGTATATATATAGAGTCATGTGCCATACAAAGCATACGGTACATACTGGGTTCCCAGCTGCAGGTTAATGCTACCTAGTCAATGCTAACCACATCACTGTCATAATATCTGTGGTGTTACCATGTTAACCGACCTGACAGCTTTTAGCCATTCTGCTCATCCGATCCAGCGCCTTGATCAGATGAGTTGTCTGACTGTAAATCTTGGGGTGGAAGGACTTCAGGGCTTTGATGGCGTAACGTGGAGAGTCACATATCTGTCCAGAGGGCAGACACAGAAACATTTATCCATGGATATATATACATATATATATATATATATATATATATATATATACACACACACATATATACGCTGTATATATGTGTGTGTGTGTATATATATATATATATATATATATATATATATATATATATATATATATATATATATATATGTGTGTGTGTGTATATATATATATATATATATATATATATATATATATATATAAAATTCAAAAAGAAACAAGGCTCATCTTCATTCTTGAGCTCAGAGGCAGCAGCTGATCAAATAATCTCACCACATGTTCAGTCCTAACCGCTGCAGCAGTTTGTTAAATGAACTGACAGGCCGTAGTGATAAATAGCGCTCAGACTGTTCAAGTGGAAATTTAGATGTCACATTTGGGTCTTACAGTCATCAAACGTTTTCCTTTGAAAGGTCATTGGTTCATTGTCTGTCAGTTCACATTTTAAATGTTCACACTAAGTACCAGCTGCCAGAATATTAAGTTAATTAACATTAATGTGATAATAATACTGGTCTCTTACCTCTTGTGACATGTTTGAACACCTGCAAACATCCTGAAGAGATGATATAGAGAGAAAACTTTAGAACTTGACAGAACAACAATGCATCTACCAAGTGAACTAAGCTGAATAACTGAACTGCATGAATAACTGAAATTTGTTCAGATAAGAGCAAAGCAAAGAGGAAGTGGTGAAGGAGGACGCATTAGTCACCAACATGTCTGCATGTGTCTGTGAAACTCAGGGTTGAGTAACGTCATTAAATCAGCAACACAACCAGAAAACATGTCACTCCATTCATCAGTTAAAGGACAAGTGGGGAAGCAGAGCGGCAGAGCGGTGACACAGCGGTGACGTCAAAGGGACGCAGACTTACATCAAGATGAAGTGAGCTGCAGTTCTCAGAACAGTTCTGTGGATCCAAACAAGAGGTTAGGCTGCAGCTCTATCAGCGAACACTCTTACTACATGACAATGAGGGAAGCAACAGGCATGATTATACAGAGCTCTGCTCATTCACTGCTGGGAAAGGAAAGATAGACATTAGATCTATGCCTGTAAACTCAACGAGGTGGGAAAAGATTACTGAGGACATTCAAAAGGTTTTTGGTTTTGTTGTCTAATACTCTAACTCATGTGGTTATCAGCTGATTACTGAGCTCTGGAGGAATAAAACACTCCTGGATGTGATGCCACATGTCATCATGCCACCTTACCTTCACACTCTCTCCCAGCTTCTTCACCTCTACGCTGAACTCGTGCTTGTGAATGTCCCTACAGGCCATGGACGACATGAGGAAGGAGGCGAGAAGAGGCAGCAGCAGAGGAGGCAGCATCCTAGTGGAGGAGGTCGAGTCTGTGTCAGGACCACTACAATAGTCTGAATTTAACCGGTGGCTCTGGTCCAGATTAGATTAGTTCAGTTAGGCCTGCCCCTGGATCAGCTCTGTGGACACTCCTGAACCTTCTCCTGAGGCTGTGGTGCTGGGTGGACAACAGATCTGAAGCTTTTAACACATCAGGGTGTGACATTTCCAAATTATTGGGGATTCCCTGCACTTTGGGTCCACGGTTTGAGCCCACACTGGAGGCCGTCTTTACTCAACAGAATCCTTATGTGTGATGTAGTTAGCCACAGATCAGGGAGATCTGACTGCTTATGACTATCGTGGCATTTCCTACAATCTGAGAAGAGCCGTCCCTGCAGAGGACAGCAAGGACGAGCAGCAGAACCACATCAAGAGTGAATCACTTCATCTGAGATATTAGTGGGCTGGAGGCTGGAGTTCACCACATTTACTAGTGCTGAAGCTATAGGCTACTCTACCAGAGACCCTCTAGACCAGAAGGACCCAGGTCAAACCAGGACCTGAGACACTCTGGACAAGTCTCCAGTACATTACAGGGCACATAGAGACAGACAACCATTGAAACATGCAAACTCAACAGGAATCAAACCCAGTACCTTCTTGCTGTGAGGCGACAGTGCTAACCACTACACCACCATGCTGCCTTCACTGAACAAAATGTAATTTAATGTATGTTCTGCAGTGACCTTAACGCTGATGGATGGACCTCACTGGTCACCTCTCCTATGTTCAGGTTAAGAGACACTGCTCTGTTGAGAGAGGGATGCTCTGTTAAGAGACGCTGCTCTGTTAAGAGAGGGATGCTCTGTTAAGAGAGGGATGCTCTGTTAAGAGACGCTGGTCTGTTAAGAGAGGGATGCTCTGTTAAGAGACGCTGGTCTGTTAAGAGAGGGATGCTCTGTTAAGAGACGCTGGTCTGTTAAGAGAGGGATGCTCTGTTAAGAGACGCTGGTCTATTAAGAGAGGGATGCTCTGTTAAGAGAGGGATGCTCTGTTAAGAGACGCTGCTCTGTTAAGAGAGGGATGCTCTGTTAAGAGACGCTGCTCTGTTAAGAGAGGGATGCTCTATTAAGAGAGGGATGCTCTGTTACGAGACGCTGCTCTGTTAAGAGAGGGATGCTCTGTTAAGAGACGCTGGTCTGTTAAGAGAGGGATGCTCTGTTAAGAGACGCTGGTCTGTTAAGAGAGGGATGCTCTGTTAAGAGAGGGATGCTCTGTTAAGAGACGCTGCTCTGTTAAGAGAGGGATGCTCTGTTAAGAGACGTTGCTCTGTTAAGAGAGGGATGCTCTATTAAGAGAGGGATGCTCTGTTAAGAGACGCTGCTCTGTTAAGAGAGGGATGCTCTGTTAAGAGAGGGATGATCTGTTAAGAGATGCTGCTCTGTTAAGAGAGGGATGCTCTGTTAAGAGATGCTGCTCTGTTAAGAGAGGGATGCTCTGTTAAGAGAGGGATGATCTGTTAAGAGATGCTGCTCTGTTAAGAGAGGGATGCGCTGTTAAGAGATGCTGCTCTGTTAAGAGAGGGATGCTCTGTTAAGAGACGCTGCTCTGTTAAGAGAGGGATGCTCTGTTAAGAGAGGGATGCTCTGTTAAGAGAGGGATGCTCTGTTAAGAGACGCTGCTCCGTCAAGAAGCTGCTCACCTGAAACTCACCTGACCCGACGAGTTACAGCCTCTTTATTTTGCTCTGAACCATGCAGTGAACATTTCAGTAGCACCACCCATCCAGCCCCTCTGTCCTGTGTGGACTCTTTAACAACCACTGATGCTGCTGCTGCTTTACATGAAAAGGGTTCAGCTGGCAGAGCATTTTATTAGCAGTGTTAGTATTTTCAGAGGAGGAGCAACTGCTCGAGAGCAGTATTATTATACTGATAATATTGTGATCAGTCAGTACTACTACAGCTACAAACCAGAATACTTTAGATTGTCATGTGAACAGTAAGGAAGCATGTTTCCTTCTCCAATAAAATACTTCATTTGCTGTCCAGAATGAATGCATCCATCCATCCATCTTCTCCCTCTTATCCTCTCATAGGGTCAGGGGGGCTGGAGTCTATCCAAGCTGTCTTAGGGTGGAAGACAGGGTACACCCTGGACAAGTGTCCAGTTCATCACAGGACACATAGAGACAGACAACCACTCACACTCACATTCACACCTACGGTCAATTTAAATTAACCAACTAGAGGAACTAGAGGGTTACTGGTCTGGAGAGTGGACTGGTAGCTGGAGAGGTGCCAGTGCCTCCTCCTTGTCACTGCAGCAAGGCGCCAAAGGCCCAGCTGCTTGGGGAGCCTGGATATGGGGCAGCCCCTTCACTCTGGCACCTCTCCATTTTCAGCTCCACAATGATCTGGTGATGTGCAACTGAAAAATAATAATAATAACAGAGTGACATCAAGGGAACAATAAAGTAATTCTTCTTATTTGTTTTCACCGTAACCTTTGTTCACTGTGATGAAACAATGAGAAGAAAAAACCCTTCAAGTGATGACATGACGACTGAATCCCAGAGAGAACTTTCCCCACATGAAGTGAATAGGTAACAAGACCCAGAACTATTCAGGACCAGACCAGGACAAGATAAGACCAGGACAAGACAATACCAGGATGAGACAAGACCAGGACTAGACCACTGGTGAAAAACAAAATGTCATGCTTGAGATCTGAGGTTAAGGACACATCATTTGCTGTCGTCTGCTTTGGATTTTCAGGTTTTGTATTACGGTTTCTCTCTTTAGTTTGACTCATTTCTTGACAGAAACGACATCCTTAAAATGACATGGACACACCTCCAAACCATTAAGTGATAGTTCACGAGAAAATTTAATTTCTCATCATTTCATCAAATTCCAAATGTCTCAGTACATCTCTGTCAATGATTAAGTTCAGGTAGCCAACAGTTAGCACAGTTAGCCTACAGTTAGTATAGTTAGCCTACAGTTAGCACAGTTAGCCTACAGTTAGTATAGTTAGCCTACAGTTAACACAGCTAGCCTACAGTTAACATAGTTAGTCTACAGTTAGCATCGTTAGCCTATAGTTAGCCAACAGTTAGCACAGTTAGCCTACAGTTAACACAGCTAGCCTACAGTTAACATAGTTAGCCTACAGTTAGCATCGTTAGCCTATAGTTAGCCTACAGTTAGCACAGTTAGCCTACATTTAGCACACTTCCCAAGGGAATAGATGTGGTTGATGTAAACTGATTGTTGATTCTCAGTCTGGTTTTTCTCTCAGCATCATTTCATTTTATCAGTCATCACATGAACAAGTGTAACATTATTTCAGAACATGATACCATGAATACCATCTATGTCACATGACCAATCAAAGAGTTAGTTTAGTTTCCTGATATCCCTGAAAATCAGAGAGGTCTCGTAGGGCCTCACCTACTGAACTATGTCACTGTGTGGGACAATGTGAACTTCTACTGAGGTCCACTCATCAGGGCCTGCTTCACTACTCATCCAAGGATGCTCATGGTGTTCCTACCACCTTACTCTCCTTTCCTCAGTCCTCCTGAGGAGTTGTTCTCTGTTTGGAGGTGGAGAGTGTCTGACCATCAGGCTCTAAATCAGAGGACCTGCTCCATGCAGTGGACACTGTGTGTGAAGATATTACAGCAGATCAGTGTAGGGGATGGCTGCGACATGCACCACTTTCTACTCTGGTTGCATCAAAAGGGAGAATATATCATAATACGCTGTGATGTGAAGGAGAATGTGTGTCCAGACAGACAGCAGTGAGTGGACGGACAGGAGGACGAGGACAGCTGTGAAACTGCAGCTTTATTTACAGCAGGCTGGAGGCTACATTACATGTTCCTCCTTCTTGTTTATGTGTTTCTATTACAGTATGTTATGCTGTATACATTTTCTTCATGTATGTGAATAAAAATGTTTCCTTGGCAGTATGAGTGATCAGTGTGTGAGGCTACTCTGACTGAAAAATCCTATTTTTTTCTGTTAGCTAGAGAAAACAAAACAAAACTAGTCCAGGAACCTTTTATCACTGAAGGACCGGACTAAGACTGAGAGGAGGACTAAAGGGATATTTCAATGGTCCTCTGCCATAGAGACAAGACATGGTAACATTTTGACTTCAGTGCTGACACAATACCAAAGGGACGATGAGTTTTGGAGGCACTGACTATTTATATGAGAAAGGACTTTAGTTTTGACACAAGAGTGAACAGTTTTAGGAGCAGATATGAGCTTTTGCAGGTGATCCATGGTGTTGAGCTGAACTGTTCTGCTGAATTATCTTAGAGCTCTGAGAAAGTAATTTGTGTTTCAGGAAATGAGCCAAACCAATGGAGAAAAACTGTAAAAATCTTCCACACAAAGATAGCATTATCGTCACAAAGACATGAACAAGAAAACAATTCTTCTTCTTCTTATTATTATTATTACTATTATTATATTGTGTGTACATGGCACTGATGACGTAACAAAGGTCACAAGTTGTTGCTGACTGAATGAGCATTCTGTTAGCACACGTGCTATTTTACTGTTATCATACCATGAGAGCTGTGAGGTTTTATTAAAACTGATGAATAGATGAGAATACAAGCTGTCATGTCATTTTTTTCATTATTGAAATGAACTGATTAGTCGTTCTACATTTGTAAAAATCACACCTGGAATTGTTGATCATAAGAAATCTATTCATTTATCTTCAGTGTTACTATGGTGAGATGGGGTGGAGGGTTAATGAAACACGTTGAATGCAGAAATACAGGAGTGCTGTTTTAAAACAAAGGATGTGGTCCACGCTGCTGTTGTCATGGTTACCAACTTGGCTCATGTGAAAGCTCTCACAAAAAGAGTTTGGATCAGAAAACACTGTTTGGATTTAACGTCACCCCAGGTCTGTCTTTTCTTACTTACTAAATACCATGAAGACGACTCCATTATTTATCCTGGTCAGCAGTTAGTTGCGTTGGTCAGGTACTCTGTTAATACAGAACATGAATCTCATCATAACATCAACATGTTAAGAATATGTTATAAGCATTATTTTCTGGATGAATTCACCAGATGTGCTGAAACAAAAGACGTCTCCACCAGATATTCCACGGCACAAAACCAGGTTTATTTAGAATCACTGAGCAAACATGTCTGTCTTCACCTCCTTCCTTGTCTCCTCTCTCCTCTCTACTCCAGGAACTCACTCTTTAGACTCCCCTCGCTGTCTGAGAGGATCAGCTCCTCCACCTCACCACCCTCCTCATCCTCATCTTCCTCCTCAGCCTCCAGAGAAGACTGAGCATCCCCCTGTCCTCCTCCCTTCCCCCCCAGCTCCAGGTAGCCCTTGGCTGTTTGGTTGACAGCCCCTCCACTCTTCGTCCCTCCTCCTCCTCCTCCTCTTCCTCCCTCAGCCTTGCTTTTGGTAGGCAGGACCATCAGGATACCCTCATCCAGAATGGGGGTCCCTTCAGGGCTGACTCCCTTCCCTGCTGCTGCACTGGCTCGGCCTGCACTCAGGGTCTGAGCGCTGGGGTCCAGGGTCACAGAGGACTTGCTTGTGCAAAGACCCATGATCAGTGGTGGGTGTCCTTTACTGACGCAGATTAGCTCCTAATCACCTCTTGGGTCTGTCAATCCATAAGCAAGAATATGAAAGGTTGAACACCAGGCTCCTTTCACTGCACTACTTCTTCTGGTTGGTCGAGTCAAAGGTTTCTCAAGCTTCAGCAATCTGGTTAAAATCCCTCTGGAGCCTTGATGGTTGTTAAAAGTCAGGTGGAGAACAGGAGGTTTGAACGGTCCGTGCTGAAGGTTGTTGTCATCGGTGGTTCCCTGAATAAATGTGAGCTTCTCGTTAAAGTCAGGAGCTTTGTGAGGGCCAGCAGAGACACTCCCATCCACTCTGTGTGGCTCAGCGAAGTGAACATCCCAGCTGTCAAACACACTCTTCTCTCTACCTGCTTCAGTCCACAGAAGATGTCTCCAGCCATAAATAGAACCAGGCCCTCCAGCTCCATCATCCCTGGACCATATGGAAAATGTGAAGCATCTAACTAGTGCTACTATCCAAACCAGTCGTGGAGTACAGACCATGATGAACTTCACTGTGGCTGAAGTTCACCTCAGTTTGTGTCGTCACCAGGGTTAAAGGTGATGACACGTCGTTCACCACAGCAGGTCTGAGCAGTCTCATTGTCCTCTCAGCCTCAGCTGGTCCTCTGAGGGTCCTTGACTTGAACTGCAGAGCCGGTCTGTTTGTGGCAGGACTGCAGACAATAGATCCAGGAGCCATTCACTTCACTGGAGAGCAGATCGAACACTGAATACTCCACTGATTACACTGCTTTATCTGGTGAATCAGAAAGATGATGACTGACCCAGAACTCACCATAATAACACACTAACAAGTCTGGATTCATGGAGTCCAGGTGGAGGTCCAGGATCCTAGGACCTCCATACACTGGACTTTTTAATAAAAGCTCTAAAAAACCTGAAAGGTCTTTGGAGAAAAGAATAAAGCAGCTGTGACACACAAGGCTTAGTGATCAGTTATTGGCTTTATTGGTTTAGTGTGGCAGAACATCCAGATGTGAAGCACAGCTGGTTTTTAGTTCTAGTAAAGCATGTAGGGCAGACAAGTATGAGTTTCCTTTAGATTTAACCTTAAAATCAAATCAAATTATCTAAATTATCTAAATTCTTCTGACATGTAATGTATTTATTATCTCTACAAGTTAAATGACTCTTCATTTAGCTAAATGCCAAATTTTTACTTCTCACATTCTGACAAAGAAAAACACCAGTCAGTCAATCTGAAAATAGAAAAAAGTCTTTATTTCTCAGCTCTGAAAGGCTGACTAATGTAAATGTTCAAAGGGCTGTGTGGTCAGCAGATAATGATGGTCTTATCTGTCTCACAACCACTGATTCAACCTGTCCAGCTCTTTGGCTTTACTCATCATTGTCAGTCCATATAGTTTAAAAGCATCAATAAATAAATAAATCAGGCTGACTCACACTTTTCCTGAACGTTATCTCTCTGCAGTCTTTCTATGAGTGTAACGGAGCAACCACAGCTGCCTTTCCGCTGCACTACACAGAATGAATGAATGTGAGGATTTTCAGTGATGAAGTAATCCAGATGGGGGAGTTCCACCGAGGGACGGCACAGAGGCGACATCAAGAACTAAGCAAAAAAAAGCTTCTTTTATTCTGGAGAATGTTAAAGAGTGCATTTTAGTTTTTACTTGACAGCTGTTTCCGCCCTTCAGCCCTGATGGCACCATGCTGAGTGTCAGCCCTTTTAGTAGAGCGGTCGTCCTGAAACAAGAGGGAAATGACATTACTCCAAAATAAAACTGGAAATGACAGGAGAACATAGAATAGAATAGAATAGAATAGTTTTTATTCATCCCCCTTGGGGGGAAATTTACCTGCCACAGCAACAAAGACAAAATCACAGACACAATAGTAATAATAATAAAATAGAATAGAATAGAATAAAAATATTTACATATTTACAATGAACTAAAATACAATGGAAAAATATATAGATATATATACTTGTACAGATGAAACAGTTTAAAACACAATTATTATTGTGGCAGTGCAATTTCCTATTTTTTTGTGCAAAGTGATAGTGTGACGACAATGACAATAACAATGACAGTGATGGAGATGAGTCCAGATTGTGTTTACATCAGCCAGTGATGCTGATGTTGTAAAGTTTTATTGCTGATGGTATGAATGAGCTGCGGTAGCGCTCTTTCTTGCAGGGTGGAAGTCTCAGTCTGCAGCTGAAGGAGCTGCTTAAAGCCTCCACAGTCCCATGTAGAGGGTGAGAGGGGTTGTCCATGATGGAGGTGAGCTTAGCTAACATCCTCCTCTCACCCACCTCCTCTATGGAGTCCAGGGATCAGTCCAGGACAGAGCTGGCCCTCCTGACCAGCCTGTTCAGTCTCTTCCTGTTTCTCTCTGTGCTCCCTGCTCCCCAGCAGACCACTGCATAAAACACTGCAGACACCACCACAGTGTCATAAAAGGTCCTGAGCAGAGTCCTGCAAACTCCAAAGGACCTCAGTCTCCTCAGCAGGTGGAGACGACTTTGGCCCTTCTTGTACAGGACATCTGTGTTGTGAGTCCAGTCCAGTTTATTGTTGAGGTGAACACCCAGGTACCTGTAGCTCTCCACCATTTCAATGTCCAGGCCCTGGATGTTCACTGGTGCTGTTTGGGGTGTCTTCCTCCTGCGGAAGTCAATGACCATCTCCTTGGTCTTACTGGTGTTGAGCTGAAGGTGGTTATGCTCACACCAGTCGACAAAGCCAGTGATGACGGTCCTGTACTCCCGATCGTCCCCCTCAGACACACATCCAATAATAGCTGTGTCGTCGGAGAACTTCTGGAGGTGACAGCTCCCAGAGTTGTATCTGAAGTCCGATGTGTACAGGGTGAAGAGAAAGGGGGAGAGCACTGTCCCCTGTGGGGCCCCCGTGCTGCAGACTACCATGTCCGACACACAGTCCTGAAGCCTCACGTACTGTGGTCTGTTGGTGAGGTAGTCTATGGTCCATGCAGCCAGGTGACAGTCTACTCCCACACTTTCAAGCTTCCCCCTGAGCAGAGAAGGCTGGATCGTGTTGAAAGCACTGAAGAAATCAAAGAACATGATCCTCACAGTGCTGCCAGTGTTCTCCAGGTGAGTCAGTGATCTGTGCAGCAGGTAGATTACTGCATCATCCACTCCGATGTTTGGTTGGTAGGCAAACTGCAGCGGGTCCAGATGTGAGCTCACCATGGGGCGGAGGTTTCTCAACACGATCCTGTCCATGGTCTTCATCAGGTGAGAAGTGAGGACCACAGGCCTGAAGTGGTTGGGCTCCCTGGGGTGCGTCGTCTTTGGGACAGGAACCACACAGGAAGTCTTCCACAGCTGTGGGACTCTCTCCAGACTCAGGCTCAGGTTGAAAATGTGCAGCAGCACCTGACAGAGCTGGTCTGCACAGTCCTTAAGGAGTCTGGAGCTGATGCCGTGGGGGCCTGTGGCCTTCCTTGCCTTCATCCTCTTCAGTTCACTTCTCACCTGGTCAGCTGTGATGGAGATGGTTTTGGTGGTGGTGGTGGTGGAGGAGGATGAGGTGAGGATGGATGGTGGTGGTGGTGGGGTGTTGGTGCTGGATGAGGATAAGGATGAGGTGGGGAGGGGTGGTGATGGTGGCAGAGGGCTGAGGTGTTGTGAAGAAAGAGCTGGCTGGCTGGTGCTTTGATGAGTGGGGGCACAGTCAAACCTGTTGAAAAACAGATTTAGTTCGGTGGCCCACTCCTGGTCTCCTTCAGCTCCCCTCTCATGGCCTCTGCTGTGACCAGAGATGGTTTTTAGGTCTCTCCAGACCTCCCTTTCATTGTTCTGTTGCAAGTTACTTTCCATCCTGGTCCTGTAGTTGGCCTTGCCCTCCTTGATCTTCTCCTTCAGCTCTCTCTGCACCCTCCTCAGCTCCTCTTTGTCCCCAGATCCAAAGGCCCTCCTCTTCTCCTTCAGCAGGGCCTTCAGCTCAGGGGTCACCCAGGGTTTACTGGTGGAGAAGCACCGTACTTTCATGGTGGGTACAGTGTTCTCCACACAGAAGTTTATATAGTCCGTTGCACAGTGGGTCATGGTGTCGATGTCCTCACCGTGGGGGTCACACAGCACATCCCAGTGTGTGGTCCTGAAGCACTCCTGCAGGGCCTCAGTGGCTTCCTCTGACCACAGCTTTACACACCTTATGGTGGGGGGTTGCTTCTTCACCATAGAACATGAGAGCAAAAATTACATGGAGAACTCAAAGTGAATGATGAGGTTTCCTGTCACTGATCTGAGGTCTAGATTCACACACTAACTGAGCTCCGAAATAACTGTAAAGCACTTTAAGTGGAAGCTTTTTTATCTGGAGCATGTCTTCCCTGATTTGTTTCCAGACCCATACTTTCTTCATATTTCTTATATTTTTATGATTTGTGTTGTATAACAGCCTCCTGATGCCACTCGGGTTAACTTTATGTATTAATGTATTCTCTGTTTTCATAGTAGCTTTGCTGCCTCTGGGTTCAATTATCAAAAAACACAACCTATCCTTTCAATATTATGCTGATGTTTTGCAGATACAGTATATCTGCCTATGTTGACCAAAATCATGAAATACTTATTAAAGTTTTTAACAACAGTTTATTGTTGTAGATAGATACTTTTTATTTCCCTGATGTAACAGGATTTATATTGTATATCATTCCACTTGCGCGGCACGGTGGTGTAGTGGTTAGCACTGTCGCCTCACAGCAACAAGGTACTGGGTTCGATTCCCGGCCCGGGGCCTTTCTGTGTGGAGTTTGCATGTTCTCCTCATGTCTGTGTGGGTTCTCTCTGGTACTCCGGCTTCCTCCCACCATCCAAAAACATGCATGGGGATTAGGTTAACTGGTTAATTTAAATGGACCGTAGGTGTGAATGTGAGTGTGAGTGGTTGTCTGTCTCTATGTGTCCTGTGATGAACTGGACACTTGTCCAGGGTGTACCCTGTCTTTCACCCTAAGACAGCTGAGATAGACTCCAGCCCCCCTGACCCTATGAGAGGATAAGAGGGAGAAGATGGATGGATGGATGGATCATTCCACTTGCTTTCTGAGATTTAACTTCCTTTTTGGCATTTACTAAACTGTTTATATAACAACTTTGTGCACTTATTAACAAGGTAACTAGCATTTGTGCTAACTCAGCTATCCTGTTGTAGTGTGCTTCAGTATGCTGAGACGAGCCGAGTATGACCAGTATCACTCTGTTTCAATAAATGGCGGCGTACATACAGAGCAGCTTCCCCGCACACAGGTGCACGGTTACACTGAGCATGTTTCAGCACAATTCAGCACATCTGTTACAGATGTTATGTCACTGAGCAACGTGCTGCTGTCTAAAAACAAGTGGCAAGCAGCCAGGAAATGCCAAGACTTAACCCTTTGAGCCCTACTCAATTTAACCCTCACCAGGGGGACGCCGGCAACCCTGTAGGCTCCTAAGGGTAAAGTCTATTAATAGGTGCATTCATACAGGCAAACACATTGTTGCTTAGTGAATAATGTGTTCCAGCTTTCGTCGTTGAGAGATGCATATCAAACATCGTCATCATCAGATGAAACAGGAGATTGGCAGCCTGATACCTGCTGTGTTAAAGAGGTAGAAGCTTTAGCATGGTCTAGCTTAGTTCAAGGGGGACATTTATATTTTTAAAAAGGAGGGAAAATGACCTCTATAACATTGCCAAGCAATTAAGCTGTGTTAGACAGAAGGCACTGTAAAGCTATTCTACGATGACACATGACACATGGCTGTCTGTAAGCCTGGCTGCAGTGCTTAAAAGTTATATTTATATATAAATGAAGATAATAATAACGACAAATAAGTTGCTCTGCATCATGGAGAGCCTTCCTGTTATTTTTTAAGACTTTAAGGTGAGCCTTCATAACGTTCATGACACAGCCCATTTTTAGGAAGACAAATTAAATGTGATTATCTGATATTAAGACTTTTACTAGTAAAGCTACAGAGCGCTCCACTGTGGAAGCTTTGAGCTGAGCAGACATCCAGATTCTGCTGGAGTCTGTGAGCATCTTTATAAAGCAGACACTGGACACTATGACAAAATGTTATATCCTATAACTTCTTCAATACAAGCAACACCTACGACCAGCTCACACCCACACAAAAACTAACATTAGCATTGGGCTAATACAGTCATATTGCTGATGTTATATAATCTTATTATTATTCATGTTATATAGTCTTATTGCTGATGTTATAGTCTTATTATTGATGTTATATAGTCTTATTATTGATGTTATATAGTCTTATTATTGATGTTATATAGTCTTATTATTATTGATGTTATATAGTCTTATTATGATGTTATATAGTCTTATAATTATTGATGTTATATAGTCTTATTATTATTGATGTTATATAGTCTTATTATTGATGTTATATAATCTTATTATTGATGTCATATAGTCTTATTATTATTGATGTTATATAGCCTTATTATTGATGTTATATAGTCTTATTATTATTGATGTTATATAGTCTTATTATTATTGATGTTATATAGTCTTATTATTGATGTTATATAGTCTTATTATTGATGTCATATAGTCTTATTATTATTGATGTTATATAGTCTTATTATTGATGTTATATAATCTTATTATTGATGTCATATAGTCTTATTATTATTGATGTTATATAGTCTTATTATGATGTTATATAGTCTTATAATTATTGATGTTATATAGTCGTATTATTATTGATGTTATATAGTCTTATTATTATTGATGTTATATAGTCTTATTATTGATGTTATATAGTCTTATTGCTGATGTTATATAGCCTTATTATTATGATGTTATATAGTCTTATTATTATTGATGTTATATAGTCTTATTATTGATGTTATATAGTCTTATTATTATTGATGTTATATAGTCTTATTATTGATGTTATATATTCTTATTATTATTGATGTTATATAGCCTTATTATTGATGTTATATAGTCTTATTATTATTGATGTTATATAGTCTTATTATTATTGATGTTATATAGTCTTATTGCTGATGTTATATAGTCTTATTATTATTGATGTTATATAGTCTTATTGCTGATGTTATATAGTCTTATTATTGATGTTATATAGTCTTATTATTATTGATGTTATATAGTCTTATTGCTGATGTTATATAGTCTTATTATTATTGATGTTATATAGTCTTATTATTATTGATGTTATATAGTCTTATTATTGATGTTATATAGTCTTATTATTATTGATGTTATACAGTCTTATTATTATTGATGTTATACAGTCTTATTATTGCTGATGTTATATAGTCTTATTGCTGATGTTATATAGTCTTATTATTATTGATGTTATATAGTCTTATTGCTGATGTTATATAGTCTTATTATTGATGTTATATAGTCTTATTATTATTGATGTTATATAGTCTTATTATTATTGATGTTATATAGTCTTATTGCTGATGTTATATAGTCTTATTGCTGATGTTATATAGTCTTATTATTATTGATGTTATATAGTCTTATTGCTGATGTTATATAGTCTTATTGATGATGTTATATAGTCTTATTATTATTGATGTTATATAGTCTTATTGCTGATGTTATATAGTCTTATTGCTGATGTTATATAGTCTTATTGCTGATGTTATACAGTCTTATTATTATTGATGTTATACAGTCATGGAAAAAATTATTAGACCACCCTTGTTTTCTTCAATTTCTTGTTCATTCTAATATCTGGTACCACTAAACGTATAATACAATGAACACAACAAAAAATGCAGCTGGTCACATAATACTTTATGTCCTATTTGACATTCTTAAGCTTAATTGATTCCCAGGGTATATAAGAGGCCATTTCATGTCACAAGCAGCACTGCACATGCAAAGGCCTAGAGTGGTTTCCTGCTTACATTCAAGCCGTAGCACAACTCAGAAGTTGTCAGCTCTCACATAATGCCTAAAACAAAAGAATTATGTGAAGCAACAAAGGCAGCCATCTTGGCACTGCTGGAAATTGGCATGAGTGAGAAACAGGTAGCGAAAAACTGAAGATCTCCAAGACAGCCGTTCATTCCAACAAAAAAAAACAAGCTGAACATGGCACTACCAAATTGCTACCTGGCCGTGGCAGGAAAGCGTCTTACTACCCCACGAGATGACCGTGCACTCATCCGTTCCTGTGTCAGGAATCGTCGTCAGACCTCCAGGGACCTTAAAAATGAGTGGGCACTGTCGAGAAATGTGACTTGCTCGGCAAGGACAGTTCGAAACCGACTTGTTGAAGCTGGTTTGAAGTCACACAGAGCACGCAAGAAGCCCTTCATCAATGAAAGGCAGAGGAAGGCCCGGTTACTCTTTGCTCGAGACCACAAGGATTGGACTGTTGATGATTGGGCTAAGGTTCTCTTCAGTGATGAATCCAATTTTGAATTGATGCCCACTCCAGCCAACTTACTGGTTAGGAGGAAGCCTGGAGAAGCTTACAACCCAGACTGTCTTGCCCCTACAGTAAAACATGGGGTGGATCAGTCATGATCTGGGGTTGTTTCAGTCTGAGTGGAACAGGGCAAATGCAATTGTGTGAAGGCCGAATGAACCAGGTCAAGTACAGGACTACCCTTGAAAACAGTCTTCTTCCATCAGCTGGAAAACTCTTTCCTGCCTCGAATGACTGGATTTTCCAACAAGACAATGCCCCTTGCCACACGGCAAGGTCAGTTAAAGCCTGGATGGAGAACCACAACATTCGCATCGTGCCTTGGCCTGCTCAATCACCAGATCTTAATCCAATTGAAAACCTGTGGAAAATCATCAAACTCAAAATGGAGAACCACAAGCCCAAAAACAAAGAAAATTTGTTTGAATTTGTCCAACAGGAATGGCCTGCTGTGACAGCAGAACAATGTCAGAAGCTGGTGGAGAGCATGCCAAGACGCATGGCTGCAGTCATCAAAAACAATGGTTATGCAATCAAGTATTAACTCTTGTGTGTATCATGTGTTTAAAGCAAACAGAAAAGAAAACATGGAATGCTTAAAAGTAGTGTTTTTGGTGGTACAATGCCATAGCTGTTGATGTAAGAATTTAAGTAATTTTGGTTATTATCAAGAAAACCATGGAAAATGAATAATCCTTAGTTCTTAAATTAAACTCTCATGAGCTATTTTTGTTGTTATCATTATAATTGTCCAAACAAATGTACCTTTAGTTGAGCCAGGCATTAAAATTAACATGAAATTGAAGAAAACAAGGGTGGTCTAATAATTTTTTCCATGACTGTATAGTCTTATTATTATTGATGTTATATAGTCTTATTGCTGATGTTATATAGTCTTATTGCTGATGTTATATAGTCTTATTATTGATGTTATATAGTCTTATTATTATTGATGTTATATAGTCTTATTATTATTGATGTTATATAGTCTTATTGCTGATGTTATATAGTCTTATTGCTGATGTTATATAGTCTTATTATTGATGTTATATAGTCTTATTATTATTGATGTTATATAGTCTTATTATTATTGATGTTATATAGTCTTATTATTATTGATGTTATATAGTCTTATTGCTGATGTTATACAGTCTTATTATTATTGATGTTATATAGTCTTATTATTATTGATGTTATATAGTCTTATTATTATTGATGTTATATAGTCTTATTGCTGATGTTATATAGTCTTATTATTATTGATGTTATATAGTCTTATTATTATTGATGTTATATAGTCTTATTGCTGATGTTATATAGTCTTATTGCTGATGTTATATAGTCTTATTATTGATGTTATATAGTCTTATTATTATTGATGTTATATAGTCTTATTGCTGATGTTATATAGTCTTATTATTATTGATGTTATATAGTCTTATTATTATTGATGTTATATAGTCTTATTGCTGATGTTATATAGTCTTATTATTGATGTTATATAGTCTTATTATTATTGATGTTATATAGTCTTATTGCTGATGTTATATAATCTTATTATTGATGTTATATAGTCTTATTATTATTGATGTTATATAGTCTTATTGCTGATGTTGTATAATCTTATTATTGATGTTGTATAGTCTTATTATTATTGATGTTATAGGGTCTTATTATTATTGATGTTATATGGTCTTATTATTACTGATGTGATATAGTCTTATAATTATATAGTCTTATTATTATTGACGGGTGGGTCAGTGTTTCAGAGCTGCTGCAGTCAATCAGGATCTTCAGGTTCAGAACATTTAACTTCAGTGTATTTAAAGGTGTGTGTTCACTGTATCTGTGTGTGTCACAGTTCAAATATGCTACCAAGTATTCAGTCGATCCTTCAGTTAGACCAGGGGTTCTCAACCTTTCACAAGCCGCCCCCCCCCAAAAGCTGGTTCAGTACAGTTGGGGCCCCCCTCATCCCAGCGCCACCCACTCATCACCCCCTCAACCCTCCAACTACACCACCTTTCATAGATAGATAGATAGATAGATAGATAAATGGATAGATAGGAGGCATTTGTTCTGAGCATCTTTACTTTCTTTTTCATGACATATCAGTTCATCTCATGACACTTGATCCTTTCTTATTAGGAAAATACTGACTGGAGCATCCATTCAGTGGAATCAGGGTGTACTCATTTGCTCCCCTTGTGGCTAAATAAGGAACTACAAATATACAGGAAACATCCCAAAATATTATGAACCTGTTTTTAGCTAAATATGATCCACTGCAAACCCAGAGAGCAGCTCATGTTCTCCAGACCGAGTATTGATAATAAATGTTTCTAGAACACCTGATTTTACTACTTTTTTTTATGAACTTTTCTGTTAAATCAACCAAAACTCATTATAAACAGAAGCTGTTAGAGAAGCTAGCTCACTGCCAGGTTTTTACGAAGACTGTGAAGCAGACGTTGCTGTATTCACTTGATTCTGCCACTGCAAAAAATCGAAATCTTGCCAAGAATATTTCTCTTATTTCTAGTCAAATTATGTCGTTACACTTAATTTCAGACAATATCACTTGTAACAAAATTTGCACTTGCTTAATTCAAGCAAACAATTCAAGCAAAAAAAAATCTGCCAATGGACCAAGTGAAAATGTCTCAATAAGATTTCTTGAAATAAGACATAATTTCTGAGAAACAAGGCCCTCTGTCTTTGTGCAAATTTTGTTACAAGTGATATTTTCTGAAATTAAAGACATAATTTGACTAGAAATAAGAGAAATAGTCTTGGCAAGATTTCGATTTTTTGCAGTGGCAGTCTTCCTACAACATAGAGAACATCGTCAAAGCAGTCTTTATGCTAAGCTAGGCTAAGCTAGGCTAATTGTGGTGTGACTGAATGGGGAAAATGGTCAGAATGTCTGCAGACCAGCTTCTTGTCCTCACTTAGCTTCAGGCCAACAGTATCCATAGAAACAGCAGCAGCAGGGCAGTGATAAAAGACGCCTTGCTGGCATCACCTCCATTTTGACATGTGCACTGTGTCCAGGTGAGAGAGCTCTTGTCCTTCATGTCTTTGGGTTGATGTCCACGTCTGTCCCTCCCATGTTGCCTCCTGCCTCCTCCTCCATCCTCCTCCTCCTCTTTCTCCTCCCTCCATCTCTCCCTGAGTTCCTGTCTTCCTGCAGGTGGAGACAGAGACAAGGAGAGGTCGTCCCCTCCAGGTGAGGATGAGGAGTCAGGGCAGTCCAGCCAATCTGCAGCAGAGGATCGTGGGTAACCATCCTGCAGTGAAGATCCTGGAAAGGAGAACTTCCAGTAGGAGTCTCCTCTGAAGAGACAGACGGAGCCTGGACAAGAGATGGAGACATTGTCCATCAACAGCCAGCAGGTTTTTAATGCTGTATGCTCACTTGTTTTCCAAATGTAAACTACATGAACATTTTTCATATCATACTCAAAAAAAATCACATTTTTCTCTGACACCACAGTTGTCATTGCTGCCATACAGTGTTTACAATAAACTAATAAACACTTGCTTTAAAAATGATTTTAGGGTAGTCAAAAATGAGGAGCTGCTAGCCTCCCTGAGTCTGTCATTTCTTTATTACTGTAGATTAACACCACCCTGCTCAGGTAAATTAATCTAGTGCAGCTGTTAGCCAGCAGACTCCATCTGATGAGTAATTCCGGTATTCTCTTTATTTTAGCTCAGTTTTTAGTCTCCACCATCTCTTGATAAAACTATAAATATATTGATAAGAAGCTGCTGAGCAGGTGGAGTACAGTCTTACTAAAGCCAGAGCCAGCAGACTGTCCTCGTCTCTTCTGTCTGTCTTTGTTCAGGGGATCTGGTCCTCAGGTCAGAACCAGGTCTTGGTCCTCATGAGGATCGACACAGCTCAGAACCAGGACTGCTGTCCTCACCGTCGCTGTCCATGGTGATGCCGCTGACGCCGTCTCTGAGCAGCTGGGTCCACTGGTCCTCCTGTTTCCCTTCATCAGTGTTTCCCACGTTCCCCCACACAGGACCTTCCTCTGGGTCCCAGACCAGGCCCCACCTCCCCCCTGCCTCCTCCTCCTCTGTTCCAGCTAAGCTCACGTCCATCCTGAGGGCTGACAGGGGCTGAGGGTAGCCGTCCTGCAGGGACAGATCCCTGAACAGCCAGAAGTGGGAACCTGCAGCAGGACAGGACCTGCAGAGGTCAGTTGGTGAAAGGCTTCTGGTGGCTGCTCCACATTCAGGACTCATTATTGGGTTTTACCACTGATGAAGATGATGGCGTGATCTGACCGTCTCTCCAGCACAGCATGAAGACGAGGTAGATCAGGAGGCAGACCCCTCCACAGCCTCCTGACCGACGCCCCCCGACCCGACACCAAGCCCCCACCGGTGACTCTCCACATGGTCAGACCTGCAGGGCCAACAGAGCGGAGGTGAACAACTAGTCATTAATGTCTGTTTTCTGATCTCTAAAAATGAAATACCTTTGAAGAAGAAAGTCTCTCCTCTGATCCGTGCCACAGCATCAAAAGTGGTGTTACAGCGATCTATGAGGGGGCTGAAGAGAGAGGACTTTAACACATTTAAGGGTCAGGATCAATGAACCTTGTTTGGATGAAAACTGCTCTGAAAGCATTTAAAGAAAACACTCAACATTGTCTGGAGCAAAACAACATTTGTGTCCAGTATTTTTAATGATATAAAAAGGACGAACACAGACTTGAGGTCACGTCAGGCCTCAGGCTGAATACAGGTAAGTAGGTGTTCACTATCTAATGTATTATATTCTGGAGCTGGGAACACATATTTTTGTATGTTCATCAGACAGGGTTAGGGTGAGGGTTATTACCCATACCCATATATTTATCATACCCATATCTGTGATGGTGACGGCGTCTGTAGTGCTGAGGCTCTGGGGCCAGACAAGAAGCATCGGTGGGCAGCAGCTGGTTCCTTTTACCTGAAGGAGATAGAGTTTAAAACGAATTACAGCAACTGGAGTAACGATGAAGCAACAATTAATGTTGATGGCAGTGAACACACCGTGATAAAATGCGACAAAAAGAACAAAACAGCCCTGCTAGTTTCTTTCCCCACAATGCTCTCAACATGGTGAGATTAGCTTAGCATGTTAGCATGCTTTTCATTAATCTGCGAGACCTCATAAAACTCCTCAGGTTTAAATCTGTCAGCGTCAACCTCATGGTTTCTGTCCTGCAGCAGCTCTCTGGATGAAGCATGCATGACTTTATGCAGAGGCAAAAAGAGTCACAGAGAATGTCTTTCTCTCACGCTTTAATATGCATGGCTTCACATCCTGCATAATGTGGAGAATAAAACACTGTCCGTTTGTGCGTCCTCACCAGAGGTCAGTCCACTCTACTGGTTCACAGCATCGAGGGCCATTTTCATGCAATGTGTCACCCTTTTGTACTACGTGAAGGTGTTCAGTCATAATAATAAGGTCTTTATGTATTTATACATGCATCATCACATGCCCACCATAACCAAAAAAGATGTTTACACCCTAAAGGAAAAGGGAAAAGCCGCACCATAGAGCTGGGTGATGTGGTCCAGGTCTTGAGGTCCCAGGCGGTAGAGGAGGGGGTCTCCCACTGGACCCTGGTAGTACGGCCTCATCACCGAGTGCCGAGATGATGAGTGAGCAAGGCCCAAGGCATGGCCGAACTCATGGACCAGCACGGTGAACAGGTCTGTTCCCTCAGAGGCTGAAGAAAAAGATAAAGAGAGGAGCTGAGCAGAAGAGTCAGGGATCTTCATCAGATCTTCATCAGATCATCATCAGATCTTCATCAGATCATCATCAGATCTTCATCAGATCATTATCAGATCATCATCAGCTCTTTATCAGATCATCATCAGCTCATCATCAGATCTTCATCAGATCTTCATCAGATCATCATCAGATCTTTATCAGATCATCATCAGATCTTCATCAGCTCTTCATCAGATCATCATCAGATTTTCATCAGATCTTCATCAGCTCATCATCAGATCTTCATCAGATCTTCATCAGATCATCATCAGATCTTTATCAGATCATCATCAGATCTTCATCAGCTCTTCATCAGATCATCATCAGCTCTTTATCAGATCATCATCAGCTCATCATCAGATCTTCATCAGATCTTCATCAGATCATCATCAGATCTTTATCAGATCATCATCAGATCTTCATCAGCTCTTCATCAGATCATCATCAGATTTTCATCAGATCTTCATCAGATCATTATCAGATCATCATCAGCTCTTTATCAGATCATCATCAGCTCATCATCAGATCTTCATCAGATCATCATCAGATCTTCATCAGATCATCATCAGATCTTTATCAGATCATCATCAGCTCTTTATCAGATCATCATCAGCTCATCATCAGATCATCAACAGATCTTCATCAGATCATCATCAGATCTTCATCAGATCATTATCAGATCATCATCAGCTCTTTATCAGATCATCATCAGCTCATCATCAGATCTTCATCAGCTCTTCATCAGATCATCATCAGATTTTCATCAGATCTTCCTCAGATCATTATCAGATCATCATCAGCTCTTTATCAGATCATCATCAGCTCATCATCAGATCTTCATCAGATCATCATCAGATCTTCATCAGATCATCATCAGATCTTTATCAGATCATCATCAGCTCTTTATCAGATCATCATCAGCTCATCATCAGATCATCAACAGATCTTCATCAGATCATCATCAGATCTTCATCAGATCATTATCAGATCATCATCAGCTCTTTATCAGATCATCATCAGCTCATCATCAGATCTTCATCAGCTCTTCATCAGATCATCATCAGATTTTCATCAGATCTTCATCAGCTCATCATCAGATCTTCACCAGCTCATCATCAGATCTTCATCAGATCTTCATCAGATCTTTATCAGATCTTTATCAGATCATCATCAGATCATCATCAGATCTTCATCAGATCTTTATCAGATCTTTATCAGATCATCATCAGATCATCATCAGATCTTCATCAGATCATCATCATATCATCATCAGATCATCATCAGATCTTCATCAGATCAGCATCAGATCTTCATCAGATCTTTATCAGATCAGCATCAGATCAGCATCAGATCATCATCAGATCTTTATCAGATCATCATCAGATCTTCATCAGATCAGCATCAGATCTTTATCAGATCTTCATCAGATCTTTATCAGATCGGCATCAGATCTTCATCAGATCTTTATCAGATCATCATCAGATTATCATCAGATCTTCATCAGATCATCATCAGATCATCATCAGATCATCATCAGATCTTCATCAGCTCATCATCAGCTCATCATCAGATCTTCATCAGATCATCATCAGATCTTCATCAGATCATCCTCAGATCTTCATCAGATCTTCATCAGCTCATCATCAGATCTTCATCAGATCATCATCAGATCTTTATCAGATCATCATCAGATCTTCATCATATCATCATCAGATCTTCATCAGCTCTTCATCAGATCATCATCATATTTTCATCAGATCTTCATCAGCTCATCATCAGATCTTCACCAGCTCATCATCAGATCTTCATCAGATCTTCATCAGATCTTTATCAGATCATCATCAGATCATCATCATATCTTCATCAGATCATCATCATATCATCATCAGATCATCATCAGATCTTCATCAGATCAGCATCAGATCTTCATCAGATCTTCATCAGATCTTTATCAGATCAGCATCAGATCATCATCAGATCTTCATCAGATCTTTATCAGATCTTCATCAGATCATCATCAGATCTTTATCAGATCATCATCAGATCTTCATCAGATCATCATCAGATCTTCATCAGATCTTTATCAGATCGGCATCAGATCTTCATCAGATCATCATCAGATCATCATCAGATCTTCATCAGATCATCATCAGATCTTTATCAGATCATCATCAGATCTTCATCAGATCATCATCAGATCTTCATCAGATCTTCATCAGATCTTCATCAGCTCATCATCAGATCATCATCAGATCATCATCAGATCTTTATCAGCTCATCATCAGATCTTCATCAGATCTTCATCAGATCATCATCAGATCTTTATCAGATCATCATCAGATCTTCATCAACTCATCATCAGATCATCATCAGATCTTTATCAGATCATCATCAGATCTTTGTCAGATCATCATCAGATCTTCATCAGATCAACATCAGATCATCATCAGATCTTTATCAGATCATCATCAGATCATCATCAGATCTTCATCAGATCTTCATCAGATCATCATCAGATCTTCATCAGATCATCATCAGATCTTCATCAGATCTTTATCAGATCGGCATCAGATCTTTATCAGATCATCATCAGATCATCATCAGATCTTCATCAGATCATCATCAGCTCATCATCAGATCATCATCAGATCTTCATCAGCTCATCATCAGCTCATCATCAGATCTTCATCAGATCATCATCAGATCTTCATCAGATCATCCTCAGATCTTCATCAGATCTTCATCAGCTCATCATCAGATCTTCATCAGATCATCATCAGATCTTTATCAGATCATCATCAGATCTTCATCATATCATCATCAGATCTTCATCAGCTCTTCATCAGATCATCATCATATTTTCATCAGATCTTCATCAGCTCATCATCAGATCTTCACCAGCGCATCATCAGATCTTCATTAGATCTTTATCAGATCATCATCAGATCATCATCATATCTTCATCAGATCATCATCAGATCATCATCAGATCTTCATCAGATCAGCATCAGATCTTCATCAGAACTTCATCAGATCTTTATCAGATCAGCATCAGATCATCATCAGATCATCATCAGATCTTTATCAGATCTTCATCAGATCATCATCAGATCTTTATCAGATCATCATCAGATCTTCATCAGATCATCATCAGATCTTCATCAGCTCATCATCAGCTCATCATCAGATCTTCATCAGATCATCATCAGATCTTCATCAGATCATCCTCAGATCTTCATCAGATCTTCATCAGCTCATCATCAGATCTTCATCAGATCATCATCAGATCTTTATCAGATCATCATCAGATCTTCATCATATCATCATCAGATCTTCATCAGCTCTTCATCAGATCATCATCATATTTTCATCAGATCTTCATCAGCTCATCATCAGATCTTCACCAGCTCATCATCAGATCTTCATCAGATCTTCATCAGATCTTTATCAGATCATCATCAGATCATCATCATATCTTCATCAGATCATCATCAGATCATCATCAGATCTTCATCAGATCAGCATCAGATCTTCATCAGATCTTCATCAGATCTTTATCAGATCAGCATCAGATCATCATCAGATCATCATCAGATCTTTATCAGATCTTCATCAGATCATCATCAGATCTTTATCAGATCATCATCAGATCTTCATCAGATCTTCATCAGATCTTTATCAGATCAGCATCAGATCTTCATCAGATCATCATCAGATCATCATCAGATCTTTATCAGATCATCATCAGATCTTTATCAGATCATCATCAGATCTTCATCAGCTCATCATCAGATCATCATCAGATCATCATCAGATCTTTATCAGCTCATCATCAGATCTTCATCAGATCTTCATCAGATCATCATCAGATCATCATCAGATCTTTATCAGATCATCATCAGATCTTCATCAACTCATCATCAGATCATCATCAGATCTTTATCAGATCATCATCAGATCTTTGTCAGATCATCATCAGATCTTCATCAGATCATCATCAGATCTTTATCAGATCATCATCAGATCATCATCAGATCTTCATCAGATCTTCATCAGATCATCATCAGATCTTCATCAGATCATCATCAGATCTTCATCAGATCATCTTCAGATCAGCATCAGATCTTCATCAGATCATCATCAGATCTTCATCAGATTTTCATCAGCTCATCATCAGATCGTCATCAGATCTTCATCAACTCATCATATCTTCATCAGATCATCATCAGATTTTCATCAGATCTTCATCAGATCATCATCAGATCATCATCAGATCTTCATCAGATCATCATCAGATCTTCATCAACTCATCATATCTTCATCAGATCATCATCAGATTTTCATCAGATCTTCATCAGATCATCATCAGATCATCATCAGATCTTCATCAGATCATCATCAGATCTTCATCAGATCATCATCAGCTCATCATCAGATCTTCATCAGATCTTCATCAGCTCATCATCAGATCATCATCAGATCATCATCAGATCTTTATCAGATCTTCATCAGATCTTCATCAGATCATCATCAGATCATCATCAGATCTTCATCAGATCATCATCAGATCATCATCAGATCTTCATCAGATCTTCATCAGATCAGCATCAGATCTTCATCAGATCATCATCAGATCGTCATCAGATCTTCATCAGATCATCATCAGATCATCATCAGATCTTCATCAGATCATCATCAGATCTTCATCAGATCTTCATCATCATGTCTCCTGTTCAAGCAGATACTTCTGAGGAAGGTGCAAAATTGTTTCAGTAAAAACCAGCTCTGAAAGGTTAAGTCCTGCAAAAATAATTGCAAGCAGTATTTACTTATAAAAAATTGTTCATGAGCAAAACGACATGCTTGTACATCACTATATATGCATGTACCTAAAGACAGAAATACGACATGTGGGGACTCATTTTATTATAACATAAACTTCATGAAGACATGAGATCAGAGGATGAACTGTGGACCATCTGTCTTCATACCTGGCTGCCTGAAGGCCCACTGCTCCTCTGCGTCCAGGTGAACCCCACCTGCCCGGGCAGGGTCTGATGGGAAGAAAGCATGGCCCACTGCACCACCTGGCCCATCAAAGGGATAGCTGTCACCATGGAAACCATGGAGGAAGTCTACCTGTAGGTCAGCCGCCTCTGGACTGCCAACCTGAAGGCAGCAACAGAACAGAAAGCAAAGGGCAGAAAGTCTGAGCAGCTAGATGGGCAGAAGTGTTCAGATTCTGTCCTGAATGATTTTATACCAGACCGAACCAGACCGGATCGGACCGGACTGGAACAGACCAGACTGGAACAGACCAGACCAGAACGTGTCCACTGTCGCTCCAATCCACAAGCCCTCGACTCTGGACACTGAATATCTCCTGAGAGCTGAATGAACGAGTGCTGACATGTAGAAACCATGACCTTCTGTCCCATGTCGTTAGCCTCATGGTCATATTTCAAGTTTTCAAGAGAAGGAGAAAAGGCATTTTTCAGCAAGAGCTTTTTATTTTTATTCTTATTAGATCTTATTATTAACACTATAATAGTGAGTTTGATCTTGCAGAGAATATTTTGCTCTCTCACATCTATACGTCACTGGTCTGACCTTAACCTGGCTCAGCTTTGTCGTCCTGGAAGCAGCCCACTTTTTTTCAGAGTCACTGAATTTGCCAATATTCATGTTCAAACTTTTAAAGACCAGCGGCTCACTAAACACTCAGCAGCTTGTGTTTTATTTGTTACTTTAGTTTTTAAATGCACTGCAGGTCTAGTAATGACTTTTACTGGTTTGCCATCTCTAACTAGCTCTATAACATGTCTAACCTTCACTAAAGTCCTGCTCAGGTGCTGTGAACTCTGTGAATTCTGTCTATTGATGAGGGAGGTTGTTATGTCAGGGTTAACCCAGTGACAGAGAGCAGAGTTAGGCAGATATCACATCAGGCCCTCATGCTGTCAACATGTCATAAACTGCACCAACCTCATGGAAGTCCAGAGGCGTTGGTTCTGCCCACACCCTGAGAGAGTAAAACACCAGCGAGCGGATCATTTCCCGGGACAGATGGGAAGAAGAGGGGTATGAATGCAACCTGAGAGTGAATGAAGAGTGTTTGAGTGTATAGAGAAAAACACAAACAGCCCATAGCACTGAAACCACTCCAATCAACTGAATCCAGCCCCTCTGAGCTCAGAGCTGCAACAGAAAGGCTCAAAGCCAATCAGCACAGGCGTTCTGTGGATACTGACACCAGTTACGACCTGTGAGCTCTGCAGGTCAAGATCAGTGTGAAGAAAAGCCACCAGTTACAGACCAGGACTGTTCACACCTGATACTAACACTAGTATTCTCATGAATACTCACTGTAAGGGGGCTGAAAAGAGTAAATGTCATCACCACCTCCAGTTAATGTTCCTGCGTGTCCACATGGACACAGCTCTCCTCCTCCTCCTGCTCCTCATGTCGCTCCCCTCTCGGCTGGCAGGTCTGGATGGGTCCTCCTGGTCAGGCAGGGAGCAGCGTGGACCGCTCATCAGCGCCTTGGTCTCCTCATCTGGACACACCAGAGCACAGGAGGAGGTCTCACACAGAAGACCAGACCAGGATCAGCCTGAACATGAAACAGCTGCCGTCTGTGATCTCACCCACAACTCCAGTATCTTTGAGGCCTGCAAACCTCTGCATGGCCCTGACAGCGCTGGTGACAGCAGTCCAGGCCTGCAGCTGACCAGTGGAAGGGTCTGATGGAGGGAGGTAGCCATACTTCATCAGCCAGTCCTGTACAGAATAAACACACAATATGTGCTTCATGGTTCTGTTTGGACAGTCATTAATTATCATGGTGCTGGTCTGGAGGTCAGAGCACTGGATCTGGATCAAGTGGTCTCAAGCATCAGGTTTTCCTCCCTCCAGTTTCAAAAATATGAATCCATCAAATCAGATAGTCTCAGTATATATCAGGGTGTGATGACTGATAACAATGGGATGGACTTAATGATCCTACAGTTGAATCAACACCTCTCTAATGATGAGAGGATTTACCTGCAGGACCAGTCTGTTAAACGCTCCAGGCTAGATAGAAAAGTTCACCTGAAACCTTTCATCAGAGTCCCAAAGTCAAAACTGGATCAAAATCCAGACCTGAGCTGAGTAGTCCCCACAGACCACTCCTGTTGCTCCAGTTAGCGCAAACTAGCTAAGCAAACATGTCATGGTTATTAAAGCTCATGCTTTCTTTTACCGCCAGCTGGGCGCCCTCATCTTCAGTGGGGGTCGCTGGTGCAGAGGAAGGTGTGGGGGTCACTTGAGCAGAGGAAGCTGCCAGCATCCACCCACTGCTCAGGAACAGGAAGACAGTCCTCATCATGCCCTCATATCTTTATATGAACAAACTTTGGTGAATCCATCAGAGTCTGAGATGTTTCTCCACCCCTGGAGGGAAACCAGAAGAAGACATGGAGACAGATTACAATTTCAGCTGAAAATACTCTCAGGATAGCAATAACATTATTATTATGTAATATTATTGATGATCTCAAGTTAGAGCTCCAGCTGAGACGACACTTTCACCACCAGAACATGTTAATGTCCCACATGATGATCAATCCTCCTCTGTATCTGCTAAAGGCTAAAGGCTAAATGCTCCTCTATGTCACGTGTTTCTGCGGCTTTACAGGTGAGACTGAAGCCAGATGAACAGATGAACACTGGACATCCACACTCTCTCCTTAACATCTGTTCAATTACTTTAAGTACAAAATCTATTTTTGATCCTCTCTGAAGAACCACCTTGACATCAATGTCAGTTAAAGCAGACTGTGCTCCCACTGGGGAGACGACACACCAGAGGCAATCAGGAGATGGACGGACATTAGCATAAAACCCCGCAGGACACTGGTGGATGCGAGACGCTTCATTTAATTAAGTTAGAGGGTAAACCATTCCAGTTAAAGCATGGGGGGTGGCTGTGTTAAAGCAATGAGATTAGAAGAGTAGAGGGCAGGAGTCACTCCCATGTTAAACCTTTAACCAGCCTACATTCTGACATTACATTATGTACATGTGGTGTTTGTGTGATAACGTTCTTTACCCTGGAGATTTCACCTCCAAAGAAACAGAAACTAAAATAAGTCTTTCCATGAAAACTACTCAGTACACGCAGCATGCAGCTTTCTTTACAGAAACACAATGTCGACAGGCTGAATCTGAATGTGGCAGAAAGTTCTAGACCAGGACAGAATACTGGAAAAAAGATATTTGACTGTTGGTGATTTAATTAAAACAGCTTTGCCTGAAAAGATGAAACTGTGGTGCTCAGCCTTCCTCTCTGTTTATATCCCAGTATATTATATATTATATTGACACCATCCAACACGTCCTGCACAGCTCAGATAAACTCCAGCAGACAGTGCTTACCTTCCTCCTCCTCTGTCCGTCCTCTCCTTCACTCTGTCTTTATCTGCCTCTGTAGGAACAGATGGGTCTTTTCTCCACCACCTCCACCCCACCCACTGCCACTGAGGACAAATGGAGGCAGAAACAGCCTTTCTTTCATTCAGGGAGCCTCAGTCTGATCTGTTGCTCTGCTTCCATCAGTGAGCGTCCAGTGAAACAGACCTGGTTCCTGTCCTGAAGTCGAAGTGTGGACTGAGAGGATTAGTGAGCGCGACACAGCAGAGAAGGGTGGAGATTTAGTGTGTGTGCAACATCTGCATGCCCATGTGTATCTTCTCTCATGATGGTATTAACATTTCAGTCAATCCTCTTAACACCAGGATTAAAAACTAAAATGAAGACGAGCAGATTAGTGTTCTTTCTTTGTGTTTGACCAGTGGACCAGCTGTTGGACAGGGTGACTCTGTCTGTCTGAACTCACCTGTACTGTTGGATGGACTGTGCTATGGTGCATGGTGTTCATATTGTCCTGTTGACTTATCGACTCATGTTAGTCCTGTCTGTCTGTCTGGAGTCCTGAGGCGTCTGATCTAATCTGCTGCTGTAGGACTGATGAGACGCTCTGATGTGATCCTGCAGCCGGACAGACAGATGGACTGGCCCCAGTGCAGATTTACCCGTCATGAGTCCTGAGTCCTGTCAGCATGGATGGAGACCAGGAGTCAAACTTGTATGGTTACAAATGTTTCATGTGGGAGGAAATGCCTGAATCATGTTTGTTAGACCTGCAGGATGAACGTTCACATGATGTCTGTACGGTATGGTATTATTCATATCCTTAGTGATGATCATCTTGTTCTGCTTGTATTTACAGCTAAAACTGCCCCAAAAGACTTTTAGCTTACAGATTTTATGACCACGTACTTTTTATGACATAACTAACCCTCACCCTTTTAATGAATGGAGTTTCCTTTGTCACCGTGACAACAGGCTGCTTCCTGAAGAATGCAGCTTGGACAGGTCAAAGGTCACTTGGTGGTGATGGTGATGGATGCTGGGTGGAGCTCCTGTTAAATATATGAATGGAGCTGTGTGTCTGGAGCTGTGTGGGTCCATCCTGCCGTTGTCCTCGGCAACACAAGTGCTCTTTTTGGGCCGCATGCATGTGACCAGGGGTCCCTCTGTACACATCTGGATCTGGAGTGCCAGCTGTTTATCAGTCACTTTTATTTATCTTGTTCATGTGTGAGTATCTGCACACTGCTAAACGTTACTGACAAAGACTCACTGGTCTGAATGGACCTGAGGAGCTGTGTTGGACTGAATGACCTCACTGTCAGTGGAGAGTGATGTGGAATTCATTTTGATCATTATGATACAAAAACTATTTATCAAAAACACTATTCTGAAAACTTGAAGCTTGTGAACATAGGAATAGATTTTTTTTCTTCTTTTTTTCTCTGTGTCAACAAAAACTAAATGAACTATTTCTCTACCTGTAAATGATCAGTGAAAACACCAGAAAGCTTTAACATCAAACAGAAACCCTCCAGAAAGTGCTCTTTAAAATGACTGTAGTGCCTTTTGGTCAGTCTTTAGGGCTCTTAGGTCAGACAAAGTTCTGAGTGTAGAGCACCTGAACACAGCCGATGTGCCTTTGAGCAAGACAGTGAACCCTTCACCCCACTCTGACACCTCTCCATTAAATAATAAAGGGATTTAGGACTCTAGATTTAGAAAAACTAGGACTATAAATGATGAAGCTGGTAAATTAGGGTGGCCTGGTTGACATAAGAGCTTGGCTGGTGCATAGATGACAGAGAAAATGTCCTGATGGCACGAATAAAGAAAAGGTTTGGGGTTTATTTAAGAATAAGAATCATGTTATTGATCTCAAAAGAGAAATTCAATTGTCAGGCAGCTCATCTGTGTTCATTTACTAGTTAATATGACATAAAAATGATTTTAAAATGACTTCATGTACATTTCTTTACATTGGATGAGCTGGAAAAATAAAAGAATGAATACTACATAGTGTTAAAATAGATTATTCTCACTGTAGCCAGACTTCTACTGTCGTTCAAACTCAGATAAGTGGCAAAACAGAACAACTGCACAAATTACATCACGCCACCAGGAAACGGAAGCACTCGTCGCCATGGCAACAGAAAGCCCCCTTCTGTGCAGGAGGAACAACATTATAATTAAAATCATTTGAAGTGATTCCTCCAGTCTTTCAACCCCAGAACCATCTGTCATGTCCAGTCAAACAGATGAAGTTCTTCTGAGGATCCAGGGCTGAAAAATCAAACCAAACTTCAGCACAAAGGAAGGTTTGATAGTTTTGTCTTTTTCGTCTTTCCACATCACGACTTTTGTTTTTGTTTTTTTTATTGTCAGTGTGACAAAGGTGTGAGCGACATACTGGACACATGCGGAACTTCAATTTCTCTGTTGTTTCCTCCTGCATTTTTTTTTACCGTCGCACTTCCAGCTAAAGCCTCGTTAGTGAGCATCGATCAGACCCTCTGTTTAAGGGCTCAGAGGTCCACTGGTCCTCTGGAGGAAGGACAGGCTTGGTCCGTCAGTCAGCTGAACACAGTGTGTACAAACTGAGACGTTACAAGAAAAAAGACATCAGTAAAGCAGCCGTTTCCGGTTTGTGTCGGTACGTTGTGTGGTTCAGACCAGTAGCTGCTGTATTATAGGCTACTGGTAACTAACGTTAATAACTGATGGACGTCAGTGGACATTTAGAGGAAATGTTTGGTTATTGTTTGATGATTAAATAAATCCAGAGAGAGATCGGAATAAATTCAAAACAAAGTAAAAGGAGTGGAGATGCCGGGGATTGAACCCGGGGCCTCATACATGCAAAGCATGCGCTCTACCACTGAGCTACATCCCCTGATAGGCCCCTCTCGATGATTTATCAATATATTCACTAAAACATTCAGAGAGGACAGTATATATATATATATATATATATATATTAAAACATTCAGAGAGGACAGTATATATATATATATATATATATTAAAACATTCAGAGAGGACAGTATATATATATATATATATATATATATATATATATATATATATATATATATATATATTAAAACACTCAGAGAGGACAGTATATATATATATATATATATATATATATATATATACTAAAACATTCAGAGAGGACAGTATATATATATATATATATATATATATATATACTAAAACACTCAGAGAGGACAGTATATGTATATATACTAAAACATTCAGAGAGGACAGTATATATATATATATATATATATATATATATATATCTAGAGAGGACAGTGTTTATATATATATATATATATATATATATATATATATAAACACTCAGAGAGGACACCAGGCTTTAAGTGGATGATTTAAAAAAAGAAAGATATTACACATACATGTCGGCATTAATTTATTGATCCAATGTAAATGGTCTGTATTTATATAGCGCTGTACTAGACCTGCTTTACAGTAAACATCACATTCACCCATTCACACACTGTGATGTGATGCCTTTTTAATGAATGTCCCTCTATAATTTTCTTTTTACTTATTTATTTTTATTAACCTTAGATGTATTTCTTTCTTTATTTTATTTCAATTTCAAAGGTATTCATTTATTATTGACTTGCACTGATTTGTATGTGCACGTAAATACATAAATAAATAAATATATAATGGTAATAAATGCAACAACAAATTTGAAAAGGAAAAAAATAGATTATAAAGCCATAGCTTTATAGCTATAGCAGCTTCATTATAATGAAGTGAAGTGAAGTTGGGCTGTCCAGGAGGACTGATAGGTGTTTACATTCTACAGTCTGGATTCTAGTTTCCTTCTGTGTTCTACTGTAATCTATTCTACTGTGTTGTGGTGCCTCTCCATCAGTCTGCAGGCTCACCTGGACTCACCACCAGGTGTCACCAGGTAGCCGCTCATTAACAGCCGCTGGTCCTGCAGGAAGTTTGATCTTTGCAGCAGAAACTGTCCTCAGGGGACAGTTCACACCTGCAGAGCACCTGGACAGGCTCCCGCTGACGTCACCAGTGACTCACCTGAGCCCCGAGCCGCTCACCTCCACCTGCTGCCCGCTGGGACGCGGCGGAGAGCTGCTGCTCAGGAATGAGATGAGGCTTTACTCCTTCAGATCTGGATTCCTGCTGGTTTTCGCTTGTGTCGCGTCTGTTACTTGGATTAAATCGATTCCCAGAGATGGAGGTAAGAAAGTCTGGAGAAGCTCAGTCTGAACTGACTGAAAACATGAAAACAGACAGGAGCTACAGGAAGTAACCTTTGAAACTTCTGCTGAACAGAAACGGTTTCCTGTATTTTATTTACTGCAGCTGCTCTACGAGGGTAATAACACGAAGAGTAGAGATAAGGCACACACACCTGGTCTGCTGGACAGACCTGGTCTCCTGGGCAGACCTGGTCTGCTGGACAGACCTGGTCTCCTGGGCAGACCTGGTCTCCTGGACAGACCTGGTATACTGGGCACACCTGGTCTGCTGGACAGACCTGGTCTCCTGGGCAGACCTGGTCTCCTGGACAGACCTGGTATACTGGGCACACCTGGTCTCCTGGGCAGACCTGGTCTCCTGGACAGACCTGGTATACTGGGCACACCTGGTCTCCTGGACAGACCTGGTATACTGGGCACACCTGGTCTGCTGGACAGACCTGGTCTCCTGGGCAGACCTGGTCTGCTGGACAGACCTGGTCTCCTGGGCAGACCTGGTCTCCTGGGCAGACCTGGTCTCCTGGACAGACCTGGTATACTGGGCACACCTGGTCTGCTGGACAGACCTGGTCTCCTGGGCAGACCTGGTCTCCTGGACAGACCTGGTATACTGGGAACACCTGGTCTCCTGGACAGACCTGGTATACTGGGAACACCTGGTCTCCTGGACAGACCTGGTATACTGGGAACACCTGGTCTCCTGGACAGACCTGGTATACTGGGCACACCTGGTCTGCTGGACAGACCTGGTCTCCTGGGCAGACCTGGTCTCCTGGACAGACCTGGTATACTGGGAACACCTGGTCTCCTGGACAGACCTGGTATACTGGGAACACCTGGTCTCCTGGACAGACCTGGTCTCCTGGGCACACCTGGTATACTGGGCAGACCTGGTCTCCTGGACAGACCTGGTCTCCAGCTCCCTGATCCTCTACAGGTTTGAGTTGGATGATTGTGACCACAGAGATCAATGCTGTGATCCAAGAGCACCACACACAACATGACATGAAGACATGTCTTTTCAGTCTCAGCTGAACAGAACAGAAAATGATGACGATGATTACACATAGTAAGTAATAGATCACATCATTTTACAATGCAATGATCAAACAGTGAGTAATTGTCATGCTAACAGGGTGGGGGAGGTGCAGCTCATGCAGAGTACACTTTATCTGTTTAATGTGCAGTCAGATGTTCACACCACATAATGACGTTTTTTTTTCTTCACTGTCCCTGTTCTGTGGTTTCTTCAGGATGTTAACAATAACAGCTAGATATAGAGAAGTGGTGGAAGTAATTCTGATTTCTGCAGCAGTAGTTCACAATAATGATGTCGTTAAAACATGTTAAAATGCCTGCAGACATGATGTCAGTGTCTACTGTTCACCAGTAACAGATGATGTGGACTCTGGAGGACTTCCTGTCTCTGTTTGGAGGTCAGGACCACCACAGCTCCACCTGTTGCTTCTCCGTCCAGTGCTGCTGGGGTTTCACACTCCCTCTTGTTCAAATACCGGTGCACTCCACCTTTGTGGCTTCGTTATCAGACAAAAGTGAACATTATGAAGTGGGACCAGCCCTCAAAGCCTCACATCCTCCTCTGTTGTTTAAACACACGACACACATCCGCTCAGTGCTGACGCTGCGGAGCTCCACCCTGCACTGCAGTTCATGACAGTGATTTCAGCTACGTTAGCACTGTTGGTTAGCACTGCTAGCTGGTCTGATAGGTCAAATCAGCACACAGTGGAGAATACTCTGTGGCCCATCGTGCCAGCGATGGGATTGGGTGACGTGAGGAGGTTTTAGACAGTAGCACCTGGTGGTGTATCATGGATGAGTCTTTATTTGTCTTTGTTTGAAGGGCAGATGAATGCCTTCATCCAGCTTCTGTTCTGTAGAGCAATACTACTGTCATCATTCGTCTTTGTCTGTGCTCAACATTTTCATTTAAGTGAGATTTTATAGAGCTCTACAATAACGTCCCACTCTCTAGACAAAGTTCAATTCAAAATAAAAGCCTGCAGTAAACACTTGGAAGTCATTTACACTAAGAGGCCCAAAGTGAGCCAAGAAAAAACCCTCCAGCATTACACCGTTACAGCAGCAGGCTGACCCGCCGATACAAGGCAGGATGGATCCATGCTTTCATGGTGTTTGTGTTTCTGTCAAACTGCAGAGGAGGAGCACTGTGACACAGCTGATCACACACTTGCACTTGTTCATGGACCTGAGACAGCTGAAGTGTGAACACTTTCCCTTTTAGCTGCTTGAAGCATCACAAAATGAAAATGAGCCCCATTCAGAGATTTCACTTCACTAGACGGAATATTCCTTTTAAATCAGCTCAGAATTTTATTCTGACAAATCGTTGTTCGGGTCACATGTGGTTGGCACTGGTTGCCATGGTTACACATCTCCAAACTGCAAGGGGACTCTCAGGAAGTGACACAGCAATTTCCTGTTCAGTGTTTCAGAAACATCTTCAGTTTTTTCTCACAGCAGTACGTCGAACGACAGCACACACAGAATGTCCCCGTGTCCAGGTCCAGTGGGACCAGGACCACGGTGATCCGATTAATACCGCTGGTCTCCCTGTGTCCAGGTCCAGCAGGACTACCAGACCTGCAGACCCTGTTCGAGCGCCTGTCTGAGGCTGAACAGCTGGGAGGACAGGTCAGCAGAGACCTCAGCAGCATCGTGGAGCAGCTGAGGAACATCACCCCGATCATCAGCCGTCCTTCCTGTAACACAACCTCCATCACCATTTCCCCAGGTGGAGATCCAGGAAGTAGACCAGTTTTCTCTTCTTCTCTGTATGGTGCAGCTTATTATTGCAGGTTTTATCAGGTCTTCACAGTACAGTGTGCCTTTGAGCTAGGCAGGCATGGTGTTGTCAGCCTGTTCATGCATGATGGTCACTTCGTTTCTCCTGCTCAGTGTCAGTCGTGTTGGGCAGTGGCCCTCGCTCTGTGCCTGCAGGCCTGTTTTTATGTGCTTTTCATTTACAGTGTGTACATTGAACAGCAGACTGCTGGTTGACTGGCTGGGTGTCCTCACCATGGTCCAGCTTCATGATGACTTTAATAGTGTCCTACAGAAATTTTGACCTGGACTGACTGGTGGTCTGTTTGCTCCTGTGGACAGAGTCAGTAAGGCAGCAGCAGACAGACAGACAGACCTTCCTCCTGCCCAACATTTACCTGTACCTGCCTCACCTCAGAGAGCATCCAGACAGCCTGCTGCCTCATGTGGTCCTGGGACAGGGACGCCGTGGAGGTATGGACCCTGTGACAGCTTCAGCTTTGTTTGATGGTGTTAAAGCTCACAGAGGGCATCCTCAGTCTTAAAAGTCCTCTCTCATCGCCTCCATGCGTCCTCAGTCTTAAATGTCCTCTCTCATCGCCTCCATGCGTCCTCAGACTTAAATGTCCTCTCTCATCGCCTCCATGCGTCCTCAGACTTAAATGTCCTCTCTCATCGCCTCCATGCGTCCTCAGACTTAAATGTCCTCTCTCATCGCCTCCATGCGTCCTCAGACTTAAATGTCCTCTCTCATCGCCTCCATGCGTCCTCAGTCTTAAATGTCCTCTCTCATCGCCTCCATGCGTCCTCAGACTTAAATGTCCTCTCTCATCGCCTCCATGCGTCCTCAGTCTTAAATGTCCTCTCTCATCGCCTCCATGCGTCCTCAGTCTTAAATGTCCTCTCTCATCGCCTCCATGCGTCCTCAGACTTAAATGTCCTCTCTCATCGCCTCCATGCGTCCTCAGTCTTAAATGTCCTCTCTCATCGCCTCCATGCGTCCTCAGACTTAAATGTCCTCTCTCATCGCCTCCATGCGTCCTCAGTCTTAAATGTCCTCTCTCATCGCCTCCATGCGTCCTCAGACTTAAATGTCCTCTCTCATCGCCTCCATGCGTCCTCAGACTTAAATGTCCTCTCTCATCGCCTCCATGCGTCCTCAGTCTTAAATGTCCTCTCTCATCGCCTCCCTTAGTCCTCAGTCTTAAATGTCCTCTCTCATCGCCTCCATGCGTCCTCAGACTTAAATGTCCTCTCTCATCGCCTCCATGCGTCCTCAGTCTTAAATGTCCTCTCTCATCGCCTCCATGCGTCCTCAGACTTAAATGTCCTCTCTCATCGCCTCCATGCGTCCTCAGACTTAAATGTCCTCTCTCATCGCCTCCATGCGTCCTCAGTCTTAAATGTCCTCTCTCATCGCCTCCATGCGTCCTCAGTCTTAAATGTCCTCTCTCATTGCCTCCATGTGTCCTCAGTGTCCATGGTGCTGGGCGTCCCGACAGTGAAGCGTGACAAACAGAGCTACCTGGTCAACACTCTGAGCTCTCTGCTCTACCGCCTGACGCCTCTGCAGCAGCAGGACCTGCTGATCATCGTCTTTGTTGCTGAGGTCTCTCACACACACACACACACACACACACACACACGCAGTGTGGATTAAACAAATGAGGCATATTAGCACTAATTGGTTAGCAGACTAGCTGTTTCCCTTGGCTTCAAGTCTCCAGGCTAAGCTAAGCTAAGCTAACCCACTGCCGGCTTCAGCTTCACATTTTAGCATAAAGACATCAGAATTGTTTGTTTCTCTCATAATAATTTCAACTTTCTTTTGATAACAAACAGAATCAGTGTCCTAAAATATTACTGTATATATACAATACTCTCTGTGAAATAGCTGAAAACTGCAATTACAGGTAACATCAATAAAAGGTGCAATAATAACTCCAACTGTGCCTTACTTAAAAAAGATACTGTAAATGTTATTTCTATGTATTTTTTATCAAACTTGTTTTTACTCTTGGCTGTTTTTATATTGTACCAAACACTTTTGATTTGATGAAAATCTGCCCTCTTTGATCGACCCTCTTTCAGTTTCATAAGGCACCGAGCTGTCAGACAGGTCAGGTAACTGAACACATGTCGGCCGTCCAGTTCATTTGGGTAAATAATGACATGTAAACATGAAGCTGTTATGAGAACAAAGAGCAGGGTAAACAGTGTGACCTGGCTCTTATGTTTGGGTGGCTACACATGCCTCCATGCTGGTATCAACAGAGTGCATTAGTAAGAATATCAGCTCCTTTCTGTCTCCACGACCTGCCAGACGGACTCAGACTATGTGAGCAGCACAGCAGAGACCATCAGGAGGAGGTGAGTGATCCAGACGCTCTCTGCTCAGCAAACACCAGCTGTATTTTCAGCCTGGATCATCTGGAGTCTCTTTATTCCTAATTATTAATGCTGATAGTCTGAGCTTCACATGGATCTAATCTATGTACACATGTTGTCGAGCTCTATCAGTATTTTCTTGATCAGGGTTTTGTGGTCAAAGGTCACAAATTTAACTTCACAAAACACACTTTTGGCCAGATTAAGACAAATTTTCACCATTCCCAGACAAGCTAAAATGATGACATGTTGGACAGATGTGGGTGTGAAATGGAACTTGACAGATGTGTAAATCTGATCATTTTTTCTGGCCTGACCCGTCCTCTGTTTGTTAGCTAATGTCTAAAGTCACTGGCTGCTAACTGCTGAGACGTCGTGCATATCAGCCTCAGGAGGGATCACAGTACAGGCCACCCTCACGTGTGATTTTATCTGGCATTACATGATTACAGGCCTGATCTCATTCACACTGTTCACTAGTCTAGAAGCAGTTGAGAGGGATTAAATATTAAATTATTATAGGTTTTGATTTCTCACACACACACTGTATGTCCCTTTGTTTAATCTCTTTAATGTGCATTTCATTACATTATCTCTGCACAAAGATCCATCTGCTCTTTTCTTCCCTACATGTTCACAAACCTGAAGTTCATGTCACCTGTGTGCCCATCATCATCATCATCACATTACTGGTGTTTCTGTAAATGTTTCAAAGCAAACAATAGGCTCTGTAGTCCTGTGGTCAAGCTCTTCACAGGAAGTAGGGGTCGTCTTTCCTGTTTTTCACCTCTTCAGTCCGTTAACAGCAGCTTCTCTCCAGTTTTCCCACTGAGGTGCAGTCTGGCCTGGTGGAGGTCGTCTCTCCGTCTCAGTTTTACTACCCTGACTTCAGCAGCCTCACAGAGACCTTTGGAGACTCCAAGGACAGAGTCAAGTACAAGTTTACCCTTTCTGTTACTACTTATTTGAAATGCCAGATGTGTTGCTTGTTTTAAAGGGACAGTCCAGCTGTTTCTCTCCATAGGCCTGTCACGATAAGCAATAAAATTTATTGATTATTGTTTTCATTTATCATGTGATTAATTGATTTATTGAATAAATCAATTAATCACGTAGAGTTTTTCCAGTCCTGTAGCTGCCACAGAGGTCTGGTTCTTTTCCTTCCTTTTTCTGAACACATCATGTACTGATGCTCTCAGGGTGGAAGGACCATTTCAGCCAGTAGAACAAAAAGTGCTTCTGAACAGAATGACAGACTGCAGCTTTAAGAAGCTCAGAATAATCCTGACAATAATATCGTTTATCAGCAATAAGTCGTGAGACAATATATCGTCCAGCCGAAGTTGTTATCGTGACAAACCTATCTATCTGTCCACATCATCACCACAGCAGATGGAGTCAGTAGAGACAGACAGGAGGAAGTGATGGAGGCAGTGTTCTCTATATTTAGAATATTTTCACCTGAGCTGAAGATGTTAGCTGTGCTCTCCTCAAAGCCACCACACTTATCCTACACATCAGTACAAACAACTTTATTCACAATTATGTCATAAAGTGTCTTCATTTTCTTGGTTATCTGCAGTCTATACACTTTTTTAAAATCTTTTTAAATCTCCTTACTTTTTTTTTTTTACAGTGTTTTCTAAGTGTTGTGAAAGAATTTCTGTCAGAATGAAAAGTCTTATCTTTTATCTGTGCATTGACTGCAGTTATTTATACCTTATGTGAGGTGAATCTGATTTTAACACAACTGTCTGGTTGATGAAAGTCTTGAAAATAAAATGAAATCATTTGATATATTTAGTGTGTGCACTTTTTCTGTTCTCAGATGGAGAACAAAGCAGAATCTGGACTTCAGCTTCCTCATGCTCTACGCTCAGGACAAAGGCACCTATTATGTTCAGGTAGGCCTCAAAGTTTGTCTGGAGCCCAGATCAAACTTTCCCAGTGCTCAAAACACACATAATCACTGCGATGGGAAATGTACATGTCAGATGTTGTGAGAGGGATTTGAGATTAACAGGAAAATTGATCATTTTCAGTTCAGGTAGTTTGAAACGAGCAGCACCAGGTTCAGCCGCTCACACTGTCAGTGCATCGATGCAGAGAGAAAGCACGGTGAATGTTCTTGTGTTTTCCAGCTGGAGGATGATGTTGTTGCAAAAGCAGGCTACTTCAGCGACATGAAGACCTTCGCCACCGAGCAGGAGTCCAAGCAGTGGCTCTACCTGGAGTTCTCCCAGCTGGGATTCATAGGTGTGCCTGAAGCACTGACAAGGCTTCATTAGTGTTAAAGAGTATACTCACATGAGACCTGCATATCTGTGCATACTCCTGCAGGGAAGATGTTTCGAGCTCATGACCTCCCAATGATCGCTGAGTTCTTCCTGATGTTCCACAGAGACAAACCCATCGACTGGCTGCTGGACCACATTCTGTGGGTGAAGGTGTGCAACCCAGAGAAAGATGCAGTAAGTCAGCTGACCTCATAACAAACTCTGACATTTTATTTAAGATGTAGCAACATGTGAGAGGAGAGAATCCATCAACCACCACCCAAGAGTATCTGCAAAGTGATCCTGTAACTGTATCTGACATAGATATGTTCCCTTCTTTCTGTTTGCTCAAAATAAAACACAATAAATACAGATTAAAAATGAACGATATTTAATCGTGATTAATCCAAATTAATCCATAACAACCTGTGATTAATCAGATTAAAAGTTTTAATCATTTCACCGCCCTCATTAGTACATGTTAGTGTATAATAGTACATGTTAGTATATGTCACGTGTACATGTGTACTAACATGTGTCAAAGGCCTCCTCCAGCACATGTAGCTAGAATTAGCAGAGCAGCTAACAGGCTAACAAGAACTAAACATAGAAATATTTCCTTACCAGGCTGAACATAATAATAATAATGATAATAAACTTTATTTATAAAGCACTTATCAAAACAAATAAAATGGTAGCATTAACATGTTGTTAAAGCTACTAAAACCTGTGAACATATCTCCACGTATGAAATATCAAAGCGCTGGAGAATCTTCTGTCCACTGAGCTGAGCGGGTGGTTCACTGGTAAATGCCCTCAGTGTCAGTGACCTTCATGCTGCTGCTCTGTTGTCTCATCCAGAAGGACTGTAATAACCAGAAGGCCTCGCTCAAGCAGCGCTACAAGCCGTCCCTCTTCCAGCATGTCGGCCTGCACTCCTCCCTGCCAGGGAAGCTGCAGCACCTGAAGGTGAGCGTCCTCACCTGCTCATCATTTACTCAGACTAATTCATCTGTCAGTGTGTTTATGGATGAGCCTTCACATTACAGTAGGCCTAACATCTGATCACATGACTGACAGAGGCTCACTCCTCTCATGCAGAGGATGGAGACCATAGATAGAGGTCAGAGGTCAAATGAAATAAGCCAGCTCAGCTGATGCCTCCAGTGTGTGTAGAAGAGGTGTGGAGATGTTTACTGATGATGTGAACCTCTTCACACTGTCAGCCAGGTGGATCTGATGTCAACACACTCACTTTATTCCAGTGATGATGTCAGGTCAGGTCATGTAAAGATATGACGCCCTCATGCTCCCTGCAGGATAAGGACTTTGGGAAGCAGAACCTGTACCAGGCCCACAGGAACCCAGCAGCAGAGCTGAGCAGCAGCCTGAACCACTACCAGCAGCACAGTCTGGAGCGGGCCTACAGAGGACAGGATTTCTTCTGGGCATTAACTCCCAGCAAGGATGACTACATCCTGTTCAGCTTCCCCCAGCCGATCCACATCACCAGGTCAGTCTGGAGGCTGTCTGTTCTGTTAAAGCTCCATAAACTCCCTGAAAATGATGATTATCATCCAGGTGAGGTGTGATGGCACCTTTCACAATAAAAGCAGGGAGGAAATGTAAACATGATGGTGACAGATTGTCAGCACACTCTGCTTTCCTTTGAGACGAGCGAGACGAGTGTCCTCATCAACCACTGAGTCTGCGGTGGACAACGAGTCACTAGTCTGCCTGACTAGTCCAGGTTAAACCCTGGTCTGTATGTGTATCTGTCCTTTGTCCTCCTGTCCTCTGTCCTCCTGTCAGACTTTGGATGCAGCAGTGATGACACTGTGTCCATTTCTCATCATTTCTCATCATCAAACAGCCATAGAATGAAGAACAGTCCAGACTGATCCTACTGATGTCAGTCCTCACTCTGATACCAGGCAGGTCAGCTAGAGAGAGGCTGAATGAGGACAGATGTCATGATGTGCAGACACTCTCTGTGTTTGAGGACAGATGTCATGATGTGCAGACACTCTCTGTGTTTGAGGACAGATGTCATGATGTGCAGACACTCTCTGTGTTTGAGGACAGATGTCATGATGTGCAGACACTCTCTGTGTTTTAGGCCTAAACAACCTGAACACCTGTGCTCTCTGCTTCACCTCAGGTACAAGTTTCACAGTGGAAATATCGAGACCAGCGGAGATAAACTCAGCAACACCACAGTGGAGGTGCTGCCCAGCAATGTGAGTGACCTGTGTGTGTGTGTGCGTGTGTGTGTGTGTGTGTGTGCGTGTGTGTGCGTGCGTGCGTTCACTGGTTCCACTACTGCTGTGGAACAGGTTTTGTTTTTCATCTCAGGTGTTGATACCTCAGGAATGAGTGGCAAGGCAACAGCAAACACCTCCACACCAGTATCTGTTATCAGAGTGAGTGTGTGTGTGTGTGTGTGTGTGTGTGTGTGTGTGTCAGGTGACACACTAAAGGGGAAAAGTGGTCATGCCGTTGCTGACCTTTGAGTAAAGTTACACAGACATGGAATCACTGTGTGGAAGATAAGAGGGAAACCCTTCTACACCAGGTCCAGGTCTAGATCCAGGTCCAGAGTGGGGTACCTGAAGTACCAACAACATCATGGATCAATACTGTCCAGTATGTGTAGAAAGCTCTTTCCTGGTGACCTTGTCTGCTGGATCATTCATTCGTTTAATCTAGTCTTTAGTGTGTATAGATTAACGAGTCACTAACTCCATCATGTTTCAAGTCTTACACTAGGCTACCAGGACATCATCTGTTATCAGTATTTATAATCTAACCTGGAGGATCTATAATCTGTGACTTCAGGAGCAGCACCACATCAGGGCGTGAACACTATGTTAGCAGCAGGTCTGACAGGAACGTGGGCTCAGGTAAATGGTTGCAGCAGGTGCAGCGCTGCCATGAGTGTGACCAGTGTTGACTCCAGTGGGAACTTTCTTTGATAGCTCTGAGGTCAGGGAGAGGCTGAGGGTGACGAGCACTGAAAGACTTTAAATTATGAGGAGGAGGAATATGACAGCCACATTTTACACTGTTCACTTGCATCACTGTTTATGGGATGTTGGTTGTCATGTTGATGTTAAGATGAGACATGAAGACGAGGGTGGAAACCTCGCTGGTTAGTCATGTTTCTGGCCTCTCTCTGCAGATGAAGTGTTGTAATGTGATGAGGATCTCTGTCTGAAAGTGCTGGGGGCAGGAACGTGAGAAGGACCCAAAAACAGAGCAGGGAGACAAAAAAACACCAGGAAACATGGTGTGAAACCTGGATGTCAGCTGAGGAAAGACTGGGACAAAAGAGGGATTATTCTCAGGTGGAAATCTAAAACCTGAGGAAAGAATCATTACAAAATAAAAGCTGATGCTTCTGGCAGCTCACATCTGAGACGGCTCTTTTGTCTTTTGTCCTAAACGAGTTCATCCTTCCTGACTTGTCCTGTTTTTGTTCACTCAGGCGTCAACACGAGACCAACAAGTCAATGGTTCTTCTTCCTACAGAGAGTCTGACAAGGGCTTCGTCATCATCGGTAAATACATCAAGGACACAGAGAAAAACGAAGAGGACAGGAAGTGTTAAAACAGTTCATCAGTCATCAGCCCCTCCTGAAGCTGGTTTATTGTTGTCTTTATCTGTCACATGATGTCACTGGGGCCCAGAAAGACACTTCCCCGTAGACCTATGTTGAAAAAGAGACATCTGTAAATCCATTAGGACTGGAGCTTCAGCGCTGCAGAGGGAGGGATGCTGACAGGTGGACGCACCGTATGAACCACCTGTCTGCTGTGTTTCAGGTGTGTTTCAGGACGGGACAGCTGAAGGGGAGGTGGACGAGCTGCTGCAGCCGGTCTCAGCTCTGCGCCTGGTGGTCCAGTCCGACGCTGACGTCTGGGCTCTACTCAGTGAGGTCTGACCTGAGAGCAACCTGTCGTTAAAACTAACTGTCTGTTCTCATGGCAACGGGCAGACTGGCCAGAACAGATCTCTTCAGAGCTCTTCATGTACCTGATCAGCACGTGCCTCATTTTCCTGCTATTGTTTCCTGCCAGAAAGGCAAACTTCTACTTTGATTATCCTCACTGGCTGCGCTCCATTTGGCTGTGCATGGTGACACCATGGTGACACCTGAGGCAGCTCCAGGGACGCTGCACTTTTACCTGGTGACGGTCGCCAGGTGTCACTCATGTTTAACTGCTCTGTAGGTTCCTGAACATGTCAGGAAATAAATGTTTATCAGTGAGATAAGGAGAAGTGTTGGATCAAATGTTAGAGGAAGTCCATGTTGTCAGGCTCCAGGTAATGAGGTGATGTGTTCAGCAGAGAACGCACAGATCAACCGATCAACCAAGTCTGCAGCTTTCAAACCACAAACAACATCACAGCTTGTTTCTTCTCTTCTATTAGTTTCTCTTTCAGGAGAGGAGTAAGCTGTGCAGTTAGTGAATCTAAACCTCATCCTCAGTTTAAGGGTGAAGGGTTAGCGTAGTCATGTTAGCATAGTTATAGTTTGAAGTGTGTGTAGCATCAGCTGTGCTTTGCTTAATCCTGCTCCTGCTCCTTTCTGGCAGATATCCATTAAAGTTTGAAGAGCTCAGATAAGAGGAAACCACACCGGCTGCCGTCAGGTGCTGCACCTGAACAAACTGCCCCCCCTGCTGGACTAAGACCTTGACTACAGGACTTCAGGACAGGAAGTGCCTAGACTGAGCGGGCTCTGTGAGGACACCTGCTGGCTCATTGAAGGTGGTGGTCATGGAGTCCATGAGAGGGTTAAAACAGCAAAGCTACTCATGGAGTAATTTATTCCATTATATGTATTTGTTCTAATAAATTAAGAAAAAATCCAATAAAGAGTATTAGAGTATTTTAGTTCAGCTCTTTCTGTTTTTATTCCCTATAATAATGATAATAATAATAATAATAGCAGCCAAATTAAGTATGTCTGCCTTTGAAAGGATCAGGCTGCAATATCTAACCTGACACAAAAACACTGGGTCATGTTGACTAGATGAACAGGATTTTAATGTTTCTGTTAATGGCTGATCTCAGTTAAAGCTCTGACATGATGCTGGAGGCTCTCTGCTGCTCTGATGATTATCACATGATTGTCTCAGGAAACATTCACCGCTTTATTGAAGTCGTTTCAAACATGTCCGTCACATGTAAAAGTGTTTCAGATGAAGACATTAAAGGCCACAGTGCAGTGAGGAGGATGGGTTAGGGATAGCGCTGATAAAGCAGACACACAGCTGTTTCAGATGAAATACACTGCTTTGACTCATTAAACAGCAGAGTGATTTACTCTCAACAGAGCAGTGGAGAAGTCGTGAGCAGCAACATGAATACAGACTCTAGATCTACTAAACCACAGGAGGGCTCAGCAGCCTGAGCTCCTGCTCACAGGTGATCCCTCACCAGCTTCCCACCAGCCGGAGCCATCGGCCCAAAGGAGAACAGGTCTGATGTACACACTGAAGTCTAGAGGGGTGTGCAGTTAGCTATTAGCATGTAGCCCCTGATCTGAATACAGTGGTGGATAGTTTACTTACTGAGGCTCTGTGCTCAGTGCTAGCATCAGCGTTATTACATTATATTACCATGTCCACATGTCAATGCTCACGTTGGATTGGGACTGTAGAGCTAACTGGGTTTAGCCTGGGTTAGCCTGATCACTGCTGCTATCACTGGTGTCACATCCTGACTCGGTGTCTCACTCAGGTGAGCATCACTTAGAGCACAGAGACACCTGTGCAGATAAAACCCAGTTTACCTGCTGACTGCAGTCTAAACCTGCTGCTGACCACACTTTCTTTCTTCCCTTCCTCCTCACTTCAGTATCTTTCAGTCACAGCCGTCCCTGCAGACTTGTTAGGATTAGGTGGTATAAAAGGGTCCATGATGTGGATCACTGGGGTCCAGTCCTCCGGGCCAGGTTGGGTCCAGGCTCTCACAGCTTCTCCTCACTTTCGTTTGCTCTTGGTATCGGTGGTCTGGAAGACGCTGGAGGCTGACATGAGGTTCTCGATGTACTGACCCAGAACCTGGTTCTCAGACTTCAGCTTCAGGTTCTCCTCTTTGACAGCATCCACTCTGGCAGACAGGTCTGAGGACACACCATCATTATCGTTACACAGGTATATGTAATGTGGGTGCGGTTTACATGTACGTCATCCACCCTCCATAGGGTCACAGGGGGCTGCAGCCTATCAGCTGTCAGAGGGTGAAAGGAAGGGTTCATCTGGACAGGTGTCCAGTTCATCACAGGGCACATGGAGACAGACAACCACTCACACCTTCTAGTCTAGATCAGCCATTAACCTTCCCCATGCATGTTTTTGGATGGTGGGAGGAAGCTGGAGAACCACAGAGACCTAACAGACCTGAGGAGAACAGAAAGGCCCCAGGCTGGGAATCAAACCCATTGCCTTTTTGTTGTGACGCGACAGTGCTAACCACTACTTACAAGTGTAGTTTTCTGTTCTAAACATGATGACATTTGTCCTCACTGGTGTCTTCTCTATGAAGTACATCCAAACACAAAGCAGAGCTGTGGACAGTTCAGGTTCACCATTGATGTTTGGCCACTGACTGTCTGCTCTGGTTACTACGGTAACAACACGACAAAGTGAGAAGACACAGTCAGGATGTGTTGTTCCTCACACCTGTAATATCTAATGGTTCAGTGACAACAGTCTGATCTGATGTTATTATGTCACATTTAAAAAAAAAAACTTGAAGCATTTATTCAGAATCTGCTCACGTATGATAACATGACCCCAAAGGGTACATGTGTGTGTGTGCGTGTGTGTGTGTATACCCTCTAAGGTGTGTTGAAGCTCCAACACCTGGTTGATGAGCCTGGTCTTCTCCTCCTGCTCAGCCTGATTCTCCATGTCACCATCGTCTGAGCTCATGGTGAAGTACTCGTCCTCCTTTTTAGGATGCAGGGCTGCGACTCTCAGGAACTCTGTGAGATTCATAAAAATAATGAATCATGTCATTTCATGTGAATGAGCGTGGCAGACCAGAAGCCACTGCGCTGATGATATGACGCAATAAAAGCTCTTTCCCAAAATTCGCAGAAACACCTAATTCACTAACAGACTGTGGTGGTGGAGTGGGCTATATGTAACAACATCAGTGCCAAAACACAAATCTATAACTATATTTATATAGTTCCACATTAAGATCATCGTAGCTCAGTAACGGTACATCAAACATTAAACCAAACTGAAGCCCAGCAGAGACAAAAAAAAAAAAAAAAAAAGCAGCACAGATGCTTTATGCTCTGGTGACCTACCGCTAGCTTGGTAGCCAGACACATTAAAACATACTAAAGCGCTAGCTGGAGGTTAGCATGCTAACTAACCAGGCCTGCTGTTAGCTGGAGGTTAGCTTGCTAACTAGCACTAGCTAGTCGCCTTCTGCTCACAGAGCAGTGAATAAACCACCTGGTGAGCTCTTCACACATACCTGACGACGTGAAACAGCTGCTGCACTTTAATGAACAATTTGGCAGAAAGGGTTTATTTAAATGTTTAAATATTAGAATGTGTAAATCCCCACCGCTTGGGTTCAGTGTTACCAGCTGTACGTCACAACCAGACAGTACCCCATACTGCCGCCAGGGGGTGATGTAATACAATGAAGCATATACGGTGTATGTGTATAGATACTCCTGGTTTTAGACCACAATAATGCATTAGTATGGTGTAAGACCTTCTTTTGCGGCCAATACAGCATCAGTTCATCTTGGGAATAACAGATAGAAGTCCTGCACAGTGGTCAGAGGGATTTTGAGCCATTCTTCTTGCAGAATAGTGTGCAGGTCACTACGTGATGCTGCTGGAGGAAAACGTTTCCTGACTCGCTCCTCCAAAACAGCCCGAAGTGTCTCAATAATATTTAGATGTGGTGACTGTGCAGGCCGTGGGAGCGTGGGAGACTTCACTTTCATGTTCATCAAACCACTCTGTCATGTATGTGTCTGTGTGTATTGGTGCATTTTCATCCTGATACATGGCACCGCCTTCAGGATACAATGTTTGAACCACTGGGTGCACGTGGTCCTCCAGAATGGTTCGGTAGTCCTTGGCAGTGACGTGTCCATCTAGCACAAGTATTGGGTCCAGTGAATGTCATGATAGTGCAGCCCAAACCATCACAGATCCACCCCCATGCTTCACCTCCATGCTTTGGGGCGGCAGTAGCTCAGTCTGTAGTGACTTGGGCTGGGAATCGGTGGGTCGCCAGTTCAAGTCCAGGTCGGACCTGGTAGCTGGAGAGGTGCCAGTTCCTCCTCCTGGGCACTGCTGAAGTGCCCTTGAGCAAGGCACCGAACCCCCAACTGCTCGGGGCGCCTGGATAAGGGGCAGCCCCCTCATTCTGACACCTCTCCTCTAATGCATGTGTGTTTCATAACTTCTGATGTGATGAATATTAACAGAGTGAAAAATGTAATTTCCCCATTGAGGGATCAATAAAGTAAGTCTTCTTCTTCTTCTTTCTTCACTCTAGGCATGCAACAGGGGTGGGTGGTACGCTTCTTTGGGGCTTCTCCACACACAAGACAGTAAAGGTGGACTCATCAGAGAACAATACATGTTTCACATTGTCCACAGCCCAACATTTTCACTGCTGGCACCGTTGAAACGTTTGGCATTGGCACGAGTGACCAAAGGTTTTGCTATAGCAGCCCGGCCATGGATATTGACCCTGTGGAGCTCCAGACGGACAGTTTTGGTGGAAACAGGAGAGTTGAGGTGCACATTTAATTCTGCAGTGAGTTGGGCAGCTGTGGTTTGATGTTTTTTATGCGTGTGTTTGTGTGTGTGTGTGTGTGTGTGTATATATACACACACACACACACACACACATATATAAAGCTTTGGTGAAACATAACATATAGCATGAATCTATTTGTGTACAATTTAATTGTATATTGAGAACCTTTAAAGGAAAATTACTGTGTTTTCAAAATGAATGTAAATAAAATGAATGGAGCTGTGAGCTAAATAAATGTTTATTTCACAGGAGAATAAGATGCTGTTGTATATGTGTTATTCCTGTGGAAAACTAGACACAATGCTGTTGTATAAAACATGTCTACAAGGTTTCTGACAGGTTACAAAATTGATGCATTTCAGGAGAACAATATTCTGTAATTTCAAATAACTCCACAGACTCCACAGATGTTGTGAATATCAGCAGATGGAGGTGAACCCTTCAGAGGTGGAGGTGAAAGTACTTGTGCAGTACTCCACGCAGTACTCCAATCAGGCCCAGCAGAGACAGAGTACCACTGACAGCCACAGCCAGGAAAAACCCAGGTAACCTGCAGACCACAACGTTCCCAGTCAGACTCATCAAACAGCTCCTTTAATTCAAAAAGTAAAACCAGTCAGGGAAACAACCTTCTCTTGGAAGACTGGACATATCCGTTGAAGTACATGTGCCTGGCCATGATGTAGACCAGTCCTCCTGCAGCTGCCGTCTCCTCACTGAAGAACAGGCCACAGGTCCAGAGCGTCACCAGGAACAAGGGGAAGAACTCCACACAGTTCTGACTGCAACACAGCACCACATCAATACTCTGCTTTAGCTGGCAGGCACTGCATACGCATATACACATCTACATACAATATATACACACACACATGTACATTTATACACGTATACATACAGTATATACACACACACGTACATTTATACACGTATACATACAGTATATACACACACACGTACATTTATACACGTATACATACAGTATATACACACACACATGTACATTTATACACGTATACATACAGTATATACACACACACGTACATTTATACACGTATACATACAGTATATACACACACACGTACACATATACACGTATACATACAGTATATACACACACACGTACATTTATACACGTATACATACAGTATATACACACACACATGTACATTTATACACGTATACATACAGTATATACACACACACGTACACATATACACGTATACATACAGTATATACACACACACGTACATTTATACACGTATACATACAGTATATACACACACACACGTACATTTATACACGTATACATACAGTATATACACACACACATGTACATTTATACACTTATACATACAGTATATACACACACACGTACATTTATACACATATACATACAGTATATACACACACACGTACATTTATACACGTATACATACAGTAAATACACACACACGTACATTTATACACATATACATACAGTATATACACACACACGTACATTTATACACATATACATACAGTATATACACACACACGTACATTTATACACATATACATACAGTATATACACACACACGTACATTTATACACGTATACATACAGTATATACACACATACATGTACATTTATACACGTATACATACAGTATATACACACACACGTAGATTTATACACGTATACATACAGTATACACACATACACGTACATTTATACACGTATACATACAGTATACACACACACACGTAGATTTATACACGTATACATACAGTATACACACACACACGTACATTTATACACGTATACATACAGTATACACACACACACGTACATTTATACACGTATACATACAGTATACACACACACACGTAGATTTATACACGTATACATACAGTATACACACACACACGTACATTTATACACGTATACATACAGTATATACACACACACACGTACATTTATACACGTATACATACAGTATATACACACACACGTACATTTATACACGTATACATACAGTATATACACACACACGTACATTTATACACGTATACATACAGTATATACACACACACGTACATTTATACACGTATACATACAGTATATACACACACACGTACATTTATACACGTATACATACAGTATATACACACACGTACATTTATACACGTATACATACAGTATATACACACGTACATTTATACACGTATACATACAGTATATACACACACACATGTACATTTATACACGTATACATACAGTATATACACACACACACGTACATTTATACACGTATACATACAGTATATACACACACACGTACATTTATACTGCGGTATACATACAGTATATACACACACACGATACATTTATACACGTATACATACAGTATATACACACACACTGCGTTACATTTATACACGATACATACAGTATATACACACACCCACGTACATTTATACACGTATACATACAGTATACACACACACATGTACATTTATACACGTATACATACAGTATATACACACACATGTACATTTATACACATATACATACAGTATATACACAGACACATGTACATTTATACACATATACATACAGTATATACACACACATACATTTATACACATATACATACAGTATATACACACACATATACATTTATCCACATATACTGTACATACAGTATATACACACACATACATTTATACACATATACATACAGTATATACACACACATATACATTTATCCACATATACTGTACATACAGTATATACACACACATACATTTATACACATATACATACAGTATATACACACACACATATACATTTATACACATATACATACAGTATATACACACACACACGTACATTTATACATATATACATACAGTATATACACACACACACACACATATACATTTATACACATATACATACAGTATATACACACACACATATACATTTATACACATATACATACAGTATATACACACACATATACATTTATACACACATACATACAGTATATACACACACACGTACATTTATACACATATACATACAGTATATACACACACACACACACATATACATTTATACACATATACATACAGTATATACACACACATATACATTTATACACATATACATACAGTATATACACACATACATATACATTTATACACATATACATACAGTATATACACACACACACATATACATTTATACACATATACATACAGTATATACACACACACGTACATTTATACACATATACATACAGTATATACACACATACATATACATTTATACACATATACATACAGTATATACACACATACATATACATTTATACACATATACATACAGTATATACACATATATATACAGGACAAGCCCTGACACGGTATTAGACTGAGGCTTTATTTCACCTCTGTATAACTGGGTTGTCACATTAGCTTTTATACACAGGAATGTAAGGTAGTGTGTCAGATATGAGAAGTGGAGACACACTGAAATACAAACATGTTTGTAGTTATAAGAGGAGATGATGGAAAGGACACTGACTGGTCCATCTTGTTCATTTATACTGCACAGCACTGGGTTTAGTTTCCATCTGCTCTCTTGTATGTTTTAAACATTTTTACACTATTAATTATATAAACCACAGATCAGATTCAATTCATGTGCCTACTGCTATTGCTGTTTGCTACTATTACCACCATTGACTAGTTATTTCAAAGCATTTATTGTTGTTCTCTTATTTCTTTAGGCCCTTATGCTGTTGCACTACTTACTTGCTACTGTAACATGTAAATTTCCCCGTTGGTGGGACGAATAAAGGTTCATCTTATCTTACATCAAATAGATATGTGACGACATATCACTGAAATACCTGACGGTGCTACTTTCAGTCTTATGTAACTGCATGAGCGGGTTTCAGTGATCTTACTGGGCACGGAAAGTCCTCTCAAACTCTGGAGGTCCAGTGACCGAGGGAGGCAGGATCTTATGGGCTTTCCTTGACAAACCAACCCGCCGGGCCAGGTAGCCTGGAGGAGGACCATGACCATGAAGGGTTTCAGTGTCTTTTATTAACTCACAGTAAACTGTGTCACATGCAGTGATCCTGAGCAGACTGTCACTTTAGAGATAAATGATGAGAACAAGTGTAACCCTAAAGCACTCACAGTGAAAGCCTCCTGCCTCTGCTGCAGAGTTCAGGCGCCATGCTGACAGTAATAACTCACCCATGTGCAGCACAGACAGAAGAGACACTGCAGCCAACAGAAAAGGCGAGTCGTGTCCCATGGTTCAGCTTGAAGTCTACCTCTTTTCTCGCTTCTCCTCATGTACAAAGCAAACGTGAAAAACAGGAAGTACTAGCTGAGGTAAACAACTTTAGCACATCCCCACATAAGTGGTGTGAACGCCCTGCCCTGCTGCACTCTTACCTGCAGCAGCTTGTTTCCTGCAGGACTGAAGAGCTTTTCTGCCCTTCAATAGCACCACAGGTAGATCCTGCACCGTGTCTCCACCTCCTGCTCTCTTCACTGACTGATACTGTCATTTAACTGATGAATTTCAGTTTGGTTTGAGAAGTGCTGCATCATGATGCAAAAAAAAAGAACAACAACAAAACATTTGAATTGATCAAGTCAATAACTTGCAGTAATACCATCTTCTTCACAACTAGAAATGACAGGTCTGGTTTTCCTACCTTTAGTCATTTTTGGTTTCCCTGACAGATATCTGATTATAGATTTTTTTTCTTTTAACAAAGAAAGAACAATGAACAATATCTGTGTTAAAGAAAAGGACAAAGGAGAAAGAAAAACATAAAACATATAAACCATGTTAAATATTTTCAGCTAAATACGTACATGGTTTGGTTACAAGTATATAATTAAATAAATTACAATAAATAGATAAAGACAATAATAATAATAATAATCATGATAAGAATAATAATAATAATAATAAGAGAATAAAGGGGGAATTATTCGGGGGCAATGTTGACATGACATGTTAAAGCAATTTATGAAAGGACTCCAGTTTTCGGTAGCCTTCACACTTACTTGTGCAACACATGCACACACAGAAATGGACACTTTTCCTTTGGTGCAATAACCTCATTCTCATCCACTGTGCAATATTTTTAACTTAACCATAGTCCATATAAAGCCATATTCAGCTCTTTATATTTATATTTCTTATATTAACCTAAGTGTTTACTGTTTATTTTCTCTGTGTGCTGCTGGAGATTTTAAATTTTCCATGAAGCAGTCAGAGATCTCAGGCTGTATCAGCTTTTTATCAACTCTCAGCTGATCTCTGGACTTCAGTAAAAAATGAACCTGAAAAGTATCACTTATCACTTGATCACTTGTATCCAAGAAAGGTGGTCTTACATTCATCTAGCAACCAGCGGTCAGCAGCACCTATCAACTGGCAGTCAGCAGAACCCAGCAGTCTGTCAGCAGCACCAATAACCCAGCAGTGAGCAGCCTGGACCCAGCACTGAGCAGCATTCAGAAGCACCTATCAGTCTGCCAGCAGTACTGTACCTGTCAGCCAGCATTCACCAGCACCTATCAGCCAGCAGTCAGCAGCACCTAGCAGTGACCAGCCTGGACCCAGCACTCAGCAGCACTCAGAGGCACCTACAAGCCAGCAGTCAGCAGCACCTACAAGCCAGCAGTCAGAAGCCTGGACCAGCGGTCAGCAGCACCTATCAGCCAACAGTCAGAAGCCTGGACCAGCAGTCAGCAGCACCTACAGGCCAGCAGTCAGCAGCACCTATCAGCCAGCGGTCAGCAGCACCTATAAGCCAGCAGTCAGAAGCCTGGACCAGCAGTCAGCAGCACCCAGCAGCACCCAGCAGTCTTTCAGCGGCATGGACAGCGATGATGAGAACATAGAAGAGTTGGTGGAAGGTACGTACCGTCTTCCTCTTGTTTTCTTTCCCTGACAGTGACGGACGGACACTGTTCGGCTGTTCTGGACATTCCGTCGTTGTTTTGAGATTCAGAGTTTACCGTAAATCTCCGTAAGTCTGTCCGCCGCTGGGCCCGCCCGCTTACTCCGAGCGCCAGGGACTTTATTTACGAAGGAAGGCCGACTAACAGGCCAGTGAGGGCGGCCTGGCTGCTGAGCGCATCCCGCTGCTGGAGGTTTGACCTGGGAGGTCTGCGACAAGTGTGTCTCTGGTTCTGTCTGTCTCTCGTCCTAACGTGTCTCTGGTTCTGTCTGTCTCTCGTCCTGTTGTGTCTCTGGTTCTGAAGTGTCTCTGGTCCTGTTGTGTCTCTGGTTCTGTTGTGTCTCTGGTCCTGTTGTGTCTCTGGTTCTGAAGTGTCTCTGGTCCTGAAGTGTCTCTGGTCCTGTTGTGTCTCTGGTTCTGAAGTGTCTCTGGTCCTAATGTGTCTGTGGTCCTGTTGTGTCTCTGGTTCTGAACTGTCTCTGGTTCTGAACTGTCTCTGGTCCTGTTGTGTCTGTGGTCCTGTTGTGTCTGTGGTTCTGAACTGTCTCTGGTTCTGAACTGTCTCTGGTCCTGTTGTGTCTCTGGTCCTGTTGTGTCTGTGGTCCTGTTGTGTCTCTTGTCCTGAAGTGTCTCTGGTCCTAATGTGTCTCTGGTTCTAATATGTCTCTGGTTCTGTTTTGTCTCTGGTTCTGTTGTGTCTCTGGTCCTGTTGTGTCTCTAGTTCTGAAGTGTCTCTGGTCCTGTTGTGTCTCTGGTTCTAATGTGTCTCTGGTCCTGTTGTGTCTCTGGTTCTGAAGTGTCTCTGGTCCTGTTGTGTCTCTGGTCCTGTTGTGTCTCTGGTTCTAATGTGTCTCTGGTCCTGTTGTGTCTCTGGTTCTGTTGTGTCTCTGGTTCTGAAGTGTCTCTGGTCCTGTTGTGTCTCTGGTTCTAATGTGTCTCTGGTCCTGTTGTGTCTCTGGTCCTGTTGTGTCTCTGGTTCTCCTGCAGCAGTAGATGTTCTAATATGTTCTAATAGATGCTAAAACAGAAGTGAAGGACGAGCTTGTGTTGGTGTGTCCAGGTCCGGTGGATGAAGACGGTCAGCCCCAGGGCTTCTGCACAGTCACCTACTCATCCAGTGACCGCTTTGAAGGACATTTCACCCACGGAGAGAAGAATGGCAAAGGGAAGTTTTTCTTCTTTGATGGAAGGTACGTCCCTTTGAAGACACATTCTATAATAGATCATATGAGCAGTATGGTATGGTGACTTATTGAATGATATCTTCTCCCCTCAGCACTCTGGAGGGCTTCTATGTGGACGACGCTCTGCAGGGACAGGGGGTTTACACCTATGAAGACGGAGGTGTCCTCCAGGGGACGTATGTGGATGGCGAGCTCAATGGACCTGCTCAGGAGTGTGATGCAGAGGGACGCCTGGTGTTCAAGGGCCAGTACAAAGACAGCAACCGCTGTGGTGCATGCTGGGTATACCACCCTGTGAGTCAGCTCTATCTCACTGTATCTCACTGTATCTCTCTATATCTCACTGTATCTCACTGTATTTCACTGTATCGCTCTATATCTCACTGTATCTCACTGTAGCTCTCTGTATCTCACTGTTTGTCTCTGTATCTCACTGTATCTCTCTATATCTCACTGTATCTCACTGTATCTCACTGTATCGCTCTATATCTCACTGTAGCTCTCTGTATCTCACTGTAGCTCTCTGTATCTCACTGTTTGTCTCTGTATCTCACTGTATCTCACTGTTTGTCTCTGTATCTCTGTATCTCACTGTTTGTCTCTGTATCTCACTGTATCTCACGGTATCTCACTGTATCTCACTGTAGCTCTCTGTATCTCACTGTTTGTCTCTGTATCTCACTGTATCTCTCTGTATCTCACTGTCTCTCACTGTATCTCACTGTAGCTCTCTATATCTCACTGTATCTCACTGTAGCTCTCTGTATCTCACTGTAGCTCTCTGTATCTCACTGTCTCTGTATCTCACTGTTTGTCTCTGTATCTCACTGTATCTCTCTGTATCTCACTGTATCTCACTGTTTGTCTCTGTATCTCTGTATCTCACTGTTTGTCTTTGTATCTCACTGTATCTCTCTGTATCTCACTGTCTCTCACTGTCTCTCACTGTAGCTCTCTATATCTCACTGTATCTCACTGTAGCTCTCTGTATCTCACTGTTTGTCTCTGTATCTCACTGTATCTCTCTATATCTCACTGTATCTCACTGCATCTCACTGTATCGCTCTATATCTCACTGTATCTCACTGTAGCTCTCTGTATCTCACTGTAGCTCTCTGTATCTCACTGTTTGTCTCTGTATCTCACTGTATCTCACTGTTTGTCTCTGTATCTCTGTATCTCACTGTTTGTCTCTGTATCTCACTGTATCTCACTGTATCTCTGTATCTCACTGTTTGTCTCTGTATCTCACTGTATCTCACTGTAGCTCTCTATATCTCTCTGTATCTCACTGTAGCTCTCTGTATCTCACTGTAGCTCTCTGTATCTCACTGTTTGTCTCTGTATCTCACTGTATCTCACTGTATCTCACTGTTTGTCTCTGTATCTCTGTATCTCACTGTTTGTCTCTGTATCTCACTGTATCTCTCTGTATCTCACTGTCTCTCACTGTATCTCACTGTAGCTCTCTATATCTCACTGTATCTCACTGTAGCTCTCTGTATCCCACTGTATCTCACTGTAGCTCTCTATATCTCACTGTATCTCACTGTAGCTCTCTGTATCTCACTGTAGCTCTCTGTATCTCACTGTCTCTGTATCTCACTGTTTGTCTCTGTATCTCACTGTATCTCACTGTTTGTCTCTGTATCTCTGTATCTCACTGTATCTCTCTGTATCTCACTGTATCTCACTGTTTGTCTCTGTATCTCTGTATCTCACTGTATCTCACTGTTTGTCTCTGTATCTCTGTATCTCACTGTTTGTCTCTGTATCTCACTGTATCTCACTGTAGCTCTCTGTATCTCACTGTTTGTCTCTGTATCTCACTGTATCTCTCTGTATCTCACTGTCTCTCACTGTATCTCACTGTAGCTCTCTATATCTCACTGTATCTCACTGTAGCTCTCTGTATCTCACTGTAGCTCTCTGTATCTCACTGTCTCTGTATCTCACTGTTTGTCTCTGTATCTCACTGTATCTCTCTGTATCTCACTGTATCTCACTGTATCTCACTGTTTGTCTCTGTATCTCTGTATCTCACTGTTTGTCTCTGTATCTCACTGTATCTCTCTGTATCTCACTGTCTCTCACTGTCTCTCACTGTAGCTCTCTATATCTCACTGTATCTCACTGTAGCTCTCTGTATCTCACTGTTTGTCTCTGTATCTCACTGTATCTCTCTATATCTCACTGTATCTCACTGCATCTCACTGTATCGCTCTATATCTCACTGTATCTCACTGTAGCTCTCTGTATCTCACTGTAGCTCTCTGTATCTCACTGTTTGTCTCTGTATCTCACTGTATCTCACTGTTTGTCTCTGTATCTCTGTATCTCACTGTTTGTCTCTGTATCTCACTGTATCTCACTGTATCTCTGTATCTCACTGTTTGTCTCTGTATCTCACTGTATCTCACTGTAGCTCTCTATATCTCTCTGTATCTCACTGTAGCTCTCTGTATCTCACTGTAGCTCTCTGTATCTCACTGTCTCTGTATCTCACTGTTTGTCTCTGTATCTCACTGTATCTCACTGTATCTCACTGTTTGTCTCTGTATCTCTGTATCTCACTGTTTGTCTCTGTATCTCACTGTATCTCTCTGTATCTCACTGTCTCTCACTGTATCTCACTGTAGCTCTCTATATCTCACTGTATCTCACTGTAGCTCTCTGTATCCCACTGTATCTCACTGTAGCTCTCTATATCTCACTGTATCTCACTGTAGCTCTCTGTATCTCACTGTAGCTCTCTGTATCTCACTGTTTGTCTCTGTATCTCACTGTATCTCACTGTTTGTCTCTGTATCTCTGTATCTCACTGTTTGTCTCTGTATCTCACTGTATCTCTCTGTATCTCACTGTATCTCACTGTTTGTCTCTGTATCTCTGTATCTCACTGTATCTCACTGTTTGTCTCTGTATCTCTGTATCTCACTGTTTGTCTCTGTATCTCACTGTATCTCTCTGTATCTCACTGTCTCTCACTGTCTCTCACTGTAGCTCTCTATATCTCACTGTATCTCACTGTAGCTCTCTGTATCTCACTGTTTGTCTCTGTATCTCACTGTATCTCTCTATATCTCACTGTATCTCACTGCATCTCACTGTATCGCTCTATATCTCACTGTATCTCACTGTAGCTCTCTGTATCTCACTGTAGCTCTCTGTATCTCACTGTTTGTCTCTGTATCTCTGTATCTCACTGTTTGTCTCTGTATCTCACTGTATCTCACTGTAGCTCTCTGTATCTCACTGTTTGTCTCTGTATCTCACTGTATCTCTCTGTATCTCACTGTCTCTCACTGTATCTCACTGTAGCTCTCTATATCTCACTGTATCTCACTGTAGCTCTCTGTATCTCACTGTAGCTCTCTGTATCTCACTGTCTCTGTATCTCACTGTTTGTCTCTGTATCTCACTGTATCTCTCTGTATCTCACTGTATCTCACTGTATCTCACTGTTTGTCTCTGTATCTCTGTATCTCACTGTTTGTCTCTGTATCTCACTGTATCTCTCTGTATCTCACTGTCTCTCACTGTCTCTCACTGTAGCTCTCTATATCTCACTGTATCTCACTGTAGCTCTCTGTATCTCACTGTTTGTCTCTGTATCTCACTGTATCTCTCTATATCTCACTGTATCTCACTGCATCTCACTGTATCGCTCTATATCTCACTGTATCTCACTGTAGCTCTCTGTATCTCACTGTAGCTCTCTGTATCTCACTGTTTGTCTCTGTATCTCACTGTATCTCACTGTTTGTCTCTGTATCTCTGTATCTCACTGTTTGTCTCTGTATCTCACTGTATCTCACTGTATCTCTGTATCTCACTGTTTGTCTCTGTATCTCACTGTATCTCACTGTAGCTCTCTATATCTCTCTGTATCTCACTGTAGCTCTCTGTATCTCACTGTAGCTCTCTGTATCTCACTGTCTCTGTATCTCACTGTTTGTCTCTGTATCTCACTGTATCTCACTGTATCTCACTGTTTGTCTCTGTATCTCTGTATCTCACTGTTTGTCTCTGTATCTCACTGTATCTCTCTGTATCTCACTGTCTCTCACTGTATCTCACTGTAGCTCTCTATATCTCACTGTATCTCACTGTAGCTCTCTGTATCCCACTGTATCTCACTGTAGCTCTCTATATCTCACTGTATCTCACTGTAGCTCTCTGTATCTCACTGTAGCTCTCTGTATCTCACTGTTTGTCTCTGTATCTCACTGTATCTCTCTGTATCTCACTGTATCTCACTGTTTGTCTCTGTATCTCTGTATCTCACTGTATCTCACTGTTTGTCTCTGTATCTCTGTATCTCACTGTTTGTCTCTGTATCTCACTGTATCTCTCTGTATCTCACTGTCTCTCACTGTCTCTCACTGTAGCTCTCTATATCTCACTGTATCTCACTGTAGCTCTCTGTATCTCACTGTTTGTCTCTGTATCTCACTGTATCTCTCTATATCTCACTGTATCTCACTGCATCTCACTGTATCGCTCTATATCTCACTGTATCTCACTGTAGCTCTCTGTATCTCACTGTAGCTCTCTGTATCTCACTGTTTGTCTCTGTATCTCACTGTATCTCACTGTTTGTCTCTGTATCTCTGTATCTCACTGTTTGTCTCTGTATCTCACTGTATCTCACTGTATCTCTGTATCTCACTGTTTGTCTCTGTATCTCACTGTATCTCACTGTAGCTCTCTATATCTCTCTGTATCTCACTGTAGCTCTCTGTATCTCACTGTAGCTCTCTGTATCTCACTGTCTCTGTATCTCACTGTTTGTCTCTGTATCTCACTGTATCTCACTGTATCTCACTGTTTGTCTCTGTATCTCTGTATCTCACTGTTTGTCTCTGTATCTCACTGTATCTCTCTGTATCTCACTGTCTCTCACTGTATCTCACTGTAGCTCTCTATATCTCACTGTATCTCACTGTAGCTCTCTGTATCCCACTGTATCTCACTGTAGCTCTCTATATCTCACTGTATCTCACTGTAGCTCTCTGTATCTCACTGTAGCTCTCTGTATCTCACTGTTTGTCTCTGTATCTCACTGTATCTCACTGTTTGTCTCTGTATCTCTGTATCTCACTGTTTGTCTCTGTATCTCACTGTATCTCTCTGTATCTCACTGTATCTCACTGTTTGTCTCTGTATCTCTGTATCTCACTGTATCTCACTGTTTGTCTCTGTATCTCTGTATCTCACTGTTTGTCTCTGTATCTCACTGTATCTCTCTGTATCTCACTGTCTCTCACTGTATCTCACTGTAGCTCTCTATATCTCACTGTATCTCACTGTAGCTCTCTGTATCTCACTGTCTCTGTATCTCACTGTTTGTCTCTGTATCTCACTGTCTCTCACTGTAGCTCTCTGTATCTCTGTATCTCACTGTTTGTCTCTGTATCTCACTGTATCTCACTGTTTGTCTCTGTATCTCACTGTTTGTCTCTGTATCTCACTGTATCTCTCTGTATCTCACTGTCTCTCACTGTATCTCACTGTAGCTCTCTATATCTCACTGTATCTCACTGTAGCTCTCTGTATCTCACTGTAGCTCTCTGTATCTCACTGTCTCTGTATCTCACTGTTTGTCTCTGTATCTCACTGTATCTCTCTGTATCTCACTGTCTCTCACTGTAGCTCTCTATATCTCACTGTAGCTCTCTGTATCTCACTGTAGCTCTCTGTATCTCACTGTTTGTCTCTGTATCTCACTATTTGTCTCTGTATCTCACTCTATCTCTCTGTATCTCACTGTATCTCTCTGTATCTCACTGTATCTCACTGTTTGTCTCTGTATCTCTGTATCTCACTGTTTGTCTCTGTATCTCTGTATCTCACTGTTTGTCTCTGTATCTCACTGTATCTCACGGTATCGGTCTGTATCTCACTGTATCTCACTGTAGCTCTCTGTATCTCACTGTTTGTCTCTGTATCTCACTGTAGCTCTCTATATCTCACTGTATCTCACTGTAGCTCTCTGTATCTCACTGTAGCTCTCTGTATCTCACTGTTTGTCTCTGTATCTCACTGTATCTCTCTGTATCTCACTGTATCTCACTGTTTGTCTCTGTATCTCTGTATCTCACTGTTTGTCTCTGTATCACTCTGTATCTCACGGTATTGCTCTGTATCTCACGGTATCGCTCTGTATTGCACTGTAGCTCACTGTATCTCACTGTAGCTCTCTGTATCTCACTGTATCTCTCTGTATCTCTCTGTATCTCACTGTAGCTCTCTGTATCTCACTGTATCTCACTGTTTGTCTCTGTATCTCTGTATCTCACTGTTTGTCTCTGTATCGCTCTGTATCTCACGGTATCTCACTGTATCTCACTGTAGCTCTCTGTAGCTCTCTGTATCTCACTGTTTGTCTCTGTATCTCTCTGTATCTCTCTGTATCTCACTGTCTCTCACTGTATCTCACTGTAGCTCTCTATATCTCACTGTATCTCACTGTAGCTCTCTGTATCTCACTGTCTCTGTATCTCACTGTTTGTCTCTGTATCTCACTGTTTGTCTCTGTATCTCACTGTCTCTCACTGTAGCTCTCTGTATCTCTGTATCTCACTGTTTGTCTCTGTATCTCACTGTATCTCACTGTTTGTCTCTGTATCTCACTGTTTGTCTCTGTATCTCACTGTATCTCTCTGTATCTCACTGTCTCTCACTGTATCTCACTGTAGCTCTCTATATCTCACTGTATCTCACTGTAGCTCTCTGTATCTCACTGTAGCTCTCTGTATCTCACTGTCTCTGTATCTCACTGTTTGTCTCTGTATCTCACTGTATCTCTCTGTATCTCACTGTCTCTCACTGTAGCTCTCTATATCTCACTGTAGCTCTCTGTATCTCACTGTATCTCTCTGTATCTCACTGTTTGTCTCTGTATTTCTGTATCTCACTGTTTGTCTCTATATCTCTGTATCTCACTGTTTGTCTCTGTATCTCACTGTATCTCACGGTATCGGTCTGTATCTCACTGTATCTCACTGTAGCTCTCTGTATCTCACTGTTTGTCTCTGTATCTCACTGTATCTCTCTGTATCTCACTGTCTCTCACTGTATCTCACTGTAGCGCTCTATATCTCACTGTATCTCACTGTAGCTCTCTGTATCTCACTGTAGCTCTCTGTATCTCACTGTTTGTCTCTGTATCTCACTGTATCTCTCTGTATCTCACTGTATCTCACTGTTTGTCTCTGTATCACTCTGTATCTCACGGTATTGCTCTGTATCTCACGGTATCGCTCTGTATTGCACTGTAGCTCTCTGTATCTCACTGTATCTCACTGTAGCTCTCTGTATCTCACTGTTTGTCTCTGTATCTCACTGTATCTCACTGTAGCTCTCTGTATCTCACTGTATCTCTCTGTATCTCTCTGTATCTCACTGTAGCTCTCTGTATCTCACTGTATCTCACTGTTTGTCTCTGTATCTCTGTATCTCACTGTTTGTCTCTGTATCGCTCTGTATCTCACGGTATCTCACTGTATCTCACTGTTTGTCTCTGTACCTCACTGTAGCCCTCTGTATCTCACTGTTTGTCTCTGTATCTCACTGTATCTCACGGTATCGCTCTGTATCTCACTGTATCTCTCTGTAGCTCACTGTTTGTCTCTGTATCTCACTGTAGCTCACAGTATCACTCTGTATCTCACTGTAGCTCTCTGTATCTCATTGTAGCTCTCTTTATCTATCTGTATCTCTCTGTATCTCACTGTATCGCTCTGTATCTCACTGTGTCTCTCTGTATCTCACTGTAGCTCTCTATATCTCTCTGTATCTCACGATATCTCTCTGTATCTCACGGTATCTCACCGTAGCTCTCTGTATCTCACTGCATTTCTCTGTATCTTTCTGTATCTGTCTGTATCTCACTGTAGCTCTCTGTAGCTCAAGCTGTGTGTTCAGGGTGTTCGCTGACGGTGTGTGTTGGTGTGTACTGTGGTGCGTCTAGGATGGCGGCTGTGTGTTTGGGGAGGTGAACGAGGAGGGGGAGATGACCGGTGAGTCGGTGGGCTACATCTACCCAGACGGACAGACGGCTCTGTATGGAAGCTTTGTGGATGGAGAGATGATCAAGGCTCACCTCGCCACCGTCATCAGCGACCAGAATGGACGACCACGCTTCGAAGTCACAGCCAGCAGTAAGTCTCCATTTCTACTCTGCTGCCATCGAGTGTGTTACTCTGTGATGATGATGATGACGATGATGAAGATGGTTTCATCAGCTCAGGAAATATTTAGCAGGGTCAGGGGGGCTGGAGCCTATCCCAGCTGTCTTATGGTGAACGCAGGGTACAGGGTTGTGAGTGAGATCTGTGGACATTAACCTGACTGTAACCTCAGTGTATCTCAGTGTAGTTCACTGTGGACATTAACCTGAGTGTTTTTCAGGTCCCGTCTTCTCTTATGATAAGTCCACTTCGGCCTGCATCACCTCCCACGCTCTGCTTCCTGACCCGTATGAGAGCCAGAGGTGAGTCAGCTCGTCTCTGCCGCCCTGACAAAGGAGCAGTGATGTGTTGAAATGAAGGTGCTCTCTGTGTGTCAGGGTGTTTGTGGCGGACTCTGTGATCAAAGGAGCAGGACAGGGTCTGTTCGCCCTGAAAGATGCTGACGCCGACACTGTGATGGCTTTTTACAATGGAGTCCGCATCACTCACTCTGAGGTAACTGCACATTACACTTTGAATATGTGCGAAATAAAAAGATATCCTCAATGAAAGCACCAAATCTATCAGTTAGCAGAACAGTTTACATTTTGCTAAAATATAAATGCACACAGCTCAAGGTCAAGGGGTTAAAATAGAAGCAAGACATGGCTTAAAGTTACTGTGAGGAGCTTTTAATTTATATATATATATATATATATATATATATATATATATATATATATATATATATTTACAGTCGTGGAAAAAATTATTAGACCACCCTTGTTTTCTTCAATTTCTTGTTCATTCTAATATCTGGTACCACTAAACGTATAATACAATGAACACAACAAAAAATGCAGCTGGTCACATAATACTTTATGTCCTATTTGACATTCTTAAGCTTAATTGATTCCCAGGGTATATAAGAGGCCATTTCATGTCACAAGCAGCACTGCACATGCAAAGGCCTAGAGTGGTTTCCTGCTTACATTCAAGCCGTAGCACAACTCAGAAGTTGTCAGCTCTCACATAATGCCTAAAACAAAAGAATTATGTGAAGCAACAAAGGCAGCCATCTTGGCACTGCTGGAAATTGGCATGAGTGAGAGACAGGTAGCGAAAAAACTGAAGATCTCCAAGACAGCCGTTCATTCCAACAAAAAAACAAGCTGAACATGGCACTACCAAATTGCTACCTGGCCGTGGCAGGAAGTGTCTTTCTACCCCACGAGATGACCGTGCACTCATCCGTTCCTGTGTCAGGAATCGTCGTCAGACCTCCAGGGACCTTAAAAATGAGTGGGCACTGTCGAGAAATGTGACTTGCTCGGCAAGGACAGTTCGAAACCGACTTGTTGAAGCTGGTTTGAAGTCACACAGAGCACGCAAGAAGCCCTTCATCAATGAAAGGCAGAGGAAGGCCCGGTTACTCTTTGCTCGAGACCACAAGGATTGGACTGTTGATGATTGGGCTAAGGTTCTCTTCAGTGATGAATCCAATTTTGAATTGATGCCCACTCCAGCCAACTTACTGGTTAGGAGGAAGCCTGGAGAAGCTTACAACCCAGACTGTCTTGCCCCTACAGTAAAACATGGGGGTGGATCAGTCATGATCTGGGGTTGTTTCAGTCTGAGTGGAACAGGGCAAATGCAATTGTGTGAAGGCCGAATGAACCAGGTCAAGTACAGGACTACCCTTGAAAACAGTCTTCTTCCATCAGCTGGAAAACTCTTTCCTGCCTCAAATGACTGGATTTTCCAACAAGACAATGCCCCTTGCCACACGGCAAGGTCAGTTAAAGCCTGGATGGAGAACCACAACATTCGCACCATGCCTTGGCCTGCTCAATCACCAGATCTTAATCCAATTGAAAACCTGTGGAAAATCATCAAACTCAAAATGGAGAACCACAAGCCCAAAAACAAAGAAAATTTGTTTGAATTTGTCCAACAGGAATGGGCTGCTGTGACAGCAGAACAATGTCAGAAGCTGGTGGAGAGCATGCCAAGACGCATGGCTGCAGTCATCAAAAACAATGGTTATGCAATCAAGTATTAACTCTTGTGTGTATCATGTGTTTAAAGCAAACAGAAAAGAAAACATGGAATGCTTAAAAGTAGTGTTTTTGGCGGTACAATGCCATAGCTATTGATGTAAGAATTTAAGTAATTTTGGTTATTATCAAGAAAACCATGGAAAATGAATAATCCTTAGTTCTTAAATTAAACTCTCATGAGCTATTTTTGTTGTTATCATTATAATTGTCCAAACAAATGTACCTTTAGTTGAGCCAGGCATTAAAATTAACAAGAAATTGAAGAAAACAAGGGTGGTCTAATAATTTTTTCCATGACTGTATATATATTTCTATATTGAGAAGACAGCTGTGCTCATGGAGACGAAGTGCACACACATGGCTAGTTTCCTCAGCTGTTAGCAGAATCCGTCCATGTTATTTATAAAGGCAGCTATACAAGCCAATCTTGCCTTCTGGCTTCAGGTATGCAGCTTGCAGTCAGACATGCTTAATTTGACCAAATAAGGATGAAGGAAAAGAAAATGAATATATTTATTTCAGAAGAAAACTGAAAACGATCGCATCCAACGCCCCATAGACTATATAAAATATACTTGATTACATCAAGCCTCCAGGAAAAACCTTTTGGGACAAATCAGATGCGGTCAAAAAACTGTATGGTGCCGCCTTACCTGAGCCAGCCTGAGTCCCAAATTACCTGACCAGATAAAGGTGTGTGTGGGGAAAACCAGTGCAACATGGGAAAAGAGGACAGCAAATCAGGCATGTCATTATGGACAATTATTTTAATATTAATAATAATTAACATGGATTAACCCAAGAAATCACCCTTTACTCATGAATCAAAAACATGAATTTGGCTCCCACATTATTAAACTCCTCAGGTGGACAGCAGAGACTGGTCTCTGAATGGAAACACCATCTCACTGGACGAGGACATGGTGATCGACGTCCCTCAGCCCTTCGACCAGACAGACAGATACTGTGCTTCACTGGGCCACAAGGCAAACCACTCCTTCACCCCCAACTGCAAGTACGACCCGTGAGTACAAAGACAGCAGTACTGCAGCAAGTACTGCAGCAAGTACTATAGTAAGTACTGCAGCAAGTACTGCAGCAAGTACTGCAGCAAGTACTATAGTAAGTACTATAGTAAGAACTGCAGCAAGTACTATAGTAAGAACTACAGCAAGAACTGCAGCAAGTACTATAGTAAGAACTGCAGCAAGTACTATAGTAAGTACTACAGCAAGTACTATAGTAAGAACTGCAGCAAGTACTATAGCAAGTACCACAGCAAGTACTATAGTAAGAACTGCAGCAAGTACTACAGCAAGTACTACAGCAAGTACTATAGTAAGAACTGCAGCAAGTACTACAGCAAGTACTACAGCAAGTACTATAGTAAGAACTGCAGCAAGTACTATAGTAAGAACTACAGCAAGTATTATAGTAAGTACTGCAGCAAGTACTACAGCAAGTACTATAGTAAGAACTGCAGCAAGTACTATAGTACGTACTGCAGCAAGTACTACAGCAAGTACTATAGTAAGAACTGCAGCAAGTACTACAGCAAGTACTATAGTAAGAACTGCAGCAAGTACTATAGTAAGAACTGCAGCAAGTACTATAGTAAGAACTACAGCAAGTACTATAGTAAGTACTGCAGCAAGTACTACAGCAAGTACTACAGCAAGTACTATAGTAAGAACTACAGCAAGTACTATAGTAAGTAATACAGCAAGTAATATAGTAAGAACTACAGCAAGTACTATAGCAAGTACTACAGCAAGTACTATAGTAAGAACTGCAGCAAGTACTATAGTAAGAACTACAGCAAGCACTATAGTAAGTACTGCAGCAAGTACTACAGCAAGTACTACAGCAAGTACTATAGTAAGAACTGCAGCAAGTACTATAGTAAGTACTATTGCAAGTACTACAGCAAGTACTATAGTAAGAACTGCAGCAAGTACTATAGTAAGTACTGCAGCAAGTACTGCAGCAAGTACTACATCAAGTACTACAGCAAGTACTATAGTAAGAACTGCAGCAAGTACTACAGTAAGTACTATTGCAAGTACTACAGCAAGTACTATAGTAAGTACTGCAGCAAGTACTATAGTAAGTACTATAGTAAGTACTGCAGCAAGTACTGCAGCAAGTACTGCAGCAAGTACTATAGTAAGTACTGCAGCAAGTACTATAGTAAGTACTATAGTAAGTACTGCAGCAAGTACTACAGTAAGTACTGCAGCAAGTACTATAGCAAGTACTACAGCAAGTACTACTGCAAATACTACAGCAAGTACTATAGTAAGTACTATAGCAAGTACTATAGCAAGTACTATAGTAAGAACTGCAGCAAGTACTATAGTAAGAACTGCAGCAAGTACTATAGTAAGTACTACAGCACATACTACAGCAAGTACTATTGCAAGTACTACAGCAAGTACTATAGTAAGTACTGCAGCAAGTACTGCAGCAAGTACTATAGTGAGTACTGCAGCAAGTACTGCAGCAAGTACTATAGTAAGTACTGCAGCAAGTACTATAGTAAGAACTGCAGCAAGTACTATAGTAAGTACTGCAGCAAGTACTACAGCAAGTACTATAGTAAGAACTGCAGCAAGTACTATAGTAAGTACTGCAGCAAGTACTACAGCAAGTACTATAGCAAGTACTATAGTAAGAACTGCAGCAAGTACGATAGTAAGCACTGCAGCAAGTACTACAGTAAGTACTGCAGCAAGTACTACAGCAAGTACTATGGTAAGAACTGCAGCAAGTACTATAGTAAGTACTGCAGCAAGTACTATAGTAAGTACTATAGTAAGTACTGCAGCAAGTACTACAGCAAGTACTATAGCAAGTACTACAGCAAGTACTATAGTAAGAACTGCAGCAAGTACTACAGTAAGTACTATAGCAAGTACTACAGCAAGTACAATAGTAAGAACTGCAGCAAGTACTGCAGCAAGTACTATAGTAAGTACTGCAGCAAGTACTATAGTAAGTACTGCAGCAAGTACTATAGTAAGAACTGCAGCAAGTACTACAGCAAGTACTATAGCAAGTACTACAGCAAGTACTATAGTAAGAACTGCAGCAAGTACTACAGCAAGTACTGCAGTAAGTATTACAGCAAGTACTATAGTAAGAACTGCAGTAAGTACTACAGCAAGTACTATAGTAAGTACTGCAGCAAGTACTACAGCAAGTACTATAGTAAGTACTGCAGCAAGTACTACAGTAAGTACTATAGTAAGTACTGCAGCAAGTACTACAGTAAGTACTATAGTAAGAACTGCAGCAAGTACTACAGCAAGTACTATAGTAAGTACTATAGCAAGTACTACAGCAAGTAATATAGTAAGAACTACAGCAAGTACTATAGCAAGTACTACAGCAAGTACTATAGTAAGAACTGCAGCAAGTACTATAGTAAGAATTACAGCAAGTACTATAGTAAGTACTGCAGCAAGTACTACAGCAAGTACTATTGTAAGAACTGCAGCAAGTACTATAGTAAGTACTATTGCAAGTACTACAGCAAGTACTATAGTAAGAACTGCAGCAAGTACTATAGTAAGTACTGCATCAAGTACTACAGCAAGTACTATAGCAAGAACTGCAGCAAGTACTACAGTAAGTACTATTGCAAGTACTACAGCAAGTACTATAGGAAGAACTGCAGCAAGTACTATAGTAAGTACTGCAGCAAGTACTATAGTAAGTACTGCAGCAAGTACTACAGCAAGTACTATAGCAAGTACTACAGCAAGTACTATTGCAAGTACTACAGCAAGTACTATGGTAAGAACTGCAGCAAATACTATTGTAAGTACTGCAGCAAGTACTGCAGAAAGTGCTGTAGTAAGTACTGCAGCAAGTACTATAGTAAGAACTGCAGCAAGTACTATAGTAAGTACTGCAGCAAGTACTACAGCAAGTACTATCGTAAGAACTGCAGCAAGTACTATAGTAAGTACTGCAGCAAGTACTACAGCAAGTACTATAGCAAGTACTATAGCAAGTACTATAGTAAGAACTGCAGCAAGTACTATAGTAAGTACTACAGCAAGTACTATAGCAAGAACTGCAGCAAGTTCTATAGTAAGTACTGCAGCAAGTACTATAGTAAGTACTGCAGCAAGTACTGCAGCAAGTACTACAGCAAGTACTATAGCAAGTACTACAGCAAGTACTATTGCAAGTACTACAGCAAGTACTATGGTAAGAACTGCAGCAAATACTATTGTAAGTACTGCAGCAAGTACTGCAGAAAGTGCTGTAGTAAGTACTGCAGCAAGTACTATAGTAAGAACTGCAGCAAGTACTATAGTAAGTACTGCAGCAAGTACTACAGCAAGTACTATCGTAAGAACTGCAGCAAGTACTATAGTAAGTACTGCAGCAAGTACTACAGCAAGTACTATAGCAAGTACTATAGCAAGTACTATAGTAAGAACTGCAGCAAGTACTATAGTAAGTACTACAGCAAGTACTATAGCAAGTACTACAGCAAGTTCTATTGCAAGTACTACAGCAAGTACTATAGTAAGTACTGCACCAAGTACTGCAGCAAGTACTATAGTAAGTACTGCAGCAAGTACTGCAGCAAGTACTATAGTAAGTACTGCAGCAAGTACTATAGTAAGAACTGCAGCAAGTATTATAGTAAGTCCTGCAGCAAGTACTACAGCAAGTACTATAGCAAGTACTACAGCAAGTACTATAGTAAGAACTGCAGCAAGTACTATAGTAAGTACTGCAGCAACTATGTAGCAAGTACTATAGTAAGAACTGCAGCAAGTACTATAGTAAGTACTGCAGCAAGTACTACAGTAAGTACTGCAGCAAGTACTATAGCAAGTACTATAGTAAGAACTGCAGCAAGTACTATAGTAAGAACTGCAGCAAGTACTATAGTAAGTACTACAGCAAGTACTATAGCAAGTACTACAGCAAGTACTATAGTAAGTACTACAGCAAGTACTGCAGCAAGTACTGCAGCAAGTACTATAGTAAGAACTGCAGCAAGTACTATAGTAAGTACTGCAGCAAGTACTACAGCAAGTACTATAGTAAGAACTGCAGTAAGTACTACAGCAAGTACTACAGCAAGTACTATAGCAAGTACTATAGTAAGAACTGCAGCAAGTACTATAGTAAGAACTGCAGCAAGTACTATAGTAAGTACTGCAGCAAGTACTACAGTAAATACTGCAGCAAGTACTACAGCAAGTACTATGGTAAGAACTGCAGCAAGTACTATAGTAAGTACTGCAGCAAGAACTATAGTAAGTACTATAGTAAGTACTGCAGCAAGTACTACAGCAAGTACTATAGCAAGTACTACAGCAAGTACTATAGTAAGAACTGCAGCAAGTACTACAGCAAGTACTATAGCAAGTACTACAGCAAGTATTATAGTAAGAACTGCAGCAAGTACTACAGCAAGTACTATAGCAAGTACTACAGCAAGTACTATAGTAAGAATTGCAGCAAGTACTACAGCAAGTACTATAGCAAGTACTACAGTAAGTACTATAGTAAGTACTTATACTAAGTATAGTACTTACTTATAGTAAGTACTATACTTAGTATAGTAAGAACTGCAGCAAGTACGACAGCAAGTACTATAGTAAGTACTGCAGCAAGTACTACAGTAAGTACTATAGTAAGTACTGCAGCAAGTACTACAGTAAGTACTATAGTAAGTACTGCAGCAAGTACTACAGTAAGTACTATAGCAAGTACTGCAGCAAGTACTATAGTAAGTACTGCAGCAAGTACTATAGTAAGTACTGCAGCAAGTACTACAGCAAGTAATATAGTAAAAACTGCAGCAAGTACTATCGTAAGTACTACAGCAAGTACTACAGCAAGTACTATAGCAAGTACTACAGCAAGTACTATAGTAAGAACTGCAGCAAGTACTATAGTAAGTACTACAGTAAGTACTGCAGCAAGTACTATAGTAAGTACTATAGTAAGTACTGCAGCAAGTACTACAGCAAGTACTATAGCAAGTACTACAGCAAGTACTATAGTAAGAACTGCAGCAAGTACTACAGCAAGTACTATAGCAAGTACTACAGCAAGTACTATAGTAAGAACTGCAGCAAGTACAATAGCAAGTACTATAGTAAGTACTGCAGCAAGTACTACAGTAAGTACTGCAGCAAGTACTATAGTAAGTACTACAGCAAGTATTATAGTAAGAACTGCAGCAAGTACTACAGCAAGTACTATAGTAAGTACTGCAGCAAGTACTACAGCAAGTACTATAGTAAGTACTGCAGCAAGTACAACAGTAAGTACTACAGCAAGTACTATAGTAAGTACTGCAGCAAGTACTATTGCAAGTACTATAGTAAGAACTGCAGCAAGTACTGCAGCAAGTACTATAGTAAGTAAGTACTATAGTAAGTACTACAGCAAGTACTATAGTAAGTACTGCAGCAAGTACTACAGCAAGTACTATAGTAAGTACTGCAGCAAGTACTACAGCAAGTACTATAGTAAGTACTGCAGCAAGTACTACAGTAAGTACTACAGCAAGTACTATAGTAAGTACTGCAGCAAGTACTACAGCAAGTACTATAGTAAGAACTGCAGCAAGTACTGCAGCAAGTACTATAGTAAGTAAGTACTATAGTAAGTACTATAGCACTTGCTGCAGCAAGTACTACAGTAAGTGCTATAGTACTTCCCACAGTCCTCTGCTGTCCTCCTCGCGGTCGTCACCACAGCCCTGAAATGACTCCATGTGTCTCCTGGAGGTTTTAATAATGATTCTAATTTGTAATCTGTGATATTGGGATCTGCAAAGCAAAGTGTCTTGACTTGGTTTGGAGCATGAACCAGTGAGACATAAGTTAGTTTGGCATTAAACCTGGTCAGTGTTCTTCCAGGAGCACCTAAATACTGGTGGATCTCCTTCCTCCAGGGTGTACATCATGACGCTGGCAGTGTGTACCTGATCACATCATAAACTCATCTCTCTTCTGGCTCATGAACACAGTGACTTATTTCCCAGCATGATGACGCCTCAATCTTCTGCAGGTATGTCCATCCTCGCTTTGGACCCATCAAGTGCATCCGAACCCTGAGGGCTGTGCGCAAGGATGAGGAGCTCACGGTTGCCTATGGTTACGACCACGAAACAACGGGGGATAACGGCCCTGAGGCCCCTGATTGGTACAAGCTGGAGCTGGAGGAGTTCAAGCAGAGGCAGGCGTCTCTGGCTGTCCTGTGAAACTCCACCTGTCCTCCGCTCAGTGTCCCCTGCAGCTGAACAGATAGTTATTACTCTGCCTCTGAAATGGACAAGAGCCCCAAGAACCCAGTGTGAACCGAGGCCCAACAACACAAGAGCTATGCAAGAGGCTAAATGTTAGCGGAGGAGGCTAAATGTTAGCGGAGGAGGCTAAATGTTAGTGGAGGAGGCTAGCAGGCTTCATGCTCCCTGGTGCTCTTTTCTCCTCTTGGTTGACTTTAGCACCACCTGTTTATCTGAATCCAGTGTTTATTACAGTACTGTTCCACTTTTCTAACCTATTTATCAGCTTTCTACACAAAATAAAGCTCAACATGAAGAAATCAATCCACATCTTGTGTTTCTGTGGTGAAGCTGCTGCCTGTCAGTATTCATATTCAATAAAGAAAGAGGAAAAGTCACAGGTAGGCAGAAGTACTTAGGACTGTTCTGAGTTTTAAAATGATGCTGTCTCAGAAAGGATGTGCTGGAATTATTAAAATAAATTACTGCCATGCTAACAAGTAGCATAGCTTCAGTCCACAGTTAAAATCATGTCGTCTTGTTTTCCCGTGTCTGAAGCAGACAAGAACATTCTGGAAGCTTCCGTCTTTCACAGGTGTGTGTCCGGTGTTTTTAATCTGTAAACCCTGACGTAAGAAAGGGGCGGGGCTGGCAGCACGAGAGACTGAATTCCGGACAAATCCCGCTCGTGGTCCACCTGCTGGTCTGCTGGTTAATAATGAACCTGCAGGCCGGAAGAGAGTCGGAGACTGGAGGCAGGAAGCAGAAAGTCCACCAGGACTCATGAGGTTCACTGAGGATCCAGCTGGATTTACTGAGACCTGAGGACCAGGATCTGTGCTGGACCAGCTGGATGGACCGACACAGGTACTTCATCTTCAGCCAGAGGAGCGTGCTGGTCCTCGGGATCCTGCAGGTGGCCTGTGCGGGTCTCTGCGTGGTCTGCGGCTTTATGGACGCGGTTTTCCGCAAGGACACCCCGCTGAGCAGCAGCAGGACACCGGTGTGGGGAGGACTGGTGAGATGTGGATCCTCTGGTCATTAGTCTGGAGTTAGGTCATTGGTGGAGCTCAGTGATTCACTTAATCAGCGCTGACATGTGGACTCCTCACAGCTTCAGTGATCCTTCAGTCTTCACATCATGGTCCTGCTCTGGACAGGACTGATAATGAAGCCACTCTGAGGACATGTTGGTTTTTAATAGTTTAACTCTAGTTATAGTGGTGTAAACACTGAACAGACTCTGGTCCTGGTCCTGATCCTAGTCCTGCTCTCCTCATTCAGGTCCTGGCCTCTCCAGGTGTTCTGGCTCTGTTCGCCTCCCAGAGGAGAAACTCAGTCCTGGTAGGTGTGAAAAACCTCTGATGTGCAGCAGTCAGTGTTTCTGTCTCTAAGCCCTCTACACTTCACTCACACAAACACACCTGCAGTTATGGGGACAAATTTAAAGACAATAATGACTCATGATATATTATTTCTGAATAGATGGAGACCATATCTGTCCATGTTGGACTTCCATATGTTTGTAAGGTACACTAATAATAATAAATGTTGAGTTGGACATGCAGGAGTAAATGAAACGTCTCTGCAGGTGAGTGTGATGGTGGCAGCAGCAGGCCTCTCCTGTGTGACTGCAGCCTTCATATCTGCCTACTCCTGTCTGACCCTCACCTATGGACAGGAGGACGAGGAGGTCTTCCACCACCATGACAGTCCTCAAGTGGTAACTACATTCACACACGGTAATGCTGCTGTCAGGCATAGGTGTTATTGATGTTCATGTTATCAGTGACACCTGCTGCTGTGAGGTCTGTACAGCATCTGACTCCCTCTGTCCTTCACTAATGATCCTCACATCACATCACTGAGGAAAAAAAAAGAGAAAAAAGGAGAAATAAATGATAGAAACCTGAGGAAGAGCAACAGAGGAGGGATCCTATTGTTGTGTGTGTGATCATTTCAGTATTTGCACTCGTATGACTCTGTAGATTTATGGTTCCAGACTGAGATACATTATGGAAACACTGTCAAACTGCATCATGGGAAGTGCTCTGTAAGATCCACCACTTATTAATTAATATTAATATTAGATAAAGTCTGGATATCTCAGAGTCATGTATTGACAGAGGATGACTCATTATCTTGTGTCTCTGCTCAGACCTTTGTGCTCCATCGGATGGTGAAGGGCGCTAACGCCACCATCCTGCTGGTCTGCGCCATCAGCCTGGCGCTCTCCTCGCTCATCGCCTATGTCGGCTGCCGTAGTCTTCCTGTCTGTGGGTGCTATGATGCCAGAACTGGATTGGTAGGGAAGAACACGTCTGGCTTTAACATGGCTGTGATGTCATAACCTGCATGGATGTGATTGGTTGTGTGCTGCAGGAGACACTGGTTCCTCAAAGTGACCCAGGAGACGCTGAGATGGTCTGCACCTGGACAGGTAAGAGCGCCCCCTGTCTGGAGCCACTGCTGGAGCCTCTCAGCAGTCCTTTGAAGCAGTTCTCCTCTGTGACCAGCAGGAGGCGACGACATGCTGTTCAATTGTCCTGCTCAGTCCTCTGAGCAGGGTACCACTGAGGAAGAGGAGGGTCCCTCCAAACTGCCTCCATACAGTAGACTGACCTGAGCCAGAGGAGTGTCCGCATGTGAGACCAGAGGGACGCCAATGGACTGGATTTGTGCCGACACATTCCTTAATTGGACGGAGGGAAGGACTCTCCAGACTGGTTGAGGACACAGGACTTGCAGAGATGAGTCACTGTCTTTATTTCCTCTGACCAAAGGGTTTATTTATACCTTACCATCCCTTGTATGAGTGTGAAATGTGGAAATTCAAGACATGTTATGTGTATTTCATAAATAAAACCTGACTGAGCTTTTTCTTCCATCAAGTCTTTTTAAAGAGAAATGAACACATGTTGAACACGTTTATTGGAAGGCAACATGACAAAAACACTGCAGCTGCTTGTCCTTTAGTCACTTTGAGGAGACAGTGTTATGTCAATGAGACAGTGAACATCATTTGTTATAATGACGAAAAGACAGGAAGTGGTAGCAGGGCCTGGAGACGTTAATTAAAAATAAAGGACAACCAAATCTTAAAAAAAAGATGTGTTGTCTGCTGAGCACAGCCTCTCTCTCTGCATGTTGCTCTGAACAGGAAGTGCTGAGACCATCTGACTTGATCAATATTAATGTGATCAGTGTGATCAGCAGAGGAGCCACAGGAGCAGCTGTGACACCTGCAACCACCTGAACCCACAAGGACAGCATCAACTCCTGATCCACCAACCTTTCTGCAGCACATCCAGACAAGTAGAGCAGCTGCACACTGCTGCTCTGTAGTACTCTTAATGTGTTTTACTACACAGCATTACTCAGTACTGTGTGTTACTGCTCTGTAGTACTCAGTACTGTTTTACTGCTCTGTAGTACTCAGTACTTTTTTACTGCTCTGTAGTACTCAGTACTGTGTTTTACTGCTCTGTAGTACTCAGTACTTTTTTACTGCTCTGTAGTACTCAGTACTGTGTGTTACTGCGCTGTAGTACTCAGTACTGTTTTACTGCTTTGTAGTACTCTGTACTGTGTTTTACTGCAGAGCAGTACTCAGTACTGTGTGTTACTGCTCTGTAGTACTCAGTACTGTGTTTTACTGCTCTGTAGTACTCAGTACTGTGTGTTACTGCTCTGTAGTACTCTGGTCTGTTTTTTACTGCTCTGTAGTACTCAGTACTGTGTGTTACTGCTCTGTAGTACTCTGGTCTGTGTTTTACTGCTCTGTAGTACTCAGTACTGTGTGTTACTGCTCTGTAGTACTCAGTACTGTGTTTTACTGCTCTGTAGTACTCAGTACTGTGTGTTACTGCTCTGTAGTACTCAGTACTGTGTTTTACTGCTCCATAGTACTCTGTACTGTGTTTTACTACAGAGCAGTACTCGGGTCTGTGTTTTACTGCTCTGCAGTACTCTGTACTGTGTTTTACTGCTCTGTAGTACTCAGTACTTTTTTACTGCTCTGTAGTACTCAGTACTGTGTGTTACTGCGCTGTAGTACTCAGTACTATGTTTTACTGCTCTGTAGTACTCTGTACTGTATGTTCCTGCTCTGTAGTACTCTAGTCTGTGTTTTACTGCGCTGTAGTACTCTGTGTTTTACTGCTCTGTAGTACTCAGTACTGTGTGTTCCTGCTCTGTAGTACTCAGTACTGTGTGTCCCTGCTCTGTAGTACAAAGTACTGTGTTTTACTGCTCTGTAGCACTCAGTACTGTGTGTTCCTGCTCTGTAGTACTCTAGTCTGTGTGTTACTGCTCTGTAGTACTCAGTACTGTGTGTTACTGCTCTGCAATACTCAGTACTGTGTTTTGCTGCTCTGTAGTACTCAGTACTGTGTGTCCTTGCTCTGTAGTACCCAGTACTGTGTTTTACTGCTCTGTAGTACTTAGTACTGTGTGTTACTGCTCTGTAGTACTCTGGTCTGTGTTTTACTGCTCTGTAGTACTCTGGTCTGTGTTTTACTGCTCTGTAGTACTCAGTACTGTGTGTTACTGCTCTGTAGTACTCTGGTCTGTTTTTTACTGCTCTGTAGTACTCAGTACTGTGTGTTACTGCTCTGTAGTACTCTGGTCTGTGTTTTACTGCTCTGTACTACTCAGTACTGTGTGTTACTGCTCTGTAGTACTCAGTACTGTGTGTTACTGCTCTGTAGTACTCAGTACTGTGTGTTACTGCTCTGTAGTACTCATTACTGTGTGTTACTGCTCCGTAGTACTCTGTACTGTGTTTTACTACAGAGCAGTACTCGGGTCTGTGTTTTACTGCTCTGCAGTACTCTGTACTGTGCTTTACTGCTCTGTAGTACTCAGTACTTTTTTACTGCTCTGTAGTACTCAGTACTGTTTGTTACTGCTCTGTAGTACTCTGGTCTGTGTTTTACTGCTTTGTAGTACTCAGTACTGTATGTTCCTGCTTTGTAGTACTCTAGTCTGTGTTTTACTGCGCTGTAGTACTGTGGTCTGTGTTTTACTGCGCTGTAGTACTCTGAGTTTCACTGCTCTGTAGTACTCAGTACTGTGTGTTCCTGCTCTGTAGTACTCTGGTCTGTGTTTTACTGCTCTGTAGTATTCATTACTGTGTGTTACTGCTCTGTAGTACTCTGGTCTGTGTTTTACTGCTCTGTAGTATTCATTACTGTGTGTTACTGCTCTGTAGTACTCAGTACTGTGTTTTACTGCTCTGTAACACTCAGTAATGTGTGTTCCTGCTCTGTAGTACTCTAGTCTGTGTGTTCCTGCTCTGTAGTACTCTAGTCTGTGTGTTACTGCTCTGTAGTACTCAGTACTGTGTTTTACTGCTCTGTAGTACTCAGTACTGTATGTTCCTGCTCTGTAGCACTCTAGTCTGTGTTTTACTGCGCTGTAGTACTCTGGTCTGTGTTTTACTGCTCTGTGGTACTCAGTACTGTGTTTTATTGCTCTGTAGTACTCAGTACTGTGTGTCCCTGCTCTGTAGTACTCAGTACTGTGTTTTACTGCTCTGTAGTCCTCAGTACTGTGTGTTACTGCTCTGTAGTACCCAGTACTGTGTTTTACTGCTCTGTAGTTTTCAGTACTGTGTGTTACTGCTCTGTAGTACTTAGTACTGTGTGTTACTGCTCTGTAGTACTCTGGTCTGTGTTTTACTGCTCTGTAGTACTCTGGTCTGTGTTTTACTGCTCTGTAGTACTCTGGTCTGTGTTTTACTGCTCTGTAGTACTCAGTACTGTTTGTTACTGCTCTGTAGTACTCATTGCTGTGTGTTACTGCTATGTAGTAGTCTCGTCTGTGTGTTACTGCTCTGTAATACTCAGTACTGTGTTTTACTGCTCTGTAGTACTCAGGACTGTATGTTCTTGCTCTGTAGTACTCAGTACTGTGTGTTACTACTCTGTAGTACTCAGTACTGTGTGTTCCTGCACTGTGGTACTCTGGTCCATGTTTTACTGCTCTGTAGTACTCAGTACTGTGTTTTGCTGCTCTGTAGTACTCTAGTCTGTGTGTTACTGCTCTATAGTACTCAGTACTGTGTTTTACTGCTCTGTAGTACTCAGTACTGTATGTTCCTGCTCTGTAGTACTCTAGTCTGTGTTTTACTGCGCTGTAGTACTCATTACTGTTTATATCTGCTCTGTAGTACTCTGTACTGTTTTTTTCTGCTCTGTAGTACTCATCACTGTGTGTTACTGCTCTGTAGTACTCAGTACTATGTTTTACTGCTCTGTAGTACTCAGATCTGTGTTTTGCTGCTCTGTAGTACTCAGTACTGTGTGAACTTGCACTGTAGTACCCAGTACTGTGTTTTACTGCTCTGTAGTTTTCAGTACTGGGTGTTACTCTTCTGTAGTACTTAGTACTGTGTTTTACTGCTCTGTAGTACTCTGGTCTGTGTTTTACTGCTCTGTAGTACTCTGGTCTGTGTTTTACTGCTCTGTAGTACTCAGTACTGTGTGTCCCTGCTCTGTAGTACTCAGTACTGTGTTTTACTGCTCTGTAGTCCTCAGTACTGTGTGTTACTGCTCTGCAGTACTCAGTACTGTGTTTTGCTACTCTGTAGTACTCAGTACTGGGTGTCCTTGCTCTGTAGTACCCAGTACTGTGTTTTACTGCTCTGTAGTTTTCAGTACTGGGTGTTACTGTTCTGTAGTACTTAGTACTGTGTGTTACTGCTCTGTAGTATTCTGGTGTGTGTTTTACTGCTCTGTAGTACTCTGGTCTGTGTTTTACTGCTCTGTAGTACTCTGGTCTGTGTTTTACTGCTCTGTAGTACTCAGTGCTGTTTGTTACTGCTCTGTAGTATTCATTACTGTGTGTTACTGCTATGTAGTAGTCTTGTCTGTGTGGTACTGCTATGTAGTACTCAGTACTGTGTTTTACTGCTCTGTAGTACTCAGGACTGTATGTTCTTGCTCTGTAGTACTCAGTACTGTGTGTTACTACTCTGTAGTACTCAGTACTGTGTGTTACTGCGCTGTAGTACTCAGTACTATGTTTTACTGCTCTGTAGTACTCTGTACTGTGTACTGTGCTCTGTAGTACTCAGTACTGTGTGTCACTGCTCTGTAGTACTCAGCACTATGTGTTATTACTCTGTAGTACTCAGTATTGTGTTTTACTTCTCTGTAGTACTCAGTACTGTGTTTTGCTGCTCTGTAGTACTCAGTACTGTGTGTTGCTGCTCTGTAGTACTCAGTACTGTGAGTTACTGCTCTGTAGTACTTAGTACTGTGTTTTACTTCTCTGTAGAACTCAGTACTGTGTTTTACTGCTCTGTAGTACTCAGTACTGTGTTTTACTGCTCTGTAGTACTCAATACTGTGTGTTACTGCTCTGTAGTACTCTGTACTGTGTTATATTGCTCTGTAATACTCAGTACTGTGTTTAAGCTCTGTAGTACTCAGTACTGTGTGTTCCTGCTCTGTAATACTGTGGTCTGTGTTTTACTGCTCTGTAGTAGTCTGGTCTGTGTTTTACTGCTCTGTAGTACTCATTACTGTGTGTTACTGCTCTGTAGTACTCAGTACTATGTGTTACTGCTCTGTAGTACTCAGTACTGTGTTTTACTGCTCTGTAGTATTCAGTACTGTGTGTTACTGCTCTGTAGTACTCAGTACTGTGTTTCACTGCTCTGTAGTACTCAGTACTGTGTTTTACTGCTCTGTAGTACTCAGTACTGTGTGTTCCTGCTCTGTAGTACTCAGGTCTGTGTTTTCCTGCTCTGTAGTACAATGTACTGAGTTTTACTGCTCTGTAGTACTCTGTAGTACTCAGTACTGTTTTTTCCTGCTCTGTAGTACTCTAGTCTGTGTTTTACTGCTCTGTAGTACTCTGGTCTGTGTTTTACTGCTCTGTGGTACTCAGTACTGTGTTTTATTGCTCTGTAGTACTCAGTACTGTGTGTCCCTGCTCTGTAGTACTCAGTACTGTGTTTTACTGTTCTGTAGTACTCAGTACTGTGTGTCCTTGCTCTGTAGTACCCAGTACTGTGTTTTACTGCTCTGAAGTTTTCAGTGCTGTGTGTTACTGCTCTGTAGTACTCTGGTCTGTGTTTTACTGCTCTGTAGTACTCAGTACTGTGTTTTACTGCTCTGTCATACTCTGGTCTGTGTTTTACTGCTCTGTAGTACTCAGTACTGTGTGTTCCTGCTCTGTAGTACTCAGTACTGTGTTTTACTGCTCTGTAGTACTCAGTACTGTGTGTTACTGCTCTGTAGAACTCAGTATTGTGTTTTACTGCTCTGTAGTACTCTGGTCTGTGTTTTACTGCTCTGTAGTACTCAGTACTGTGTGTTCCTGCTCTGTAGTACTCTGGTCCGTGTTTTACTGCTCTGTAGTACTCTGGTCCGTGTTTTACTGCTCTGTAGTACTCAGTAATGTTTTATTGCTCTGAAGTACTCAGTACTGTGTGTTACTGCTCTGTAGTACTCAGTACTGTGTGTTCCTGCTCTGTAGTACTCATTACTGTGTTTTACTGTTCTGTAGTACTCAGTACTGTGTTTTACTGCTCTGTTGTACTCTGGTCTGTGTTTTACTGCTCTGTAGTACTCAGTACTGTATCTTCCTACTCTGTAGTACTCACTACTGTGTGTTCCTGCTCTGTAGTACTCATTACTGTGTTTTACTGTTCTGTAATACTCAGTACTGTGTTTTACTGCTCTGTCGTACTCTGGTCCGTGTTTTACTGCTCTGTAGTACTCTGGTCCGTGTTTTACTGCTCTGTAGTACTCAGTACTGTGTGTTACTGCTCTGTAGTACTCAGTACTGTGTTACTGCTGTGTAGTACTCAGTACTGTGTTTTACTGCTCTGTAGTACTCAGTACTGTGTTTTACTGCTCTGTCGTATTCTGGTCTGTGTGTTACTGCTCTGTAGTACTCAGTACTGTGTTTTAATGCTCTGTAGTACTCTGGTCTGTGTTTTACTACTCTGTAGTACTAAGTACTGTGTGTTACTGCTCTATAGTACTCAGTACTGTGTTATTGCTCTGTAGTACTCAGTACTGTGTTTTACTGTTCTGTAGTACTCAGTACTGTTTGTTCCTGCTCTGTAGTACTCAGTACTGTGTGTCCCTGCTCTGTAGTACTCTGGTCTGTGTTTTACTGCTCTGTAGTACTCAGTACTGTGTTTTACTGCTCTGTCGTATTCTGGTCTGTGTTTTACTGCTCTGTAGTACTCTGGTCCATGTTTTACTGCTCTGTAGTACTCAGTACTGTGTGTTACTGCTCTGTAGTACTCAGTACTGTGTTACTGCTCTGTAGTACTCAGTACTGTGTTTTACTGCTCTGTCGTATTCTGGTCTGTGTTTTACTGCTCTGTAGTACTCTGGTCCATGTGTTACTGCTCTGTAGTACTCAGTACTGTGTTTTACTGCTCTGTAGTACTCAGTACTGTGTGTTCCTGCTCTGTAGTACTCATTACTGTGTTTTACTGTTCTGTAGTACTCAGTACTGTGTTTTACTGCTCTGTCGTACTCTGGTCTGTGTTTGACTGCTCTGTAGCACTCAGTAATGTGTCTTCTTGCTCTGTAGTACTCAGTACTGTGTGTTCCTGCTCTGTAGTACTCATTACTGTGTTTTACTGTTCTGTAGTACTCAGTACTGTGTTTTACTGCTCTGTAGAACTCAGTATTGTGTTTTACTGCTCTTTAGTAGTCAGTACTGTGCGTTACTGCTCTGTAGTACTCAGTACTGTGTGTTCCTGCTCTGTAGTACTCTGGTCCGTGTTTTACTGCTCTGTAGTACTCTGGTCCGTGTTTTACTGCTCTGTAGTACTCAGTAATGTTTTATTGCTCTGTAGTACTCAGTACTGTGTGTTACTGCTCTGTAGTACTCAGTACTGTGTGTTACTGCTCTGCAGTACTCAGTACTGTGTTACTGCTCTGTAGTACTCAGTACTGTGTTTTAATGCTCTGTAGCACTCAGTACTGTGTTTTACTCCTCTGTCGTATTCTGGTCTGTGTGTTACTGCTCTGTAGTACTCAGTACTGTGTGTTCCTGCTCTGTAGTACTCCGGTTTGTGTTTTACTGCTCTGTAGTATTCATTACTGTGTGTTACTGCTCTGTAGTACTCTGGTCTGTGTTTTACTACTGTGTAGTACTCAGTACTGTGTGTCCCTGCTCTGTAGTACTCAGTACTGTGTTTTACTGCTCTGTAACACTCAGTAATGTGTGTTCCTGCTCTGTAGTACTCTAGTCTGTGTGTTACTGCTCTGTAGTACTCAGTACTGTGTTTTACTGCTCTGTAGTACTCAGTACTGTATGTTCCTGCTCTGTAGTACTCTAGTCTGTGTTTTACTGCGCTGTAGTACTCTGGTCTGTGTTTTACTGCTCTGTGGTACTCAGTACTGTGTTTAATTGCTCTGTAGTACTCAGTACTGTGTGTTACTGCTCTGCAGTACTCAGTACTGTGTTTTGCTGCTCTGTAGTACTCAGTACTGTGTGTCCTTGCTCTGTAGTACCCAGTACTGTGTTTTACTGCTCTGTAGTTTTCAGTACTGTGTGTTACTGCTCTGTAGTACTTAGTACTGTGTGTTACTGCTCTGTAGTACTCAGTACTGTGTGTTACTGCTCTGTAGTACTCAGTACTGTGTTTTACTGCTCTGTAGTACTCTAGTCTGTGTTTTACTGCGCTGCAGTACTCTGGTCTGTGTTTTACTGCTCTGTAGTACTCAGTACTGTTTGTTACTGCTCTGTAGTACTCTGGTCTGTGTTTTACTGCTTTGTAGTACTCAGTACTGTGTGTTCCTGCACTGTGGTACTCTGGTCCATGTTTTACTGCTCTGTAGTACTCAGTACTGTGTTTTACTGCTCTGTAATACTCAGTACTGTGTTGTACTGCTCTGTAGTACTCAGTATTGTGTTTTACTGCTCTGTAGTACTCAGTACTGTGTGTTACTGCGCTGTAGTACTCTGTGTTTTACTGCTCTGTAGTACTCAGTACTGTGTGTTCCTGCTCTGTAGTACTCAGTACTGTGTGTCCCTGCTCTGTAGTACTCAGTACTGTGTTTTGCTGCTCTGTAGTACTCAGTACTGTGTGTTGCTGCTCTGTATTACTCAGTACTGTATGTTCCTGCTGTGTAGTACTCTGATCTGTGTTTTGCGGCTCTGTAGTACTCAGTACTGTATGTCCCTGCTATGTAGTACTCAGTACTGTGTTTTACTGCTCTGTAGTACTCAATACTGTGTGTTACTGCTCTGTAGTACTCTGGTCTGTGTTTTATTGCTCTGTACTACTCAGTACTGTGTTACTGCTCTGTAGTACTCAGTACTGTGTTTTACTCCTCTGTCGTATTCTGGTCTGTGTGTTACTGCTCTGTAGTACTCAGGTCTGTGTGTTACTGCTCTGTAGTACTCAGTACTGTGTTTTACTGCTCTGTAATACTCAGTACTGTGTTGTACTGCTCTGTAGTACTCAGTACTGTATTTTACTGCTCTGTAGTACTCAGTACTGTGTTTTGCTGCTCTGTAGTACTCAGCACTGTGTGTTACTGCTCTGTAGTACTCAGTACTGTGTTTTACTGCTCTGTAGTACTCAGTACTGTATGTTTCTGCTCTGTAGTACTCAGTACTGTGTTTTGCTGCTCTGTAGTACTCAGTACTGTGTGTTGCTGCTCTGTAGTACTCAGTACTGTGTTTTACTGCTCTGTAGTACTCTGATCTGTGTTTTACTGCTCTGTAGTACTCAGTACTGTGTGTCCCTGCTCTGTAGTACTCAGTACTGTGTGTTACTGCTCTGTAGTACTCAGTACTGTGTTTTACTGCTCTGTAGTACTCAGTACTGTGTTTTACTGCTCTGTAGTACTCAGTACTGTGTGTGCTCTGTGTACTGCTCTGTAGTACTCAGTACTGTGTTTTACTGCTCTGTAGAACTCAGTACTGTGTGTTACTGCTCTGTAGTACTAAGTACTGTGTTTTACTGCTCTGTAGTACTCAGTACTGTGTGTTACTGCTCTGTATTACTCAGTACTGTGTGTTACCGCTCTGTAGTATTCAGTACTGTGTGTTACCGCTCTGTAGTACTCAGTACTGTGTGTCCCTGCTCTGTAGTACTCTGGTCTGTGTTTTACTGCTCTGTAGTACTCAGTACTGTGTTTTACTGCTCTGTCATACTCTGGTCTGTGTTTTACTGCTCTGTAGTACTCAGTACTGTGTGTTCCTGCTCTGTAGTACTCAGTACTGTGTTTTACTGCTCTGTAGTACTCAGTACTGTGTGTTACTGCTCTGTAGAACTCAGTATTGTGTTTTACTGCTCTTTAGTAGTCAGTACTGTGCGTTACTGCTCTGTAGTACTCAGTACTGTGTGTTCCTGCTCTTTAGTACTCAGTACTGTGTTGTGCTGCTCTGTAGTACTCAGTATTGTGTTTTACTGCTCTGTAGTACTCAGTACTGTGTGTCACTGCTCTGTAGTACTCAGCACTATGTGTTATTACTCTGTAGTACTCAGTATTGTGTTTTACTTCTCTGTAGTACTCAGTACTGTGTTTTGCTGCTCTGTAGTACTCAGTACTGTGTGTTGCTGCTCTGTATTACTCAGTACTGTATGTTCCTGCTGTGTAGTACTCTGATCTGTGTTTTGCGGCTCTGTAGTACTCAGTACTGTGTTTTACTGCTCTGTCATACTCTGGTCTGTGTTTTACTGCTCTGTAGTACTCAGTACTGTGTGTTCCTGCTCTGTAGTACTCAGTACTGTGTTTTACTGCTCTGTAGTACTCAGTACTGTGTGTTACTGCTCTGTAGAACTCAGTATTGTGTTTTACTGCTCTTTAGTAGTCAGTACTGTGTGTCCTTGCTCTGTAGTACCCAGTACTGTGTTTTACTGCTCTGTAGTTTTCAGTACTGTGCGTTACTGCTCTGTAGTACTCAGTACTGTGTGTTCCTGCTCTGTAGTACTCTGGTCCGTGTTTTACTGCTCTGTAGTACTCTGGTCCGTGTTTTACTGCTCTGTAGTACTCAGTAATGTTTTATTGCTCTGAAGTACTCAGTACTGTGTGTTACTGCTCTGTTGTACTCTGGTCTGTGTTTTACTGCTCTGTAGTACTCAGTACTGTATCTTCCTGCTCTGTAGTACTCACTACTGTGTGTTCCTGCTCTGTAGTACTCATTACTGTGTTTTACTGTTCTGTAATACTCAGTACTGTGTTTTACTGCTCTGTCGTACTCTGGTCCGTGTTTTACTGCTCTGTAGTACTCTGGTCCGCGTTTTACTGCTCTGTAGTACTCAGTACTGTGTTACTGCTGTGTAGTACTCAGTACTGTGTTTTACTGCTCTGTAGTACTCAGTACTGTTTTACTGCTTTGTCGTATTCTGGTCTGTGTGTTACTGCTCTGTAGTACTCTGGTCCGTGTTTTACTGCTCTGTAGTACTCACTACTGTGTGTTACTGCTCTGTAGTACTCAGTACTGTGTTTTAATGCTCTGTAGTACTCTGGTCTGTGTTTTACTACTCTGTAGTACTAAGTACTGTGTGTTACTGCTCTATAGTACTCAGTACTGTGTTATTGCTCTGTAGTACTCAGTACTGTGTTTTACTGTTCTGTAGTACTCAGTACTGTTTGTTCCTGCTCTGTAGTACTCAGTACTGTGTGTCCCTGCTCTGTAGTACTCTGGTCTGTGTTTCACTGCTCTGTAGTACTCAGTACTGTGTTTTACTGCTCTGTCGTATTCTGGTCTGTGTTTTGCTGCTCTGTAGTACTCTGGTCCATGTTTTACTGCTCTGTAGTACTCAGTACTGTGTGTTACTGCTCTGTAGTACTCAGTACTGTGTTACTGCTCTGTAGTACTCAGTACTGTGGTTTACTGCTCTGTCGTATTCTGGTCTGTGTTTTACTGCTCTGTAGTACTCAGTACTGTGTTTTACTGCTCTGTAGTACTCAGTACTGTGTTTTTCTGCTCTGTCGTATTCTGGTCTGTGTGTTACTGCTCTGTAGTACTCAGTACTGTGTTTTACTGCTCTGTAGTACTCAGTACTGTGTTTTACTGCTCTGTCGTACTCTGGTCTGTGTTTGACTGCTCTGTAGTACTCAGTAATGTGTCTTCCTGCTCTGTAGTACTCATTACTGTGTTTTACTGTTCTGTAGTACTCAGTACTGTGTTTTACTGCTCTGTAGAACTCAGTATTGTGTTTTACTGCTCTTTAGTAGTCAGTATTGTGTTTTACTGCTCTTTAGTAGTCAGTACTGTGTGTTACTACTCTGTAGTACTCAGTACTGTGTGTTCCTGCACTGTGGTACTCTGGTCCATGTTTTACTGCTCTGTAGTACTCAGTACTGTGTTTTACTGCTCTGTAATACTCAGTACTGTGTTGTACTGCTCTGTAGTACTCAGTACTGTATTTTACTGCTCTGTAGTACTCAGTACTGTGTTTTGCTGCTCTGTAGTACTCAGCACTGTGTGTTACTGCTCTGTAGTACTCAGTACTGTGTTTTACTGCTCTGTAGTACTCAGTACTGTATGTTTCTGCTCTGTAGTACTCAGTACTGTTTGTTACTGCTCTGTAGTACTCTGTTCTGTGTTTTACTGCGCTGTAGTACTCTGAGTTTCACTGCTCTGTAGTACTCAGTACTGTGTGTTCCTGCTCTGTAGTACTCTGGTCTGTGTTTTACTGCTCTGTAGTATTCATTACTGTGTGTTACTGCTCTGTAGTACTCTGGTCTGTGTTTTACTACTGTGTAGTACTCAGTACTGTGTGTCCCTGCTCTGTAGTACTCAGTACTGTGTTTTACTGCTCTGTAACACTCAGTAATGTGTGTTCCTGCTCTGTAGTACTCTAGTCTGTGTGTTACTGCTCTGTAGTACTCAGTACTGTGTTTTACTGCTCTGTAGTACTCAGTACTGTATGTTCCTGCTCTGTAGTACTCTAGTCTGTGTTTTACTGCGCTGTAGTACTCTGGTCTGTGTTTTACTGCTCTGTGGTACTCAGTACTGTGTTTAATTGCTCTGTAGTACTCAGTACTGTGTGTTACTGCTCTGCAGTACTCAGTACTGTGTTTTGCTGCTCTGTAGTACTCAGTACTGTGTGTCCTTGCTCTGTAGTACCCAGTACTGTGTTTTACTGCTCTGAAGTTTTCAGTGCTGTGTGTTACTGCTCTGTAGTACTCAGTACTGTGTTTTACTGCTCTGTAGTTCTCAGTACTGTGTTTTACTGCTCTGTAGTACTCAGTACTGTGTGTTCCTGCTCTGTAGTACTCTGGTCCGTGTTTTACTGCTCTGTAGTACTCTGGTCTGTGTTTTACTGCTCTGTAGTACTCAGTACTGTTTGTTACTGCTCTGTAGTACTCTGGTCTGTGTGTGTTACTGCTATGTAGTACTCAGTACTGTGTTTTACTGCTCTGTAGTACTCAGGACTGTATGTTCTTGCTCTGTAGTACTCAGTACTGTGTGTTACTACTCTGTCGTACTCAGTACTGTGTGTTCCTGCACTGTGGTACTCTGGTCCATGTTTTACTGCTCTGTAGTACTCAGTACTGTGTGTCACTGCTCTGTAGTACTCTGGTCTGTTTTTTACTGCTCTGTAGTACTCAGTACTGTATCTTCCTACTCTGTAGTACTCACTACTGTGTGTTCCTGCTCTGTAGTACTCATTACTGTGTTTTACTGTTCTGTAGTACTCAGTACTGTGTTTTACTGCTCTGTTGTACTCTGGTCTGTGTTTTACTGCTCTGTAGTACTCAGTACTGTGTATTCCTGCTCTGTAGTACTCATTACTGTGTTTTACTGTTCTGTAATACTCAGTACTGTGTTTTACTGCTCTGTAGTACTCAGTACTGTGTGTCCCTGCTCTGTAGTACTCTGGTCTGTGTCTTACTGCTCTGTAGTACTCAGTACTGTGTTTTACTGCTCTGTCATACTCTGGTCTGTGTTTTACTGCTCTGTAGTACTCAGTACTGTGTGTTCCTGCTCTGTAGTACTCAGTACTGTGTTTTACTGCTCTGTAGTACTCAGTACTGTGTTTTACTGTTCTGTAGTACTCAGTACTGTTTGTTCCTGCTCTGTAGTACTCAGTACTGTGTGTCCCTGCTCTGTAGTACTCTGGTCTGTGTTTTACTGCTCTGTAGTACTCAGTACTGTGTTTTACTGCTCTGTAGTACTCTGGTCTGTGTTTTACTGCTCTGTAGTACTCTGGTCCATGTTTTACTGCTCTGTAGTACTCAGTACTGTGTGTTACTGCTCTGTAATACTCAGTACTGTGTTGTACTGCTCTGTAGTACTCAGTACTGTATTTTACTGCTCTGTAGTACTCAGTACTGTGTTTTACTGCTCTGTAGTACTCAGTACTGTGTTTTACTGCTCTGTAGTACTCTGGTCCATGTGTTTTACTGCTCTGTAGTACTCAGTACTGTGTTTTACTGCTCTGTAGTACTCAATACTGTGTGTTACTGCTCTGTAGTACTCTGGTCTGTGTGTTACTGCTCTGTAGTACTCAGTACTGTGTGTTCCTGCTCTGTAATACTGTGGTCTGTGTGTTGCTGCTCTGTATTACTCAGTACTGTATGTTCCTGCTGTGTAGTACTCTGATCTGTGTTTTGCGGCTCTGTAGTACTCAGTACTGTATGTCCCTGCTATGTAGTACTCAGTACTGTGTTTTACTGCTCTGTCGTACTCAATACTGTGTGTTACTGCTCTGTAGTACTCAGTACTGTGTTTTGCTACTCTGTAGTACTCAGTACTGTGTTTTACTGCTCTGTAGTACTCAGTACTGTGTGTTACTGCTCTGTAGTACTCAGTACTGTGTTTTTCTGTAGTACTCAGTACTGTGTTTTACTGTTCTGTAGTACTCAGTACTGTTTGTTCCTGCTCTGTAGTACTCAGTACTGTGTGTCCCTGCTCTGTAGTACTCTGGTCTGTGTTTTACTGCTCTGTAGTACTCAGTACTGTGTTTTACTGCTCTGTAGTACTCAGTACTGTGTTTTACTCCTCTGTCGTATTCTGGTCTGTGTTTTATTGCTCTGTAATACTCAGTACTGTGTTTTACTGCTCTGTAGTACTCAGGACTGTATGTTCTTGCTCTGTAGTACTTAGTACTGTGTGTTACTGCTCTGTAGTACTCAGTACTGTGTGTTACTGCTCTGCAATACTCAGTACTGTGTTTTGCTGCTCTGTAGTACTCAGTACTGTGTTTTACTGCTCTGTAGTACTCTGGTCTGTGTTTTACTTCTCTGTAGTACTCTCAGTACTGTGTTTACCTGCTCTGAAGTACTCAGTACTGTGTGTTCCTGCTCTGTAGTACTCATTACTGTGTTTTACTGTTCTGTAGTACTCAGTACTGTGTTTTACTGCTCTGTTGTACTCTGGTCTGTGTTTTACTGCTCTGTAGTACTCAGTACTGTGTATTCCTGCTCTGTAGTACTCACTACTGTGTGTTCCTGCTCTGTAGTACTCATTACTGTGTTTTACTGTTCTGTAGTACTCAGTACTGTGTTTTACTGCTCTGTAGTACTCAGTACTGTGTTTTACTGCTCTGTAGTACTCAGTACTGTGTTTTACTGCTCTGTAATACTCAGTACTGTGTTGTACTGCTCTGTAGTACTCAGTATTGTGTTTTACTGCTCTGTAGTACTCAGTACTGTATTTTACTGCTCTGTAGTACTCAGTACTGTGTTTTGCTGCTCTGTAGTACTCAGTAATGTTTTATTGCTCTGTAGTACTCAGTACTGTGTGTTACTGCTCTGTAGTACTCAGTACTGTGTGTTACTGCTCTGCAGTACTCAGTACTGTGTTACTGCTCTGTAGTACTCAGTACTGTGTTTTACTGCTCTGTAGTACTCAGTACTGTGTTTTACTGCGCTGTCGTACTCTGGTCTGTGTTTTACTGCTCTGTACTACTCAGTACTGTGTGTTCCTGCTCTGTAGTACTCTTGTCTGTGTTTTACTGCTCTGTAGTACTCAGTACTGTGTGTTACTGCTCTGTAGTACTCAGTACTGTTTTACTGCTCTGTAGTACTCAGTACTTTTTTACTGCCCTGTAGTACTCAGTACTGTGTGTTACTGCTCTGTAGTACTCTGGTCTGTTTTTTACTGCTCTGTAGTACTCAGTACTGTGTTTTACTGCTCTGTAGTACTCAGTACTGTTTTTTTGATCTGTATAACTCAGTACTGTGTTTTACTGCTCTGTAGTACTCTAGTCTGTGTGTTACTGCTCTGTAGTAGTCAGTACTGTGTTTTACTGTTCTGTAGTACTCAGTACTGTATGTTCCTGCTCTGTAGTACTCTAGTCTGTGTTTGACTGCTCTGTAGTACTCAGTAATGTGTCTTCCTGCTCTGTAGTACTCACTACTGTGTGTTCCTGCTCTGTAGTACTCATTACTGTGTTTTACTGTTCTGTAGTAGTCAGTACTGTGTTTTACTGCTCTGTAGAACTCAGTATTGTGTTTTACTGCTCTTTAGTAGTCAGTACTGTGCATTACTGCTCTGTAGTACTCAGTACTGTGTGTTCCTGCTCTGTAGTACTGTGGTCCGTGTTTTACTGCTCTGTAGTACTCTGGTCCGTGTTTTACTGCTCTGTAGTACTCAGTAATGTTTTATTGCTCTGTAGTACTCAGTACTGTGTGTTACTGCTCTGTAGTACTCAGTACTGTGTGTTACTGCTCTGTAGTACTCAGTACTGTGTGTTACTGCTCTGTAGTACTCAGTACTGTGTGTTACTGCTCTGCAGTACTCAGTACTGTGTTACTGCTCTGTAGTACTCAGTACTGTGTTTTACTGCTCTGTAGTACTCAGTACTGTGTTTTACTCCTCTGTCGTATTCTGGTCTGTGTGTTACTGCTCTGTAGTACTCAGTACTGTGTGTTCCTGCTCTGTAGTACTCCGGTCTGTGTTTTACTGCTCTGTAGTATTCATTACTGTGTGTTACTGCTCTGTAGTACTCTGGTCTGTGTTTTACTACTGTGTAGTACTCAGTACTGTGTGTCCCTGCTCTGTAGTACTCAGTACTGTGTTTTACTGCTCTGTAACACTCAGTAATGTGTGTTCCTGCTCTGTAGTACTCTAGTCTGTGTGTTACTGCTCTGTAGTAGTCAGTACTGTGTTTTACTGTTCTGTAGTACTCAGTACTGTATGTTCCTGCTCTGTAGTACTCTAGTCTGTGTTTTACTGCGCTGTAGTACTCTGGTCTGTGTTTTACTGCTCTGTGGTACTCAGTACTGTGTTTAATTGCTCTGTAGTACTCAGTACTGTGTGTTACTGCTCTGCAGTACTCAGTACTGTGTTTTGCTGCTCTGTAGTACTCAGTACTGTGTGTCCTTGCTCTGTAGTACCCAGTACTGTGTTTTACTGCTCTGTAGTTTTCAGTACTGTGCGTTACTGCTCTGTAGTACTCAGTACTGTGTGTTCCTGCTCTTTAGTAGTCAGTACTGTGCGTTACTGCTCTGTAGTACTCAGTACTGTGTGTTCCTGCTCTGTAGTACTCTGGTCCGTGTTTTACTGCTCTGTAGTACTCTGGTCTGTGTTTTACTGCTCTGTAGTACTCAGTACTGTGTATTCCTGCTCTGTAGTACTCTGGTCCGTGTTTTACTGCTCTGTAGTACTCAGTAAAGTTTTATTGCTCTGAAGTACTCAGTACTGTGTGTTACTGCTCTGTAGTACTCAGTACTGTGTGTTCCTGCTCTGTAGTACTCATTACTGTGTTTTACTGTTCTGTAGTAATCAGTACTGTGTTTTACTGCTCTGTAGTACTCAGTACTGTGTGTTACTGCTCTGTAGAAGTCAGTATTGTGTTTTACTACTCTTTAGTAGTCAGTACTGTGCGTTACTGCTCTGTAGTACTCAGTAGTGTGTGTTCCTGCTCTGTAGTACTCTGGTCCGTGTTTTACTGCTCTGTAGTACTCTGGTCCGTGTTTTTCTGCTCTGTAGTACTCAGTAATGTTTTATTGCTCTGAAGTACTCAGTACTGTGTGTTACTGCTCTGTAGTACTCAGTACTGTGTGTTCCTGCTCTGTAGTACTCATTACTGTGTTTTACTGTTCTGTAGTACTCAGTACTGTGTTTTACTGCTCTGTTGTACTCTGGTCTGTGTTTTACTGCTCTGTAGTACTCAGTACTGTATCTTCCTGCTCTGTAGTACTCACTACTGTGTGTTCCTGCTCTGTAGTACTCAATACTGTGTTTTACTGTTCTGTAATACTCAGTACTGTGTTTTACTGCTCTGTCGTACTCTGGTCCGTGTTTTACTGCTCTGTAGTACTCTGGTCCGCGTTTTACTGCTCTGTAGTACTCAGTACTGTGTGTTACTGCTCTGTAGTACTTAGTACTGTGTTACTGCTGTGTAGTACTCAGTACTGTGTTTTACTGCTCTGTCGTACTCAGTACTGTGTTTTACTGCTTTGTCGTATTCTGGTCTGTGTGTTACTGCTCTGTAGTACTCAGTACTGTGTTTTAATGCTCTGTAGTACTCTGGTCTGTGTTTTACTACTCTGTAGTACTAAGTACTGTGTGTTACTGCTCTATAGTACTCAGTACTGTGTTATTGCTCTGTAGTACTCAGTACTGTGTTTTACTGTTCTGTAGTATTCAGTACTGTTTGTTCCTGCTCTGTAGTACTCAGTACTGTGTGTCCCTGCTCTGTAGTACTCTGGTCTGTGTTTTACTGCTCTGTAGTACTCAGTACTGTGTTTTACTGCTCTGTCGTATTCTGGTCTGTGTTTTACTGCTCTGTAGTACTCTGGTCCATGTTTTACTGCTCTGTAGTACTCAGTACTGTGTGTTACTGCTCTGTAGTACTCAGTACTGTGTTACTGCTCTGTAGTACTCAGTACTGTGTTACTGCTCTGTAGTACTCAGTACTGTGTTTTACTGCTCTGTCGTATTCTGGTCTGTGTTTTACTGCTCTGTAGTACTCTGGTCCATGTGTTACTGCTCTGTAGTACTCAGTACTGTGTGTTCCTGCTCTGTAGTACTCATTACTGTGTTTTACTGTTCTGTAGTACTCAGTACTGTGTTTTACTGCTCTGTCGTACTCTGATCTGTGTTTGACTGCTCTGTAGTACTCAGTAATGTGTCTTCCTGCTCTGTAGTACTCACTACTGTGTGTTCCTGCTCTGTAGTACTCATTACTGTGTTTTACTGTTCTGTAGTAGTCAGTACTGTGTTTTACTGCTCTGTAGAACTCAGTATTGTGTTTTACTGCTCTTTAGTAGTCAGTACTGTGCATTACTGCTCTGTAGTACTCAGTACTGTGTGTTCCTGCTCTGTAGTACTGTGGTCCGTGTTTTACTGCTCTGTAGTACTCTGGTCCGTGTTTTACTGCTCTGTAGTACTCAGTAATGTTTTATTGCTCTGTAGTACTCAGTACTGTGTGTTACTGCTCTGTAGTACTCAGTACTGTGTGTTACTGCTCTGCAGTACTCAGTACTGTGTTACTGCTCTGTAGTACTCAGTACTGTGTTTTACTGCTCTGTAGTACTCAGTACTGTGTTTTACTCCTCTGTCGTATTCTGGTCTGTGTGTTACTGCTCTGTAGTACTCAGTACTGTGTGTTCCTGCTCTGTAGTACTCCGGTCTGTGTTTTACTGCTCTGTAGTATTCATTACTGTGTGTTACTGCTCTGTAGTACTCTGGTCTGTGTTTTACTACTGTGTAGTACTCAGTACTGTGTGTCCCTGCTCTGTAGTACTCAGTACTGTGTTTTACTGCTCTGTAACACTCAGTAATGTGTGTTCCTGCTCTGTAGTACTCTAGTCTGTGTGTTACTGCTCTGTAGTAGTCAGTACTGTGTTTTACTGTTCTGTAGTACTCAGTACTGTATGTTCCTGCTCTGTAGTACTCTAGTCTGTGTTTTACTGCGCTGTAGTACTCTGGTCTGTGTTTTACTGCTCTGTGGTACTCAGTACTGTGTTTAATTGCTCTGTAGTACTCAGTACTGTGTGTTACTGCTCTGCAGTACTCAGTACTGTGTTTTGCTGCTCTGTAGTACTCAGTACTGTGTGTCCTTGCTCTGTAGTACCCAGTACTGTGTTTTACTGCTCTGTAGTTTTCAGTACTGTGCGTTACTGCTCTGTAGTACTCAGTACTGTGTGTTCCTGCTCTTTAGTAGTCAGTACTGTGCGTTACTGCTCTGTAGTACTCAGTACTGTGTGTTCCTGCTCTGTAGTACTCTGGTCCGTGTTTTACTGCTCTGTAGTACTCTGGTCTGTGTTTTACTGCTCTGTAGTACTCAGTACTGTGTATTCCTGCTCTGTAGTACTCTGGTCCGTGTTTTACTGCTCTGTAGTACTCAGTAAAGTTTTATTGCTCTGAAGTACTCAGTACTGTGTGTTACTGCTCTGTAGTACTCAGTACTGTGTGTTCCTGCTCTGTAGTACTCATTACTGTGTTTTACTGTTCTGTAGTAATCAGTACTGTGTTTTACTGCTCTGTTGTACTCTGGTCTGTGTTTTACTGCTCTGTAGTACTCAGTACTGTATCTTCCTGCTCTGTAGTACTCACTACTGTGTGTTCCTGCTCTGTAGTACTCATTACTGTGTTTTACTGTTCTGTAATACTCAGTACTGTGTTTTACTGCTCTGTCGTACTCTGGTCCGTGTTTTACTGCTCTGCAGTACTCTGGTCCGTGTTTTACTGCTCTGTAGTACTCACTACTGTGTGTTACTGCTCTGTAGTACTCAGTACTGTGTTACTACTGTGTAGTACTCAGTACTGTGTTTTACTGCTCTGTAGTACTCAGTACTGTGTTTTTCTGCTCTGTCGTATTCTGGTCTGTGTGTTACTGCTCTGTAGTACTCAGTACTGTGTTTTAATGCTCTGTAGTACTCTGGTCTGTGTTTTACTACTCTGTAGTACTAAGTACTGTGTGTTACTGCTCTATAGTACTCAGTACTGTGTTATTGCTCTGTAGTACTCAGTACTGTGTTTTACTGTTCTGTAGTACTCAGTACTGTTTGTTCCTGCTCTGTAGTACTCAGTACTGTGTGTCCCTGCTCTGTAGTATTCTGGTCTGTGTTTTACTGCTCTGTAGTACTCAGTACTGTGTTTTACTGCTCTGTCGTATTCTGGTCTGTGTTTTACTGCTCTGTAGTACTCTGGTCCATGTTTTACTGCTCTGTAGTACTCAGTACTGTGTGTTACTGCTCTGTAGTACTCAGTACTGTGTTACTGCTCTGTAGTACTCAGTACTGTGTTTTACTGCTCTGTCGTATTCTGGTCTGTGTTTTACTGCTCTGTAGTACTCTGGTCCATGTGTTACTGCTCTGTAGTACTCAGTACTGTGTTTTACTGCTCTGTAGTACTCAGTACTGTGTGTTCCTGCTCTGTAGTACTCATTACTGTGTTTTACTGTTCTGTAGTACTCAGTACTGTGTTTTACTGCTCTGTCGTACTCTGGTCTGTGTTTGACTGCTCTGTAGCACTCAGTAATGTGTCTTCTTGCTCTGTAGTACTCAGTACTGTGTGTTCCTGCTCTGTAGTACTCATTACTGTGTTTTACTGTTCTGTAGTACTCAGTACTGTGTTTTACTGCTCTGTAGAACTCAGTATTGTGTTTTACTGCTCTTTAGTAGTCAGTACTGTGCGTTACTGCTCTGTAGTACTCAGTACTGTGTGTTCCTGCTCTGTAGTACTCTGGTCCGTGTTTTACTGCTCTGTAGTACTCTGGTCCGTGTTTTACTGCTCTGTAGTACTCAGTAATGTTTTATTGCTCTGTAGTACTCAGTACTGTGTGTTACTGCTCTGCAGTACTCAGTACTGTGTTACTGCTCTGTAGTACTCAGTACTGTGTTTTACTGCTCTGTAGTACTCAGTACTGTGTTTTACTCCTCTGTCGTATTCTGGTCTGTGTGTTACTGCTCTGTAGTACTCAGTACTGTGTGTTCCTGCTCTGTAGTACTCCGGTCTGTGTTTTACTGCTCTGTAGTATTCATTACTGTGTGTTACTGCTCTGTAGTACTCTGGTCTGTGTTTTACTACTGTGTAGTACTCAGTACTGTGTGTCCCTGCTTTGTAGTACTCAGTACTGTGTTTTACTGCTCTGTAACACTCAGTAATGTGTGTTCCTGCTCTGTAGTACTCTAGTTTGTGTGTTACTGCTCTGTAGTACTCAGTACTGTGTTTTACTGCTCTGTAGTACTCAGTACTGTATGTTCCTGCTCTGTAGTACTCTAGTCTGTGTTTTACTGCGCTGTAGTACTCTGGTCTGTGTTTTACTGCTCTGTGGTACTCAGTACTGTGTTTAATTGCTCTGTAGTAGTCAGTACTGTGTGTTACTGCTCTGCAGTACTCAGTACTGTGTTTTGCTGCTCTGTAGTACTCAGTATTGTGTGTCCTTGCTCTGTAGTACCCAGTACTGTGTTTTACTGCTCTGTAGTTTTCAGTACTGTGTGTTACTGCTCTGTAGTATTCTGGTCTGTGTTTTACTGCTCTGTAGTACTCTAGTCTGTGTTTTACTGCGCTGTAGTACTCTGGTCTGTGTTTTACTGCTCTGTGGTACTCAGTACTGTGTTTAATTGCTCTGTAGTAGTCAGTACTGTGTGTTACTGCTCTGCAGTACTCAGTACTGTGTGTTACTACTCTGTAGTACTCAGTACTGTGTGTTCCTGCACTGTGGTACTCTAGTCCATGTTTTACTGCTCTGTAGTACTCAGTACTGTGTTGTACTGCTCTGTAGTACTCAGTATTGTGTTTTACTGCTCTGTCGTACTCAGTACTGTGTGTCACTGCTCTGTAGTACTGTGGTCTGTTTTTTACTGCTCTGTAGTACTCAGTACTGTGTGTTATTGCTCTGTAGTACTCTGGTCTGTGTTTTACTGCTCTGTACTACTCAGTACTGTGTGTTACTGCTCTGTAGTACTCAGTACTGTGTTTTTCTGTAGTACTCAGTACTGTGTTTTACTGTTCTGTAGTACTCAGTACTGTTTGTTCCTGCTCTGTAGTACTCAGTACTGTGTGTCCCTGCTCTGTAGTACTCTGGTCTGTGTTTTACTGCTCTGTAGTACTCAGTACTGTGTTTTACTGCTCTGTCGTACTCTGGTCTGTGTTTTACTGCTCTGTAGTACTCTGGTCCATGTTTTACTGCTCTGTAGTACTCAGTACTGTGTGTTACTGCTATGTATTACTCAGTACTGTGTGTTACTGCTATGTATTACTCAGTACTGTGTGTTACCGCTCTGTAGTATTCAGTACTGTGTTGTACTGCTCTGTAGAACTCAGTACTGTGTTTTACTGCTCTTTAGTAGTCAGTCTTGTGTTTTACTGCTCTGTAGTACTCAGTACTGTTACTGCTCTGTATTACTCAGTACTGTGTGTTACCGCTCTGTAGTATTCAGTACTGTGTGTTACCGCTCTGTAGTACTCAGTACTGTGTGTCCCTGCTCTGTAGTACTCTGGTCTGTGTTTTACTGCTCTGTAGTACTCAGTACTGTGTTTTACTGCTCTGTCATACTCTGGTCTGTGTTTTACTCCTCTGTCGTATTCTGGTCTGTGTGTTACTGCTCTGTAGTACTCAGTACTGTGTGTTCCTGCTCTGTAGTACTCCGGTCTGTGTTTTACTGCTCTGTAGTATTCATTACTGTGTGTTACTGCTCTGTAGTACTCTGGTCTGTGTTTTACTACTGTGTAGTACTCAGTACTGTGTGTCCCTGCTTTTTAGTACTCAGTACTGTGTTTTACTGCTCTGTAACACTCAGTAATGTGTGTTCCTGCTCTGTAGTACTCTAGTTTGTGTGTTACTGCTCTGTAGTACTCAGTACTTTTTTACTGCTCTGTAGTACTCAGTACTGTGTGTTACTGCGCTGTAGTACTCTGTGTTTTACTGCTCTGTAGTACTCAGTACTGTGTGTTCCTGCTCTGTAGTACTCAGTACTGTGTTTCCCTGCTCTGTAGTACTCAGTACTGTGTGTCCCTGCTCTGTAGTACTCAGTACTGTGTTTTACTGTTCTGTAGTACTCAGTACTGTGTGTCCTTGCTCTGTAGTAGTCTGTACTGTGTAGTACCTCAGTACTGTGTTTTACTGCTCTGTAGTACTCAGTACTGTGTGTTACTGCTCTGTAGTATTCTGGTCTGTGTTTTACTGCTCTGTAGTACTCTAGTCTGTGTTTTACTGCTCTGTAGTACTCTGGTACTGTGTGTTACTGCTCTGTTGTACTCAGTACTGTGTTGTTCTGCTCTGTTGTACTCAGGACTGTCTGTTACTGCTCTGTAGTACTTAGTACTGTGTGTTACTGCTCTGTAGTACTCAGTACTGTGTGTTACTGCTCTGTAGTACTTAGTACTGTGTTACTGCTCTGTAGTACTTAGTACTGTGTTACTGCTGTGTAGTACTCAGTACTGTGTTTTACTGCTCTGTCGTACTCAGTACTGTGTTTTACTGCTTTGTAGTACTCAGTACTGTGTTTTACTGCTCTGTAGTACTCAGTACTGTGTTACTGCTCTGTAGTACTCAGTACTGTGTGTTCCTGCTCTGTAATACTGTGGTCTGTGTTTTACTGCTCTGTAGTATTCAGTACTGTGTGTTACTGCTCTGTAGTACTCTGGTCTGTGTTTCACTGCTCTGTAGTACTCAGTACTGTGTGTTACTGCTCTGTAGTACTCAGTACTGTGTTTTTCTGTAGTACTCAGTACTGTGTTTTACTGTTCTGTAGTACTCAGTACTGTTTGTTCCTGCTCTGTAGTACTCAGTACTGTGTGTCCCTGCTCTGTAGTACTCTGGTCTGTGTTTTACTGCTCTGTAGTACTCAGTACTGTGTTTTACTGCTCTGTCGTACTCTGGTCTGTGTTTTACTGCTCTGTAGTACTCTGGTCCATGTTTTACTGCTCTGTAGTACTCAGTACTGTGTGTTACTGCTATGTATTACTCAGTACTGTGTGTTACCGCTCTGTAGTATTCAGTACTGTGTTGTACTGCTCTGTAGAACTCAGTACTGTGTTTTACTGCTCTTTAGTACTCAGTCTTGTGTTTTACTGCTCTGTAGTACTCAGTACTGTGTGTTACTGCTCTGTATTACTCAGTACTGTGTGTTACTGCTCTGTAGTATTCAGTACTGTGTGTTACTGCTCTGTAGTACTCAGTACTGTGTTTTGCTGCTCTGTAGTACTCAGCACTGTGTGTTACTGCTCTGTAGTACTCAGTACTGTGTGTCCCTGCTCTGTAGTACTCTGGTCTGTGTTTTACTGCTCTGTAGTACTCAGTACTGTGTTTTACTGCTCTGTCATACTCTGGTCTGTGTTTTACTGCTCTGTAGTACTCAGTACTATGTGTTCCTGCTGTGTAGTACTCTGGTCCGTGTTTTACTGCTCTGTAGTACTCTGGTCCGTGTTTTACTGCTCTGTAGTACTCAGTACTGTGTGTTCCTGCTCTGTAGTACTCTGGTCCGTGTTTTACTGCTCTGTAGTACTCAGTAATGTTTTATTGCTCTGAAGTACTCAGTACTGTGTGTTCCTGCTCTGTAGTACTCATTACTGTGTTTTACTGTTCTGTAGTACTCAGTACTGTGTTTTACTGCTCTGTTGTACTCTGGTCTGTGTTTTACTGCTCTGTAGTACTCAGTACTGTATCTTCCTGTTCTGTAGTACTCACTACTGTGTGTTCCTGCTCTGTAGTACTCATTACTGTGTTTTACTGTTCTGTAATACTCAGTACTGTGTTTTACTGCTCTGTCGTACTCTGGTCCGTGTTTTACTGCTCTGTAGTACTCTGGTCCGTGTTTTACTGCTCTGTAGTACTCAGTACTGTGTGTTACTGCTCTGTAGTACTCAGTACTGTGTTACTGCTGTGTAGTACTCAGTATTGTGTTTTACTGCTCTGTAGTACTCAGTACTGTGTTTTACTGCTCTGTCGTATTCTGGTCTGTGTGTTACTGCTCTGTAGTACTCAGTACTGTGTTTTAATGCTCTGTAGTACTCTGGTCTGTGTTTTACTACTCTGTAGTACTAAGTACTGTGTGTTACTGCTCTATAGTATTCAGTACTGTGTTTTACTGCTCTGTCGTATTCTGGTCTGTGTTTTACTGCTCTGTAGTACTCTGGTCCATGTGTTACTGCTCTGTAGTACTCAGTAATGTTTTATTGCTCTGTAGTACTCAGTACTGTGTGTTACTCCTCTGTCGTATTCTGGTCTGTGTGTCACTGCTCTGTAGTACTCAGTACTGTGTGTTCCTGCTCTGTAGTACTCCGGTCTGTGTTTTACTGCTCTGTAGTATTCATTACTGTGTGTTACTGCTCTGTAGTACTCTGGTCTGTGTTTTACTACTGTGTAGTACTCAGTACTGTGTGTCCCTGCTCTGTAGTACTCAGTACTGTGTTTTACTGCTCTGTAACACTCAGTAATGTGTGTTCCTGCTCTGTAGTACTCTAGTCTGTGTGTTACTGCTCTGTAGTACTCAGTACTGTGTTATTGCTCTGTAGTACTCAGTACTGTGTTTTACTGTTCTGTAGTACTCAGTACTGTTTGTTCCTGCTCTGTAGTACTCAGTACTGTGTGTCCCTGCTCTGTAGTACTCTGGTCTGTGTTTTACTGCTCTGTAGTACTCAGTACTGTGTTTTACTGCTCTGTCGTATTCTGGTCTGTGTTTTACTGCTCTGTAGTACTCTGGTCCATGTTTTACTGCTCTGTAGTACTCAGTACTGTGTGTTACTGCTCTGTAGTACTCAGTACTGTGTTACTGCTCTGTAGTACTCAGTACTGTGTTTTACTGCTCTGTCGTATTCTGGTCTGTGTTTTACTGCTCTGTAGTACTCTGGTCCATGTGTTACTGCTCTGTAGTACTCAGTACTGTGTTTTACAGCTCTGTAGTACTCAGTACTGTGTGTTCCTGCTCTGTAGTACTCATTACTGTGTTTTACTGTTCTGTAGTACTCAGTACTGTGTTTTACTGCTCTGTCGTACTCTGGTCTGTGTTTGACTGCTCTGTAGTACTCAGTAATGTGTCTTCCTGCTCTGTAGTACTCATTACTGTGTTTTACTGTTCTGTAGTACTCAGTACTGTGTTTTACTGCTCTGTAGAACTCAGTATTGTGTTTTACTGCTCTGTAGTACTCAGTACTGTGTTTTACTGCTCTGTAGTACTCAGTACTGTATGTTCCTGCTCTGTAGCACTCTAGTCTGTGTTTTACTGCGCTGTAGTACTCTGGTCTGTGTTTTACTGCTCTGTGGTACTCAGTACTGTGTTTTATTGCTCTGTAGTACTCAGTACTGTGTGTCCCTGCTCTGTAGTACTCAGTACTGTGTTTTACTGTTCTGTAGTACTCAGTACTGTGTGTCCTTGCTCTGTAGTACCCAGTACTGTGTTTTACTGCTCTGAAGTTTTCAGTGCTGTGTGTTACTGCTCTGTAGTACTTAGTACTGTGTGTTACTGCTCTGTAGTATTCTGGTCTGTGTTTTACTGCTCTGTAGTACTCTGGTCTGTGTTTTACTGCTCTGTAGTACTCTGGTCTGTGTTTTACTGCTCTGTAGTACTCAGTACTGTTTGTTACTGCTCTGTAGTACTCATTACTGTGTGTTACTGCTATGTAGTAGTCTCGTCTGTGTGTTACTGCTATGTAGTACTCAGTACTGTGTTTTACTGCTCTGTAGTACTCAGGACTGTATGTTCTTGCTCTGTAGTACTCAGTACTCTGTGTTACTACTCTGTAGTACTCAGTACTGTGTGTTCCTGCACTGTGGTACTCTAGTCCATGTTTTACTGCTCTGTAGTACTCAGTACTGTGTTGTACTGCTCTGTAGTACTCAGTATTGTGTTTTACTGCTCTGTCGTACTCAGTACTGTGTGTCACTGCTCTGTAGTACTGTGGTCTGTTTTTTACTGCTCTGTAGTACTCAGTACTGTGTGTTACTGCTCTGTAGTACTCTGGTCTGTGTTTTACTGCTCTGTAGTACTCAGTACTGTGTGTTACTGCTCTGTAGTACTCAGTACTGTGTGTTCCTGCTCTGTAATACTCAGTACTGTGTTTACTTGCTCTGTAGTACCCAGTACTGTGTTTTACTGCTCTGTAGTTTTCAGTACTGTGTGTTACTGCTCTGTAGTACTTAGTACTGTGTGTTACTGCTCTGTAGTACTCTGGTCTGTGTTTTACTGCTCTGTAGTACTCTGGTCTGTGTTTTACTGCTCTGTAGTACTCAGTACTGTTTGTTACTGCTCTGTAGTACTCATTGCTGTGTGTTACTGCTATGTAGTACTCAGTACTGTGTTTTACTGCTCTGTAGTACTCTGGTGTGTTTTACTGCTCCGTGGTACTCAGTACTGTGTTTTATTGCTCTGTAGTACTCAGTATTGTGTGTCCCTGCTCTGTAGTACTCAGTACTGTGTTTTACTGCTCTGTAGTACTCAGTACTGTGTTTTACTGCTCTGTAATACTCAGTACTGTGTTGTACTGCTCTGTAGTACTCAGTATTGTGTTTTACTGCTCTGTAGTACTCAGTACTGTATTTTACTGCTCTGTAGTACTCAGTACTGTGTTTTGCTGCTCTGTAGTACTCAGCACTGTGTGTTACTGCTCTGTAGTACTCAGTACTGTGTTTTACTGCTCTGTAGTACTCTAGTCTGTGTTTTACTGCGCTGCAGTACTCTGGTCTGTGTTTTACTGCTCTGTAGTACTCAGTACTGTGTTTTGCTGCTCTGTAGTACTCAGCACTGTGTGTTACTGCTCTGTAGTACTCAGTACTGTGTTTTACTGCTCTGTAGTACTCAGTACTGTATGTTTCTGCTCTGTAGTACTCTAGTCTGTGTTTTACTGCGCTGCAGTACTCTGGTCTGTGTTTTACTGCTCTGTAGTACTCAGTACTGTTTGTTACTGCTCTGTAGTACTCTGGTCTGTGTTTTACTGCTTTGTAGTACTCAGTACTGTATGTTCCTGCTTTGTAGTACTCAGTACTGTATGTTCCTGCTCTGTAGTACTCTAGTCTGTGTTTTACTGCTCTGTAGTACTAAGTACTGTGTGTTCTTACTCTGTAGTACTCAGTACTGTGTTTTACTGCTCTGTCGTATTCTGGTCTGTGTTTTACTGCTCTGTAGTACTCTGGTCCATGTTTTACTGATCTGTAGTACTCAGTACTGTGTGTTACTGCTCTGTAGTACTCAGTACTGTGTTACTGCTCTGTAGTACTCAGTACTGTGTTTTACTGCTCTGTCGTATTCTGGTCTGTGTTTTACTGCTCTGTAGTACTCTGGTCCATGTGTTACTGCTCTGTAGTACTCAGTACTGTGTTATTGCTCTGTAGTACTCAGTAATGTTTTATTGCTCTGTAGTACTCAGTACTGTGTGTTACTCCTCTGTCGTATTCTGGTCTGTGTGTCACTGCTCTGTAGTACTCAGTACTGTGTGTTCCTGCTCTGTAGTACTCCGGTCTGTGTTTTACTGCTCTGTAGTATTCATTACTGTGTGTTACTGCTCTGTAGTACTCTGGTCTGTGTTTTACTACTGTGTAGTACTCAGTACTGTGTGTCCCTGCTCTGTAGTACTCAGTACTGTGTTTTACTGCTCTGTAACACTCAGTAATGTGTGTTCCTGCTCTGTAGTACTCTAGTCTGTGTGTTACTGCTCTGTAGTACTCAGTACTGTGTTATTGCTCTGTAGTACTCAGTACTGTGTTTTACTGTTCTGTAGTACTCAGTACTGTTTGTTCCTGCTCTGTAGTACTCAGTACTGTGTGTCCCTGCTCTGTAGTACTCTGGTCTGTGTTTTACTGCTCTGTAGTACTCAGTACTGTGTTTTACTGCTCTGTCGTATTCTGGTCTGTGTTTTACTGCTCTGTAGTACTCAGTACTGTGTGTTACTGCTCTGTAGTACTCAGTACTGTGTGTTACTGCTCTGTAGTACTCAGTACTGTGTGTTACTGCTCTGTAGTACTCAGTACTGTGTTACTGCTCTGTAGTACTCAGTACTGTGTTTTACTGCTCTGTCGTATTCTGGTCTGTGTTTTACTGCTCTGTAGTACTCTGGTCCATGTGTTACTGCTCTGTAGTACTCAGTACTGTGTTTTACAGCTCTGTAGTACTCAGTACTGTGTGTTCCTGCTCTGTAGTACTCATTACTGTGTTTTACTGTTCTGTAGTACTCAGTACTGTGTTTTACTGCTCTGTCGTACTTTGGTCTGTGTTTGACTGCTCTGTAGTACTCAGTAATGTGTCTTCTTGCTCTGTAGTACTCAGTACTGTGTGTTCCTGCTCTGTAGTACTCATTACTGTGTTTTACTGTTCTGTAGTACTCAGTACTGTGTTTTACTGCTCTGTAGTACTCAGTACTGTATGTTCCTGCTCTGTAGTACTCTAGTCTGTGTTTTACTGCGCTGTAGTACTCTGGTCTGTGTTTTACTGCTCTGTGGTACTCAGTACTGTGTTTAATTGCTCTGTAGTACTCAGTACTGTGTGTTACTGCTCTGCAGTACTCAGTACTGTGTTTTGCTGCTCTGTAGTACTCAGTATTGTGTGTCCTTGCTCTGTAGTACCCAGTACTGTGTTTTACTGCTCTGTAGTTTTCAGTACTGTGTGTTACTGCTGTGTAGTACTTAGTACTGTGTGTTACTGCTCTGTAGTATTCTGGTCTGTGTTTTACTGCTCTGTAGTACTCTGGTCTGTGTTTTAGTGCTCTGTAGTACTCTGGTCTGTGTTTTACTGCTCTGTAGTACTCAGTACTGTTTGTTCCTGCTCTGTAGTACTCATTACTGTGTGTTACTGCTATGTAGTAGTCTCGTCTGTGTGTTACTGCTATGTAGTACTCAGTACTGTGTTTTACTGCTCTGTAGTACTCAGGACTGTATGTTCTTGCTCTGTAGTACTCAGTACTGTGTGTTACTACTCTGTAGTACTCAGTACTGTGTGTTCCTGCACTGTGGTACTCTGGTCCATGTTTTACTGCTCTGTAGTACTCAGTACTGTGTTTTACTGCTCTGTAATACTCAGTACTGTGTTGTACTGCTCTGTAGTACTCAGTACTGTATTTTACTGCTCTGTAGTACTGTGGTCTGTTTTTTACTGCTCTGTAGTACTCAGTACTGTGTGTTACTGCTCTGTAGTACTCTGGTCTGTGTTTTACTGCTCTGTAGTACTCAGTACTGTGTGTTACTGCTCTGTAGTACTCAGTACTGTGTGTTCCTGCTCTGTAGTACTCTGTAGTACTCTGGTCTGTGTTTTATTGCTCTGTACTACTCAGTACTGTGTTACTGCTCTGTAGTACTCAGTACTGTGTGTTCCTGCTCTGTAATACTGTGGTCTGTGTTTTACTGCTCTGTAGTATTCAGTACTGTGTGTTACTGCTCTGTAGTACTCTGGTCTGTGTTTCACTGCTCTGTAGTACTCAGTACTGTGTGTTACTGCTCTGTAGTACTCAGTACTGTGTTTTACTGCTCTGTAGTACTCGGGGGTGTGTGTCACTGCTCTGTAGTACTCAGCACTATGTGTTATTACTCTGTAGTACTCAGTATTGTGTTTTACTTCTCTGTAGTACTCAGTACTGTGTTTTGCTGCTCTGTAGTACTCAGTACTGTGTGTTGCTGCTCTGTATTACTCAGTACTGTGTTTTCTGTAGTACTCAGTACTGTGTTTTACTGCTCTGTGTACTCAGTACTGTGTTTTACTGCTCTGTAGTACTCAGCACTGTGTTTTGCTGCTCTGTAGTACTCAGCACTGTGTGTTATTGCTCTGTAGTACTCTGTACTGTGTTTTACTGCTCTGTAGTACTCTAATCTGTGTTTTACTGCGCTGTAGTATTCTGGTCTGTGTTTTACTGCTCTGTAGTACTTAGTACTGTGTTTTACTGCTCTGTAGTACTCAGTACTGTTTGTTACTGCTCTGTAGTACTCTGGTCTGTGTTTTACTGCTCTGTAGTACTCAGTATTGTATGTTCCTTCTCTGTAGTACTCTAGTCTGTGTTTTACTGCGCCGTAGTACTCTGGTCTGTGTTTTAGTGCTCTGTAGTACTCTGGTCTGTGTTTTACTGCTCTGTAGTACTCAGTACTGTTTGTTCCTGCTCTGTAGTACTCATTACTGTGTGTTACTGCTATGTAGTAGTCTCGTCTGTGTGTTACTGCTATGTAGTACTCAGTACTGTGTTTTACTGCTCTGTAGTACTCAGGACTGTATGTTCTTGCTCTGTAGTACTCAGTACTGTGTGTTACTACTCTGTAGTACTCAGTACTGTGTGTTCCTGCACTGTGGTACTCTAGTCCATGTTTTACTGCTCTGTAGTACTCAGTACTGTGTTGTACTGCTCTGTAGTACTCAGTATTGTGTTTTACTGCTCTGTCGTACTCAGTACTGTGTGTCACTGCTCTGTAGTACTGTGGTCTGTTTTTTACTGCTCTGTAGTACTCAGTACTGTGTGTTACTGCTCTGTAGTACTCTGGTCTGTGTTTTACTGCTCTGTAGTACTCAGTACTGTGTGTTACTGCTCTGTAGTACTCAGTATTGTGTTTTACTGCTCTGTCGTACTCAGTACTGTGTGTTACTGCTCTGTAGTACTCTGGTCTGTGTTTTACTGCTCTGTAGTACTCAGTACTGTGTGTTACTGCTCTGTAGTACTCAGTACTGTGTGTTCCTGCTCTGTAATACTCTGGTCTGTGTTTTATTGCTCTGTACTACTCAGTACTGTGTTACTGCTCTGTAGTACTCAGTACTGTGTGTTCCTGCTCTGTAATACTCTGGTCTGTGTTTTACTGCTCTGTAGTAGTCGGGTCTGTGTTTTACTGCTCTGTAGTACTCATTACTGTGTGTTACTGCTCTGTAGTACTCAGAACTGTGTGTTACTGCTCTGTAGTACTCAGTACTGTGTTTTACTGCTCTGTAGTACTCTGGTGTGTGTTTTACTGCTCTGTGGTACTCAGTACTGTGTTTAATTGCTCTGTAGTACTCAGTACTGTGTGTTACTGCTCTGCAGTACTCAGTACTGTGTTTTGCTGCTCTGTAGTACTCAGTACTGTGTGTTACTGCTCTGTAGTACTCAGTACTGTGTTTTTCTGTAGTACTCAGTACTGTGTTTTACTGCTCTGTTGTACTCAGTACTGTGTTTTACTGCTCTGTAGTACTCAGCACTGTGTTTTGCTGCTCTGTAGTACTCAGCACTGTGTGTTATTGCTCTGTAGTACTCTGTACTGTGTTTTACTGCTCTGTAGTACTCTAATCTGTGTTTTACTGCGCTGTAGTATTCTGGTCTGTGTTTTACTGCTCTGTAGTACTTAGTACTGTGTTTTACTGCTCTGTAGTACTCAGTACTGTTTGTTACTGCTCTGTAGTACTCTGGTCTGTGTTTTACTGCTCTGTAGTACTCAGTATTGTATGTTCCTTCTCTGTAGTACTCTAGTCTGTGTTTTACTGCGCCGTAGTACTCTGGTCTGTATTTTACTGCTCTGTAGTACTCAGTACTGTGTTTTACTGCTCTGTAGTACTCTATGTTTTACTGCTTTGTAGTACTCAGTACTGTATGTTCCTGCTCTGTAGTACTCTAGTCTGTGTTTTACTGCTCTGTAGTACTAAGTACTGTGTGTTCTTACTCTGTAGTACTCAGTACTGTGTGTTCCTGCTCTGTAGTACTCTGGTCTGTGTTTTACTGCTCTGTAGTACTCAGCACTGTGTGTTACTGCTCTGTCGTACTCAGTACTGTGTTTTACTGCTCTGTAGTACTCAGTACTGTATGTTCCTGCTCTGTAGTACTCCAGTCTGTGTTTTACTGCGCTGTAGTACTCTGGTCTGTGTTTTACTGCTCTGTAGTACTCTGTGTTTTACTGCTCTGTAGTAGTCAGTACTGTGTGTTCTTACTCTGTAGTACTCAGTACTGTGTGTTCCTGCTCTGTAGTACTCTGGTCTGTGTTTTACTGCTCTGTAGCACTCAGTACTGTATGTTCCTGTTCTGTAGTACTCTAGTCTGTGTTTTACTGCGCTGTAGTACTCTAGTCTGTGTTTAACTGCTCTGTAGTACTCAGTACTGTGTTTTGCTGCTCTGTAGCACTCAGCACTGTGTGTTACTGCTCTGTAGTACTCAGTACTGTGTTTTGCTGCTCTGTAGTACTCAACACTGTGTGTTACTGCTCTGTAGTACTCAGTACTGTGTTTTACTGCTCTGTAGTACTCAGCACTGTGTGTTACTGCTCTGTAGTACTCAGTACTGTGTTTTACTGCTCTGTAGTACTCAGCACTGTGTGTTACTGCTCTGTAGTACTCAGTACTGTGTTTTACTGCTCTGTAGTACTCAGTACTGTATGTTCCTGCTCTGTAGTACTCTAGTCTGTGTTTTACTGCTCTGTAGTACTCTGGTCTGTGTTTTACTGCTCTGTAGTACTCTGTGTTTTACTGCTCTATAGCACTCAGTACTGTGTTTTACTGTTCTGTAGTACTCAGTACTGTGTTTTGCTGCTCTGTGGTACTCAGCACTGTGTGTTACTGCTGTGTAGTACTCAGTACTGTGTTTTACTGCTCTGTAGTACTCAGTACTATATGTTTCTGCTCTGTAGCACTCTGGTCTCTGTTTTACTGCTCTGTTGTACTCAGTACTGTGTTTTACTGCTCTGTAGTACTCAGTACTGTGTTTTGCTGCTCTGTAGTACTCAGCACTGTGCGTTACTGCTCTGTAGTACTCAGTACTGTGTGTTCCTGCTCTGTAGTACTCTGGTCTGTGTTTTACTGCTCTGTAGTACTCAGTACTGTATGTTCCTGTTCTGTAGTACTCTAGTCTGTGTTTTACTGCGCTGTAGTACTCTAGTCTGTGTTTAACTGCTCTGTAGTACTCAGTACTGTGTTTTGCTGCTCTGTAGCACTCAGTACTGTGTTTTACTGCTCTGTAGTACTCAGTACTGTGTTTTACTGCTCTGTAGTTCTCAGTACTATATGTTCCTGCTCTGTAGTACTCTGGTCTGTGTTTTACTGCTCTGTAGTACTCAGTACTGTATGTTCCTGTTCTGTAGTACTCCAGTCTGTGTTTTACTGCGCTGTAGTACTCTAGTCTGTGTTTAACTGCTCTGTAGTACTCAATACTGTGTGTTACTGCTCTGTAGAACTCAGTACTGTGTGTTACTGCTCTGTAGTACTCAGTACTGTGTGTTACTGCTCTGTAGTACTCAGTACTATATGTTTCTGCTCTGTAGTACTCTGGTCTGTGTTTTACTGCTCTGTAGTACTCAGTACTATATGTTTCTGCTCTGTAGTACTCTGGTCTGTGTTTTACTGCTCTGTAGTACTCAGTACTGTATGTTCCTGCTCTGTAGTACTCTAGTCTGTGTTTTACTGCGCTGTAGTACTGTGGTCTGTGTTTTACTGCTCTGTAGTACTCTGTCTTTTACTGCTCTGTAGCACTCAGTACTGTGTGTTCTTACTCTGTAGCACTCAGTACTGTGTGTTCCTGCTCTGTAGTACTCTGGTCTGTGTTTTACTGTTCTGTAGTACTCAGTACTGTGTGTTACTGCTCTGTAGTACTCTGTGTTTTACTGCTCTGTAGCACTCAGTACTGTGTGTTCTTACTCTGTAGTACTCAGTACTGTATGTTCCTGTTCTGTAGTACTCTAGTCTGTGTTTTACTGCGTTGTAGTACTCTAGTCTGTGTTTAACTGCTCTGTAGTACTCAGTACTGTGTTTTGCTGCTCTGTAGTACTCATTACTACGTGTTACTGCTCTGTAGTACTCAGTACTGTGTGTTACTGCTCTGTAGTACTCTCGTCTGTGTGTTACTGCTCTGTCGTACTCAGTACTGTGTGTTACTGCTCTGTAGTACTCTCGTCTGTGTGTTACTGCTCTGTCGTACTCAGTACTGTGTTTTATTGCTCTGTGGTACTCTGATCTGTGGTCTACTGCTCTGTAGTACTCAGTACTGTGTGTTACTGCTCTGTAGTACTCATTACTGTGTTTTACTGCTCTGTAGTACTCAGTACTGTGTGTTACTGCTCTGTAGTACTCTTGTCTGTGTGTTACTGCTCTGTCGTACTCAGTACTGTGTGTTATTGCTCTGTGGTACTCTGGTCTGTGGTTTACTGCTCTGTAGTACTCAGTACTGTGTGTTACCGCTCTGTAGTACTCAGTACTGTGTTTTACTGCTCTGTAGTACTCAGTACTGTGTTTTACTGCTCTGTAGTACTCAGTACTGTGTTTTACTGCTCTGTAGTACTCAGTACTGTGTTTTACTGCTCTGTAGTACTCAGTACTGTGTGTTCCTGCTCTGTAGTACTCATTACTGTGTTTTACTGTTCTGTAGTTCTCAGTACTGTGTTTTACTGCTCTGTTTTACTCTGGTCTGTGTTTTACTGCTCTGTAGTACTCAGTACTGTGTCTTCCTGCTCTGTAGTACTCTGGTCCGTGTTTTACTGCTCTGTAGTACTCAGTACTGTGTGTTACTGCTCTGTAGTACTCAGTACTGTGTTACTGCTGTGTCGTACTCAGTACTGTGTTTTACTGCTCTGTAGTACTCAGTACTGTGTTTTACTGCTCTGTCGTACTCTGGTCTGTGTGTTCCTGCTCTGTAGTACTCAGTACTGTGTTTTACTGCTCTGTCGTATTCTGGTATGTGTTTTACTGCTCTGTAGTACTCTGGTCCATGTGTTACTGCTCTGTAGTACTCAGTACTGTGTTTTACTGCACTGTAGTACTCAGTACTGTGTTTTACTGCTCTGTAGTACTCAGTACTGTGTGTTCCTGCTCTGTAGTACTCATTACTGTGTTTTACTGTTCTGTAGTACTCAGTACTGTGTTTTACTGCTCTGTCGTACTCTGGTCTGTGTTTGACTGCTCTGTAGTACTCAGTAATGTGTCTTCTTGCTCTGTAGTACTCAGTACTGTGTTTTACTGCTCTGTAGTACTCAGTACTGTGTGTTACTGCTCTGTAGAACTCAGTATTGTGTTTTACTGCTCTTTAGTAGTCAGTACTGTGCGTTACTGCTCTGTAGTACTCAGTACTGTGTGTTCCTGCTCTGTAGTACTCTGGTCCGTGTTTTACTGCTCTGTAGTACTCTGGTCCGTGTTTTACTGCTCTGTAGTACTCAGTAATGTTTTATTGCTCTGTAGTACTCAGTACTGTGTGTTACTGCTCTGTAGTACTCAGTACTGTGTGTTACTGCTCTGCAGTACTCAGTACTGTGTTACTGCTCTGTAGTACTCAGTACTGTGTTTTACTGCTCTGTAGTACTCAGTACTGTGTTTTACTACTCTGTCGTATTCTGGTCTGTGTGTTACTGCTCTGTAGTACTCAGTACTGTGTGTTCCTGCTCTGTAGAACTTAGTACCGTGTTTTACTGCTCTGTAGTACTCAGTACTGTGTTTTACTGCTCTGTAGTACTCAGTACTGTGAGTTACTGCTCGGTAGTACTTAGTACTGTGTTTTACTGCTCTGTAGTACTCAGTACTGTGTTGTACTGCTCTGTAGTACTCAGTACTGTGTTTTACTGCTCTTTAGTACTCAGTCTTGTGTTTTACTGCTCTGTAGTACTCAGTACTGTGTGTTACTGCTCTGTATTACTCAGTACTGTGTGTTACCGCTCTGTAGTACTCAGTACTGTGTGTTACCGCTCTGTAGTACTCAGTACTGTGTGTCCCTGCTCTGTGGTACTCTGGTCTGTGTTTTACTGCTCTGTAGTACTCAGTACTGTGTTTTACTGCTCTGTCGTACTCTGGTCTGTGTTTTACTGCTCTGTAGTACTCAGTACTGTGTTTTACTGCTCTGTAGTACTCAGTACTGTGTGTTACTGCTCTGTAGAACTCAGTATTGTGTTTTACTGCTCTTTAGTTGTCAGTACTGTGCGTTACTGCTCTGTAGTACTCAGTACTGTGTGTTCCTGCTCTGTAGTACTCTGGTCCGTGTTTTACTGTTCTGTAGTACTCTGGTCCGTGTTTTACTGCTCTGTAGTATTCAGTAATGTTTTATTGCTCTGTAGTACTCAGTACTGTGTGTTACTGCTCTGTAGTACTCAGTACTGTGTGTTCCTGCTCTGTAGAACTTAGTACCGTGTTTTACTGCTATGTAGTATTCAGTACTGTGTTTTACTGCTCTGTAGTACTCAGTACTGTGTGTTACTGCTCTGTAGTACTCAGTCCTGTGTTTTACTGCTCTGTAGTACTCAGTACTGTGTTGTACTGCTCTGTAGAACTCAGTACTGTGTTTTACTGCTCTTTCGTACTCAGTCTTGTGTTTTACTGCTCTTTCGTACTCAGTACTATGTTTTACTGCTCTGTATTACTCAGTACTGTGTGTTACTGCTCTGTAGTACTCAGTACTGTGTTTTACCGCTCTGTAGTACTCAGTACTGTGTGTTACTGCTCTGTAGTACTCAGTACTGTGTTTTACCGCTCTGTAGTACTCAGTACTGTGTGTTACTGCTCTGTAGTACTCAGTACTGTGTGTTACCGCTCTGTAGTACTCATTACTGTTTGTTACCGCTCTGTAGTACTCAGTATTGTGTGTCCCTGCTCTGTAGTACTCTGGTCTGTGTGTTACTGCTCTGTAGTACTCAGTACTGTGTGTTCCTGCTCTGTAGTACTCAGTACTGTGTTTTACTGCTCTGTAGTACTCAGTACTGTGTTTCACTGCTCTGTAGTACTCAGTACTGTGTGTTACTGCTCTGTAGAACTCAGTACTGTGTGTTACTGCTCTGTAGTACTCAGTACTGTGTGTTCCTGCTCTGTAGTACTCTGGTCCGTGTTTTACTGCTCTGTAGTACTCTGGTCCGTGTTTTACTGCTCTGTAGTACTCAGTACTGTATGTTACTGCTCTGTAGTACTCAGTACTGTGTGTTACCACTCTGTAGTACTCAGCACTGTGTGTTACCGCTCTGTAGTACTCAGTACTGTGTTACTGCTCTGTAGAACTCTGGTCTGTCGCCTTCCATACACAGCAGCTTGACCAACACAGCGAAAGGAGACGATCTTCTCTGAAGTCCTAGCCCCTTCATGCAGCTCCACTGATTCGTATCCCATATTTATTAATGCCACTGTCTCTACATGAGGACATGGTCTAAACAACCATCATACAGTAAATATGACTTAGAACCATTTAAAGCAATGTATAAAGTGAAGCACAGGCATGACAGTGTGTCCTCCGTTATGCTGGATCACTCCTCTGGTTCCTCCCTCAGCAGCTGCTGCAGCCCCAGCTCCTGGCCCCGTCCCCCCCATCATCCCTGCCCCGGCTCAGGTTGATGGTACCCCATGATGCCCCGGGTGGCTGGCTCAGTACCAGAGGCTTCTGGGACTTCAGCTTGTGAGCCACTGTCATAAAAATAGCCTCAACGTGGTCACTGTCTGCACCGCCGTGGCCTGTGTCTCCCTGGCTGTTTGGGTTCTTGGCAGACGTCTCAAACAGGGGCATGGAGTGGGCATCGGCGAACTGCTGTGCCACATCTGTGCCCACTTGGATGGAGTCTTGAAGGTCGCATTTGTTTCCAACGAGGATCCTGGGAACTTCGGAGCCCAGAGCGTGCTGCTTGCACTCCTCGATCCAAGCCGGCAGGCTGCGGAAGCTGGCAGCGTTGGTCACGTCATAGACGAAGACAACGGCGTGTACGTTGCGGTAGTAATGCTGCACCATTGACTTCCTGAAGCGCTCCTGACCTGCAGTGTCCCACAGCTGGATCTGTGGAGGGACAGTGTGGACATGGGTCAACTCCCTTAGAGGACACAAACCAGGTGAGATGTGTATCAAAGCCTGAGCCATGGAGTTTCAGCTGTACGATGATCAAATCACACAACCTCACAGAACCTCTCTACAATCTTCACAGGTTAGGACACCCTCTGTCCTTTAGTAGGACCCAAGAAAACCTTTAAGGGACACATTCCAACCCCCAGACTTTCACTGTCAGACTCTAAGACCAGCTCTGCTGCCTTCTGTTAGAGGACTCTTACTAATGTGTACTATCACTGTTTTTCACTTCTCTTTATTCCACCAGTGTGTCCATGTGTTCATTTATGTTGTTTACTTACTGACTTAGTTTTTCCATCTGGTCCTTTGTTGTATATTATCAAAGACTTGTCTAACAGCAACAGTGTCTGCAAAGCTCACCTTGATCTTCTCACAGTCTATCTCCACCAGCCTCTCCCTGAAGTCCACCCCGATCGTGGCCTCGGTCTTCTCGGGGAACCTTCCGGCACAGAAGCGGTAGGTGAGGCAGGTCTTCCCAACACCAGAGTCCCCGATTACTATAATTTTGAAGATGCGGGTCCTCGGCGGCGGAAGACTGGAGCTCGTCAGAGAGCCGGAGAATTCAACCGACGAGCCGCTCTCCGCCATGTCCAGGTAACCATAGACTGCAGGAAAAAAAACACAGACTGTAGAAACCATAGACTGTATAAACTGTATAAACCATAGACTGTATAAACTGTATAAACCATAGAGTGTATGAAAAAACATAGACTGTAGGAATCATAGACTGTATAAACTGTATAAACCATAGAGTGTATGAAAAAACATAGACTGTGGGAACCATAGACTGTATAAACCATAGACTGTATAAACTGTATAAACCATATACTGTATGAAAAAACATAGACTGTAGGAACCATAGACTGTATAATCTGTATAAACCATAGACTGTATGAAAAAAAAACAGACTGTAGGAACCATAGACTGTATAAACTGTATAAACCATATACTGTATGAAAAAACATAGACTGTAGGAAACATAGACTGTATAAACTGTATAAACCATAGACTGTATGAAAAAACATAGACTGTAGGAACCATAGACTGTATAAACTGTATAAACCATAGACTGCATGAAAAAACATAGACTGTATAAACCATAGACTGTATAAACTGTATAAACCATAGACTGTATGAAAAAACATATAATGTAGGAACCATAGACTGTATAATCTGTATAAACCATAGACTGTATGAAAAAAAACAGACTATACGAACCATAGACTGTATAAACTGTACAGTGGGTTGCAAAAGTATTCATACCCATGACCAAAACTCAGTTTATCAGAATAGAACAAAGCAAAAGTGAGTTTCACCTTTTTATATGAAAGGAAATAGCACAAACACAACAATCCATCACTATTTTTGTTCGTAAGCACTCTTTACGATGAATAGATTGCATAAGTCTGTATTTCATTGTTGCAAAAGTATTCACACTAAGTCATTAAGTCACAATCAGTACTTGGTTGAAGCTCCTTTGGCAGCAATAACAGCTTCCAATCGCTTTGGATAGCCAGCAGTGAGTTTTGCGCAATGGTCCTTGGACAGTTTCGCCCACTCCTCTTTGCAATACTGCTCCAGCTGAGTCAGGTTACTTGGTAACCTTCGGTGGACAGCAATCTTCAAATCCCTCCACAGGTTTTCTATCGGGTTGAGATCTGGGCTTTGACTGGGCCAGTCTAGAACCTTCACTTTCTTCTTCCTGAACCATTCTTGTGTCACTCGAGCTGTATGTTTTGGATCATTATCCTGTTGAAAGGTGAACTTCCTCCCAAGGTTCAGTTTTTTTGCAGACTTGAAGAGTTTTTCCTCCAGGATGTTGATGTATTTTGCACTATTCATAGTCCCTTGCACATGGACAAGCTCACCAGGACCGGAGGAAGAGAAGCAGCCCCATAGCATTATGTTCCCACCTCCATGTTTCACGGTAGGGATGGTGTGAGCCGGATCATCAGCTGTGTTGGCTTTGCGCCAAACATACTTCTTAGTGCTCAGGCCAAAAAGTTCTATTTTTGTTTCATCTGACCAGATCACACATTCCCACATCACAGAAGTGTCTTTCAGAAGTGTGGTGGCATACTGCAAATGGGCCTTGAGATGTTGTTTCTTCAGATATGGCTTCTTCTTTGCAACACGCCCATAGAGACCTTCCTTGTGTAAAGTGCGGGATATTGTGGACTTGTGTACATTAGTCCCAGCACCCTGGAGAGACTTCTTCAGGTCTTCAAGAGTGACAGAAGGGTTTGCTCTGGCTTCCCTGATCAATTTCCTTTTGCCTTTTGCCGTGATCTTGGAAGGGCGCTCTGTTCTTCGGAGGTTCACAGTGGTACCATGGCGCTTCCACTTCTGGACCAGTGATGCAACAGTACTTTTTGGCACATTGAGTGAACTTGCGATGGCTGCATAGCTTTGCCCATCTCTATGCTTCTCTACAACTTTCTTTCTGAGGTCCTCTGAGAGCTCCTTGGACTTCATGACTGTTGTCTGCTGACAAGCATGGGATGACTGTGGACAGGTGACTATTGGGCACTATTTATAGGGAGAAATCAAGCCTATACAAGTCACAAGTGACTGAATACAGTCCTCTGACACTGTGAGGCAATATTTTGTAGCATGCAATCATTTTCAACTCAAAATAACATCTATGTTGCAAAGGTGTGAATACTTTTGCAACAATGAATTACAGACTTATGTAATCTCATAGTAAAGAGTGCTTACAAACAAAAACAGTGATGGATTGTTGTGTTTGTGCTATTTGCTTTCATATAAAAAGGTGAAACTCACTTTTGCTTTGTCCTATTCTGAGAAATTGAGTTTTGGTCATGGGTATGAATACTTTTGCAACCCACTGTATAAACCATATACTCTATGAAAAAAAACATAGACTGTAGGAACCATAGACTGTATAAACTGTATAAACCATAGACTGTATGAAAAAACATAGACTGTAGGAACCATAGACTGTATAAACTGTATAAACCATAGACTGTATGAAAAAACATAGACTGTAGGAACCATAGACTGTATAAACTGTATAAACCATAGACTGTATGAAAAAAACATAGACTATAGGAAACATAGACTGTATAAACTGTATAAACCATAGACTGTATGAAAAAAACATAGACTGTAGGAACCATAGACTGTATAAACTGTATAAACCATATACTGCATGAAAAAAAAATGGACTGTAGGAACCATAGAATGTATAAACTGTATAAACCATAGACTGTATGAAAAAAACATAGACTGTAGGAAACATAGACTGTATAAACTGTATAAACCATAGACTGTATGAAAAAAAAATGGACTGTAGGAACCATAGAATGTATAAACTGTATAAACCATAGACTGTATGAAAAAAAAATGGACTGTAGGAACCATAGAATGTATAAACTGTATAAACCATAGACTGTATGAAAAAAACATAGACTGTAGGAACCATAGACTGTATAAACTGTATAAACCATATACTGCATGAAAAAAAAATGGACTGTAGGAACCATAGAATGTATAAACTGTATAAACCATAGACTGTATGAAAAAAACATAGACTGTAGAAAACATAGACTGTATAAACTGTATAAACCATATACTGCATGAAAAAAAAAATGGACTGTAGGAACCATAGAATGTATAAACTGTATAAACCATAGACTGTATGAAAAAAACATAGACTGTAGGAACCATAGACTTTATAAACTGTATAAACCATAGACTGTATGAAAAAAACATAGACTGTAGGAACCATAGACTTTATAAACTGTATAAACCATATACTGCATGAAAAAAACATAGACTGTAGGAACCATAGACTGTATAAACTGTATAAACCATAGACTGTATGAAAAAAACATAGACTGTAGGAACCATAGACTGTATAAACTGTATAAACCATAGACTGTATGAAAAAAACATAGACTGTAGGAACCATAGACTTTATAAACTGTATAAACCATATACTGCATGAAAAAAACATAGACTGTAGGAACCATAGACTGTATAAACTGTATAAACCATAGACTGTATGAAAAAAACATAGACTGTAGGAACCACAGACTGTATAAACTGTATAAACCATAGACTGAATGAAAAAACATAACTGTAGGAACCATAGACTGTATGAAAAAAACATAGACTGTAGGAACCATAGACTGTATAAACCATATACTGCATGAAAAAACATAGACTGTAGGAACCATAGACTGTATAAACTGTATAAACCATAGACTGTATGAAAAAAACATAGACTGTAGGAACCATAGACTGTATAAACCATATACTGCATGAAAAAACATAGACTGTAGGAACCATAGACTGTATAAACCATATACTGCATGAAAAAACATAGACTGTAGGAACCATAGACTGTATAAACTGTATAAACCATAGACTGTATGAAAAAAACATAGACTGTAGGAACCATAGACTGTATAAACCATATACTGCATGAAAAAACATAGACTGTAGGAACCATAGACTGTATGAAAAAAACATAGACTGTAGGAACCATAGACTGTATAAACTGTATAAACCATAGACTGTATGAAAAAAAAATAAACTGTCGGAACCATAGACTTTATAAACTGTATAAACCATAGACTGTATGAAAAAAACATAAACTGTCGGAACCCTAGACTGTATAAACTGTATAACCCATAGACTGCATGAAAAAACATAAACTGTATAAACCTTAGACTGTATAAACCATAGACTGCATGAAAAAACATAGACTGTAGGAACCATAGACTGTATAAACTGTATAACCCATAGACTGCATGAAAAAACATAAACCTATGTATAAACCTTAGACTGTATAAACCATATGCTGTATAAACCATAGACTGTATATACTGTATAAACCTTAGACTGTATAAACCATGTGCTGTATAAACCATAGACTGTATAAACCATAGACTCTATACACTGTATAAACCATATGCTGTATAAACCATAGACTGTATATACTGTATAAACCATAGACTGTATACACTGTATAAACCATAGACTGTATAAACCATATGCTGTATAAACCATAGACTGTATATACTGTATAAACCATAGACTGTATACACTGTATAAACCATAGACTGTATAAACCATATGCTGTATAAACCATAGACTGTATATACTGTATAAACCATAGACTGTATAAACCATAGACTGTACATACTGTATAAACCATAGACTCTATATACCATAGACTGTACATACTGTATAAACCATAGACTGTATATACTGTATAAACCTTAGACTGTATATACCATAGACTGTACATACTGTATAAACCATAGACTGTATATACCATAGACTATATATACTGTATAAACCATAGACTGTATATACTGTATAAACCTTAGACTGTATATACCATAGACTGTACATACTGTATAAACCATAGACTGTATATACCATAGACTATATATACTGTATAAACCATAGACTGTATATACCATAGACTGTACATACTGTATAAACCATAGACTGTACATACTGTATAAACCATAGACTGTATATACTGTATAAACCTTAGACTGTATAAACCATGTGCTGTATAAACTGTATAAACCATATGCTGTATAAACCATAGACTGTATATACTGTATAAACCATAGACTGTATACACTGTATAAACCATAGACTGTATAAACCATATGCTGTATAAACCATAGACTGTATATACTGTATAAACCATAGACTGTATATACCATAGACTGTACATACTGTATAAACCATAGACTGTATAAACCATAGACTGTATACACTGTATAAACCATATGCTGTATAAACCATAGACTGTATATACTGTATAAACCATAGACTGTATACACTGTATAAACCATAGACTGTATAAACCATATGCTGTATAAACCATAGACTGCATATACTGTATAAACCATAGACTGTATATACCATAGACTGTACATACTGTATAAACCATAGACTGTATAAACCATAGACTGTACATACTGTATAAACCATAGACTGTATAGACTGTATAAACCATAGACTGTATATACCATAGACTGTATAAACCATAGACTGTACATACTGTATAAACCATAGACTGTATATACCATAGACTGTACATACTGTATAAACCATAGAATGTATAAACCATAGACTGTATGGACCATAGACTGTACATACTGTATAAACCATAGACTGTATAAACCATAGATTGTATATATTGTATAAACCATAGACTGTATACACTGTATAAACCATATGCTGTATAAACCATAGACTGTATAGACCATAGACTGTACATACTGTATAAACCATAGATTGTATATATTGTATAAACCATAGACTGTATACACCATATGCTGTATATACCATAGACTGTACATACTGTATAAACCATAGACTGTATAAACCATAGATTGTATATATTGTATAAACCATAGACTGTATACACCATATGCTGTATAAACCATAGACTGTATATACTGTATAAACCACAGACTGTATAAACCATATGCTGTATAAACCATAGACTGTATAATCTGTATAAACCATAGACTGTATAAACTGTATAAACCATATGCTGTATAAACCATAGACTGTATAAACTGTATAAACCATATGCTGTATAAACCATAGACTGTATAAACTGTATAAACCATAGACTGTATAAACTGTATAAACCATAAACTGTATAAACCATATGCTGTATAAACCATAGACTGTATAAACTGTATAAACCATAGACTGTATAAACTGTATAAACCATATGCTGTATAAACCATAGACTGTATAAACTGTATAAACCATATGCTGTATAAACCATAGACTGTATAAACTGTATAAACCATAGACTGTATACACTGTATAAACCATAGACTGTATAAACCATATGCTGTATAAACCATATGCTGTATAAACCATAGACTGTATAAACTGTATAAACCATAGACTGTATAAACTATATAAACCATATGCTGTATAAACCATAGACTGTATAAACTGTATAAACCATAGACTGTATAAACCATATGCTGTATAAACTGTATAAACCATAGACTGTATACACTGTATAAACCATAGACTGTATAAACCATATGCTGTATATACTATATAAACCATAGACTGTATAGACCTTATAAACCATATGAACCATAGACTGTATATACTGTATAAACCATAGACTGTATAAATCATATGCTGTATAAACCATAGACTGTATACATTGTATAAACCATAGACTGTATAAACCATATGCTGTATATACTATATAAACCATAGACTGTATAGACCTTATAAACCATATGAACCATAGACTGTATATACTGTATAAACCATAGACTGTATAAATCATATGCTGTATAAACCATAGACTGTATACATTGTATAAACCATAGACTGTATAAACCATATGCTGTATATACTATATAAACCATAGACTGTATAGACCTTATAAACCATATGAACCATAGACTGTATATACTGTATAAACCATAGACTGTATAAATCATATGCTGTTTAAACCATATGCTGTATAGACTATATAAACCATAGACTGTATGAACCATAGACTGTATAGACCTTATAAACCATATGAACCATAGACTGTATATACTATATATACTATAGATAGTACTGCAGACTCTCTGCGAGCATCTCTAGACTCTGTTGCTCCTCTAAAAAAGAAGATAGTAAAGCACAGAAAGCTGGCTCCATGGTATAACCCTCACACCCGCAGTTTAAAGCAAGCAGCAAGAAGATTTGAAAGGAAGTGGCGTTTAACCGGTCTGCAAGAGTCTCGCCTGGACTGGCATGATAGTTTGAAAGCTTATAGGAAGGCTCTCCGTAAGGCCAGAGCAGCTTATTATTCATCATTAATGGAGGAAAATAAAAACAACCCCAGGTTTCTTTTCAGCACTGTAGCCAGGCTGACAGAGAGCCACAGCTCTACTGAACCATCTATTCCCATAACCCTCAGTAGTAGTGACTTCATGAGCTTCTTTAACGAGAAGATTATAACTATTAGGGAGAAAATCAGTCACACTGTGCCTTTGACTGAAACTGCTTTGTCTTTAAACACAGGAAGCATAGGACTCATTGAAGAACTTGATGTGTACTTGGACTGCTTTTCTCCCATAGACCTCCACAAACTGACTTCATTGATTTCCTCATCTAAGCCTTCTACTTGTCTCTTAGATCCCATCCCAACTTCACTGCTTAAAGAAGCTTTACCGTTACTGAGCACCTCTTTATTAAACATGATCAACTTATCTTTGCTGTCAGGCTATGTACCTCAGTCATTTAAAGTAGCCGTAATCAAACCTCTTCTGAAGAAGCCCGGTCTTGATCCAGAGGTTTTAGCCAACTATAGACCAATATCCAACCTTCCTTTTTTCTCTAAGATCCTTGAGAAAGCAGTGTGCAGTCAGCTGTGTGACTTCCTCCAGAACAATAATCTATTTGAGGACTTTCAGTCAGGATTTAGAAAATATCATAGCACCGAGACCGCTCTGGTGAAAATTACTAATGACCTGCTAATTGCGTCAGACCATGGACTCGTCTCAGTACTTGTCTTGTTAGATCTTAGCGCTGCTTTTGATACTATTGATACTATCATATCCTGTTGCAGAGATTAGAACATTTAACTGGCATCAGAGGAACTGCTTTAAGCTTGTTCAAATCCTACTTATCAGATCGATCACAGTTTGTTCACATTAATGATGAGTCCTCCATGCAGTCCATAGTCAGTTATGGAGTTCCTCAAGGTTCTGTGCTTGGGCCTATTCTATTTACTTTATATATGCTTCCTTTAGGCAATGTTATCAGGAAACACTCCATAAACTTTCACTGTTATGCAGATGATACTCAGCTATATTTGTCATTTAAGTCAGACGAATCCAGCCAGTTAGCTAAACTCCAAACATGTCTTCAGGATATAAAAACTTGGATGGCGCACAATTTCTTGTTGTTAAATTCAGATAAAACTGAGGTTATTCTAATTGGCCCTGAAAATCTCAGAAATAACCTATCTAATGACTTATTTACTCTAGATGGCTTTGTACCAGCCTCGTGCACCACTGTAAGGAATCTAGGGGTAATTTTTGACCAAGATATGTCCTTCAACGTCCACATGAAACAAACAGCTAGAACAGCTTTTTTTCATCTGCGTAACATTGCAAAAATAAGGCATATTCTCTCCCAAAACGATGCAGAAAAATTAGTCCATGCATTTGTAACTTCCAGGCTGGACTATTGTAACTCGTTATTATCAGGCTGCCCTAATAAGTCTATCAGGACTCTCCAGCTGGTCCAGAACGCTGCAGCACGTGTTCTGACCAGAACCAGGAAAAGAGACCATATTTCTCCGGTGTTAGCCTCTCTGCACTGGCTCCCTGTAAAATCTAGAATAGAATTTAAAATCCTCCTCCTCACCTACAAGGCACTTTATGGTCAGGCACCATCTTATCTTAAAGAGCTAATAGTGCCTTATAATCCTGCTAGAACTCTACGCTCTCAGAATGCAGGACTACTAGCGGTTCCTAGGGTTTATAAAAGTAGAATGGGAGCTAGAGCTTTCAGTTATCAAGCTCCTCTTCTGTGGAACCAACTCTCTCTTTCAGTCCGGGAGGCAGACACCATCCCCTTATTCAAGAGTAGGCTTAAGACTTTCCTTTTTGATAGTGCTTATAGTTAGGACTGATCCAAGGTTGACTCAGGCTGCCTTGGATCAATCCTTAGTTATGCTGCTATAGGTCTAGACTGCCGGGGGACTTTCTCTGACACACTGAGCTTCTCTTCTTCTTCATTTCGATGCCTCCATTAAGTCATTTTACTAACTCATCTTCTTCCCCGGAGCCCCTGTGCTCCCAGCTCCCAGGTGTCCGTGAGCTGAGGCTACTTGTTGAGAAGGAGGTGGTGTTATCCAGGCTTCGTCTGTCCTGATGGTGGTGAGATGGAGAAGAGGCGATGCTGCTCAGGTTGTATCTTTTAGGGTAGTGGAGAAGAGGATGTGTTTACTCTTCCTCCCTTTAACACATGCTGCAGATTAGTTTTGTGCCTCGTAGTCCCTGTGCGTTCTCATCTCACAGGTATCCATGGATCCAGTCTACCTGGTGGAGTAGTGGTTGTGCAGACCAGTCAGGCTTCATCTTCTGGTTCTGAGTGACGTGGTGGTGATGAGGTCATCCTGCGGAGGTTTCTCCTGTTTGGTGTGGTGGAGTGGAAGATGTGCTGCCCAGGCTTCTTCCGGTTGGCGTGGTGGAGAGGATGACATGCTTCTCATCCTTTGCTGATAGCTTGATGATGCTCTTCATCCCCTTGGACACTCTCATATAATTCTATATATACACACTGTATATTAGCTGTTGTTATATTGATTTGGACATTTCCATACAATTTTGTATGTTAGTGTTAATGTGTTTTCATTGTTGTTATTCTGTACACATGGCATCTATTGCACGTCTGTCCATCCTGGAAGAGGGATCCCTCCTCTGTTGCTCTTCCTGAGGTTTCTTCCGTTTCTTTTTCCCTGTTAAAAGGTTTTTTTTGGGGGAGTTTTTCCTTAGTCGATGCGAGGGTCATTTGTAAAGGACAGAGGGTGTCATATCCTGTACAGATTGTAAAGCCCAATGAGGCAAATTCATAATTTGTGATATTGGGCTATACAAATAAAGTTGACTTGACTATATAAACCATAGACTGTATAGACCTTATAAACCACATAAACCACATGAACCACATGAACCAAATCATATGCTGTATGAACCATATGCTGTATATACTATATAAACTATAGACTGTATGAACCATAGACTGTATAGACCTTATAAACCATATGAACCATAGACTGTATGTACTGTATAAACCATATGAACCATAGACTGTATATACTGTATAAACCATATGCTGTATATACTATATAAACTATAGACTGTATGAACCATAGACTGTATAGACCTTATAAACCATGTGAACCATAGACTGTATGTACTGTATAAACCATAGATTGTATGAACCATAGACTGTATAGACTGTATAAACCATATGAACCATAGACTGTATAGACTGGATAAACTATAGACTGTATAGACTGTATAAACCAGTCAGTCCGGTAGGCAGACACCATCCCCTTATTCAAGAGTAGGCTTAAGACTTTCCTTTTTGATAGTGCTTCTAGTTAGGACTGATCCAAGGTTGACTCAGGCTGCCGTGGATCAATCCTTAGTTATGCTGCTATAGGTCTGGACTGCCGGGGGACTTTCTCTGACACACTGAGCTTCTCTTCTTCTTCATTTCGATGCCTCCATTAAGTCATTTTACTAACTCATCTTCTTCCCCGGAGTCCCTGTGCTCTCAGCTCCCAGGTGTCCGTGAGCTGAGGCTACTTGGTGAGAAAGAGGTGGTGTCATCCAGGCTTCGTCTGTTGTGATGGTGGTGAGATGGAGAAGAGGCGATGCTGCTCAGGTTGTATCTGTTAGAGTAGTGGAGAAGAGGATGTGTTTACTCTTCCTCCCTTTAAGACATGCTGCAGATTAGTTTTGTGCCTCATAGTCCCTGTGTGTTCTCATCTCACAGGTATCCATGGATCCAGTCTACCTGGTGGAGTAGAGGTTGTGCAGACCAGGCTTCTTCTGGTTGGTGTGGTGGAGAGGAAGACGTGCTGCCCAGGCTTCTTCTGGTTGGTGTGGTGGAGAGGAGGACGTGCTGCCCAGGCTTCTTCTGGTTGGCGTGGTGGAGAGGAGGACATGCTTCTCATCCTTTGCTGATAGCTTGATGATGCTCTTCATCCCCTTGGACACTCTCATACAATTCTATATATACACACTGTATATTAGCTGTTGTTATATTGAGTTGGACATTTCCATACAATTTTATATGTAGTGTTAATGTGTTTTCATTGTTGTTATTCTGTACACATGGCATCTATTGCACGTCTGTCCATCCTGAAGAGGGATCCCTCCTCTGTTGCTCTTCCTGAGGTTTCTTCCGTTTCTTTTTCCCTGTTAAAAGTGTTTTTTTGGGGGGAGTTTTTCCTTAGTCGATGAGAGGGTCATTTGTAAAGGACAGAGGGTGTCATATCCTGTACAGATTGTAAAGCCCAATGGGGCAAATTCATAATTTGTGATATTGGGCTATACAAATAAAGTTGACTTGACTTAAACCATAGACTGTATAAACCATAGACTGTATAGACTGTATAAACCATAGACTGTATAGACTGTATAAACCACAAACTGTACAAACCATAGACTGTATAAACTGTATAAACCAGACTGTATAAACCATAGACTGTATAAACTGTATAAACCATAGACTGTATGAACTGTATAAACCATAGACTGTGTTAAGCCATAGACCATAGACTGTATAAACCAGACTGTATAAACCATAGACTGTATGAACTGTATAAACCATAGACTGTATTAAGCCATAGACCATAGACTGTATAAACCATAGACTGTATAGACTGTATAAACCATAGATTGTATAGACTGTATAAACCATAGACTGTATTAAGCCATAGACCATAGACTGTATAAACCATAGACTGTATAGACTGTATAAACCATAGATTGTATAGACTGTATAAACCATAGACTGTATAAACCATAGACTGTATAGACTGTATAAACCATAAACCATAGACTGTATAGACTGTATAAACCATAGACTGTATAAACTGTATAAACCATAGACTGTATAAACCATAGACTGTATAGACTGTATAAACCATAGACTGTATAAACCATAGACTGTATAGACTGTATAAACCATAGATTGTATAAACCATAGACTGTATAGACTGTATAAACCATAGACTGTATAGACTGTATAAACCATAGATTGTATAAACCATAGACTGTATAGACTGTATAAACCATAGATTGTATAAACCATAGACTGTATAGACTGTATAAACCATAGACATTATAGACTGTATAAACCATAGACTGTATAAACCATAGACTGTATAGACTGTATAAACCATAGATTGTATAAACCATAGACTGTATAGACTGTATAAACCATAGACTGTATAGACTCTATGAACCATAGACTGTATAAACCATAGACTGTATAGACTGTATAAACCATAGACTGTATAGACCATAGACTGTATAGACTGTATAATCCATAGACTGTATAGACTGTATAAACCATAGACTGTATAGACTCTATGAACCATAGACTGTATAAACCATAGACTGTATAGACTGTATAAACCATAGACTGTGTAGACCATAGACTGTATAGACTGTATAATCCATAGACTGTATAGACCATAGACTGTATAGACTGTATAAACCATTGATTGTATAAACCATAGACTGTATAGACTGTATAAACCATAGATTGTATAAACCATAGACTGTATAGACTGTATAAACCATAGACATTATAGACTGTATAAACCATAGACTGTATAAACCATAGACTGTATAGACTGTATAAACCATAGACTGTATAGACTGTATAAACCATAGATTGTATAAACCATAGACTGTATAGACTGTATAAACCATAGACATTATAGACTGTATAAACCATAGACTGTATAGACTGTATAAACCATAGACTGTATAAACCATAGACTGTATAGACTGTATAAACCATTGATTGTATAAACCATAGACTGTATAGACTGTATAAACCATAGATTGTATAAACCATAGACTGTATAGACTGTATAAACCATAGACATTATAGACTGTATAAACCATAGACTGTATAAACCATAGACTGTATAGACTGTATAAACCATAGACTGTATAGACTGTATAAACCATAGACTGTATAGACTCTATGAACCATAGACTGTATAAACCATAGACTGTATAGACTGTATAAACCATAGACTGTATAAACCATAGACTGTATATACTGTATAAACCATAGAATGCATAAAGCACAGAGCTACTGACCGTGGACCAGCAGGGACAACCTCTTCAGACTGGACTCAAGCGTCAATGATCTGACACAAACATCTCACTGAACACTTCCGGTAGTGAAGCCACGTCCATGGTTTCCAAGGCGGTGGTCTTCTCGCGAGAACAGAAAGTGCAGCGTTCATGGTCCCGTAGGGAAGAACGGAAAGTCGAACATCGTTTACTCCAACTCTCGAGTGGTAAATAAACACAGCACTGCGGCTCTCAGGTTGGTATTTAAGATAAAATAGGATAAAATAACACAAAATCAGGCTTTATTCGCCCCACAAACAGAGACGTTTACATTTCTTCGGTCAGTTTGACCGGAAGTATCACCCCCACTGACGTAATGTGTTCACTTACTCTCCCTGTCGTTGAAACAGATGGGTCAAATTCTCTACCAATAAATCTGAGGACAGTACTACTATGGATCAAATTTTCCAACACTATCTCATCCCTTTCACCCACACACAGGTCAGCCAAGATGCTAGAGGACCTTTTAATAATGGGTGACATGTTGGTGTCCGGTATCTCCTATAACAAGGAGACACTGATGCTGTATAATCATACACTGAATATAATAATAAGGAGCCATTGCTCTGAGCGTTGCGTTCAGGTTCCTCTGTAGAAATGGTCGCTACCTAGAAATGTTGTTGTCTTTTACTGCTTCAGTGAGAGGTTCACTGAGACTTAGGACGGGTCTGTAACTTTGGTCAGGTGTAGAGGTCACTGTGCAGCTAGACGCTTTGCTCAAGTCAGTTTTCTTTGCACATGTGCTCTTTTCACGGCTGATGGACGCAGATGCTGTATATTGACTTCTATGATAATTCACTGCTGCCACCCAGTGGTCATTCATTATGTTTTAAACTTTTCAGTGAATTATAATCTGTATTGTAATGCCCATGACGTTAGTCATTGTTGGTGATTCTTCATGCATTTTAACTAAAGAGATGATGACAAAGTGAAAAATCTCTTTCGATGCATCAACTGATTGACTAGTTGGTTGTGGAGTGTTGTTATCTTGATATGTGATAATGCTATTTATCAGATAAGATATATGCAGACTTTATTTTACTTTCATTTGGATGTGACTTGTGTAGTATTCTCTGACCTTTAGACCACATAGAGGAGAAAATAACTGCTGCAGCCCAGCCCCTGCAGGAGGCCAACAGTAGCCTTCTTGTGAACCACCCATGAAAATTATGTCATAGATTATGTGAAGAAAACATACTAGCATATATTCTGATTGAGTACAGTAGACTGCATGAATTGTTGCTTCCTATTTTAAATCCCTTTACTGCTACATGTGCTGGGGCAGTAACATTTGTGCGGTAACGTCGCTGCTACTGTCTGGGCTGCTCCTCACTGTTTACATCTGTATTTGAACATGAAGTGTCCTCATCATCTGCATAAACGGCACTAAAGGTATTTCATCATACTGCAGGTACGATCGTCCAGCATCCCTGATGTAACACATGTGACACCGGCTCGCACCTCCTTACATCATGACCTTCACATGCCCACTACGTGCCGCTGCCCCATCCGGTCCGTGATCACAAAAAGACAAAATTAGAGGAAAACTGTTTAGTTTGTGTGTCGAACACGTTTAAATACATTTTTTGTCATCATATTCATAACACATGTTCCTGTGTGTGAAAGCACAGCCCTGACACATTTTGTGAAGTGTTAAAATGGTTCAGGCAGTGACAGGGCGACCCTAGGCGGGTCCTTCAAAGGTGCCTGGTGCAACATGTGTGGATAAAAATCCTTCTAGAAGAACCGACGGTAACACCTCCTGTGAGGCTGTAGCCTATCTGGATCTGGACCTGGAGTGTCTGACTGGACCACAAAGACACCCGGACGTTTGACCTCTTCCAGCTGCTCTGCTCCACACTTCTCACAGTTTGTCTCTTTGTGACGCAGCGGAGGTTTTTAGCACAGTTAGTTAGCTTCTTAGCTTCTTAGCCTGTTAGCCGAGTTATCAAAATGTTGAGTGTCGCCAAAAGCGTTTCAAGGACTCTCGCTACCAGGAGCTGCACAAGAAACGTGTCCTCTTTGATTAAGAAGGTGAGCTACAAACATACTCACACACATTATTATACGCACTGCAAATTTGACTATAGTTCAATAACTTTACAAGCAGTTGGTTAGCTGAGCACGCTAACAGTGTTAGCTGAGGGCCAGTTCACTTCATCGAGGTCACAGAAATGCCGTCGTTAGTCAGGCCCGTGTTATCCAGACGGTGTATTAGTCAGTAATATTAAGTGGTGTTTCGCCACATAACGGTGCAGCTGTGTGTTCAGTGCCGCTCACAATGGCGGAGTTCAGGTGTGGGTGGAGAACAGGTGTTGGGCCGAGCTAGCAGCGGCCAGGTATCAGGTGAAGCTGCACACCTCACTAAGTTTCACTGATTACAGTGATGTCAGTGTCTCATTTTAAAGTGTACTGAAAGTGGCTCCAAGGCTGCAGGGACCAGTGACCTTCAGTGAGGCTGCCGTCCCTCCCCCAACATGTCGCAACATTTCTCACATGTTGTCTTTCGCTTTGATTATCATGACGCGCTCAAGTTAGTATCCTCTGCTTCCTAACATCACTTTAGGATGCATGCTGGCATACATGAAGTCGGTCAGTCTGTCTTTTTATCACTCACGGTTGTGAAGGGCTCTGTAGCATGGTTTGTGGTCTGTTACTGGTTCCTTAAGTCTTCTGCTCTGTTCTAGCTACAGAACATCTGGCAACATCTGTCTAAATGTCTGGTTATTTCTCCACAGACATGTTGGAGTGGCGGCTTCCAGCCAGACGCTCTCAGAGCTCTCTCCAGGAGGGACTATGCGTGAGTACCACCACATAATCTATGTATCTATTACCTATATTATTTAGAGTAAAATGTCCTATAAAGAATCAGACAATACTGACGTTTTATGGTGAGGGCATTCCAGTAAAGTTTGTATTCTACATAATAATAATTGTCATTATGAGACGGTCTGTCTTCTGTGTTGCAGGTCAGAGGCCGTCAAGGGGGCAGTCATTGGCATCGACCTGGGAACCACCAATTCATGTGTCGCAGTGATGGAGGGGAAACAGGCCAAGGTGAGGATGAACAGACGCTCCACACAGTGTCCACATGTGTTCAATGGTTCAGTATGTTCAGATGAAGTTCTTTAGTTCACCGAGGAAGGAAAAGCAGGGACAGCATGGGAGAAGGATGAGCATCAAGAAGAAGAAGAATTCCTTTATTGATCCCTCAGTGAGGCAAATTACATTTTTTTCACTCTGTTAGTATATTTTTTTTCAGTTGCACATTACACACAAGTTATGAACATGCACATGCATTGGAGGAGAGGTGTCAGAGTGAGGGGGCTGCCCCTTATCCAGGCGCCCCGAGCAGTTGGGGGTTCGGTGCCTTGCTCAAGGGCACCTCGGCAGTGCCCAGGAGGAGGAACTGGCACCTCTCCAGCGACCAGTCCACTGATCGGTTGATTGTTCTCTCGATTAAAAAATGGTGAGAAAATAAAGGACATTTAGTGTCCATGTCTGGTTTTGTCCACAATTCATAAATATTCAGTTTACTGTCATAGAGGAGAAAAGATGCCAGTTAACACTACATTTAAAAGAAATTTGACTAGCAGAATAGTTGCCAATCAATTTAATCATTGATAATCAGTCATTTAGTTATCAGACATTATCAGTCTGTCTTTGGCAAGTACACAGTTAGCAGGCTCATCATCAGTTTGTAGCCACACCGCCTCTGTTTATTTCAGTTACATTTGTTTGCCCATTCTCTCCACTATACTGATTAACTACATATTTATTTATATGTACACACTATATTTACTTAAGATGAGGTGTGTCCAAACAAGTCAAACAAGCTCTGACATGATCTGTATCTTCTATAAGTACATTCTTATACTTATAGTATAAGGCGGCAGTAGCTCAGTCTGTAGTGACTTGGGCTGGGAATCGGAGGGTCGCCAGTTCAAGTCCAGGTCGGACCAAAAATGTGGAGAGTGGACTGGTAGCTGGAGAGGTGCCAGTTCCTCCTCCTGGGCACTGCCGAGGTTGCCCTTGAGCAAGGCACCGAACCCCCAACTGCTCGGGGCGCCTGGATAAGGGGCAGCTCCCTCACTCTGACACCTCTCCTCTAATGCATGTGCATGTGTTTGTTTCATGACTTGTGTGTGTAATGTGCAACTGAAAAATATATGTATATATACTAACAGAGTGAAAAAATGTAATTTCCCTCATTGAGGGATTAATAAAGGAATTCTTCTTCTTCTTCTTCTTCTATTCTTCTGGAGGGTCACTGGTTTTCAGTTTAGTTTCCTGTTAATCAGGCTCTGTTTGTATTTCCGAGGTAATTGTATCAATTAATTTAAGAGCCAATTATTATTTGTTTTTAATGCTGAGAGACTGTTAGCCCTGTGAAAGGCAGCAGATTGATGAGGCGTCAGTCTAGGTCGATGAACTGAAGGATCTCTCTGCCTCTCAGGTGTTGGAGAACGCAGAAGGAGCCAGGACGACCCCCTCAGTCATCGCCTTCACAACTGACGGCGAGCGTTTGGTGGGCATGCCCGCTAAACGCCAGTCAGTCACCAACCCTCAGAACACACTGTACGCCACCAAGAGGCTGATCGGACGCCGCTATGATGATCCAGAGGTCCAGAAGGACCTGTGAGTGCTTTCTGGATGATGGTTACTTCTTTTTTTTTTTATTTAAAAAGGGTTGTTAATTCCACCTCTTCATCAGTAATTGAAATGTGATTGTGTTTATTCACCAAACATTGTTGAACAAATATGTGTTTCACAGGAAGAACGTTCCCTACAAGATTGTGCGTGCGTCCAATGGTGACGCTTGGGTGGAGGCTCATGGGAAAATGTACTCCCCCAGCCAAGCTGGAGCCTTCGTCCTGATGAAGATGAAGGAGACTGCAGGTATCACTGGAACCACTGAACGAGTGCACGCTGACGTCGTCCAAATGTGAGTGCTGTTTTGGTGATGATGTGTTGTTGTTGCTGCAGAGAGCTATCTGGGAACCAAAGTGAAGAACGCTGTGATCACTGTGCCGGCCTACTTCAACGACTCCCAGAGACAGGTACAACAGCGTTTACGTCTCAGTATGAAATAAAGATGAACCCGTGTTGTTTACTGGCTTCCTGATGTGCTTCTTATTAGGAAGGTGTCATTAAGCTTGGATCCAGCATCAAGTTATCAAAAGGATCTTTTGAAAATGAATTATTCTTCTGATTTGGATTAAAAGAAAATATTTAAAAATATGAAATAATTTCGAGTAACTTGAAGAATTGACCCTGTTGAATATATATAATATGTATTAAAAGACAAACTTTTCATGGCTAGTAGCAGAGTGACTGCAGTAAACATCAACAATAATAGAAAAATTTATAGAACGTAAATCATCATTCATGAGCTCTGCTGATGTAATATAGATGTAATATTATTGAAACTAAAGGCCTCTGTTGCTCAGGTGTTTTCCTCATCGTCATGTGCTTTGTGGACCTTCGAGTATTCCTATAACTCCTGGAAAACTTTGGTCTTCTCACAACATGTGTGTTTTCTGTAGGCTACCAAAGACGCCGGTCAGATAGCTGGTCTGAATGTCCTGCGTGTGATCAACGAGCCCACAGCTGCTGCTCTGGCTTACGGCCTGGACAAAACCCAGGATAAGATGTGAGTAGACAAAGACCTGGACAAGCTGTTTTTCTAACTTGTCTGTGTTACTAAACTGGCTCCTGTCTGTTTTCAGTATTGCTGTTTATGATCTGGGTGGAGGTACCTTTGATATCTCAATCCTGGAGATCCAGAAGGGAGTTTTTGAGGTGAAGTCCACCAACGGTGACACCTTCCTGGGGGGAGAGGACTTCGACCAGCACCTCCTTAAACACATTGTCAAGGAGTTCAAGAGAGAGGTGAGTAACTGGAGTGTTTGTAATGATTAAATATTTGTAGTCAGTCCTCAGGGATTCATGTGTGCTGTGTTGCTCTTCAGTCTGGTGTGGACCTGATGAAAGACAACATGGGTCTGCAGAGAGTCAGAGAGGCTGCAGAGAAGGCCAAGTGTGAGCTGTCGTCATCACTGCAGGTACGAACAAACCCTCATCATCACAGCAACACATTTAAAAAAACAAAACAATAATATTATACTGTACCCTCAACTCTACTCCACCACTGGACCAGTAACCACAGAAAGCTCTGATCCTTCAGTACTATTTGAACCTTTACTGCTGACATTCACAGAAGGAAGGAGGGTTGGTTGTTATATCACTAGTTGGATTGAATCTAATCACCTAGGAGACTAATCCAGTGTAATATTGAGCCATACCTGATATACAAGATGGTTTCTTTTTATTGTTGCCTAAGAGTGAGATCAAAGAGTGAATTGATTATGAATTAATCGATGAGCAGGAAATAAAATGTACCTGCAGTGGAAACTCATGATCGTAGCTGTCTGCATCAAACTGATCACTGCTGATTGATAGAACTTTTATTCAGATTACCGTTTAACTGCTGTTTGTTCATTTATGACATGAATATGTAGCATAATGTGATCAGACCACTGGAGGAGAAATGGGTTGTTTCAGTCGACCACACAGGTTCACTCCAGGTGACTTCCTGTTCCCGGCTCTCAGGTAGCTAGCTGGAAGCAGAGGTGTTGACTTTTATTCTCTCCTACAGACTGACATCAATCTCCCCTACCTGACCATGGATGCCTCAGGCCCCAAACATTTGAACATGAAGCTCACCCGCTCTCAGTTCGAAGGCATTGTGGCCGACCTGATCCGACGCACCGTGGCTCCCTGTCAGAAGGCCATGCAGGACGCCGAGGTGTCCAAGGGAGACATAGGAGAGGTGCTGCTGGTCGGAGGCATGAGCCGTATGCCCAAGGTACAGCACCCTCCCACAAGACTGATGAGGTCTAGTTTATCTGACAGAGAAGAAGGAGCTTTTATGTCAAAGATGAGGCTGAGACGTTTCCTCCGGTTCTTGATGCAGGTCACATGACGCTGCCCACATGATTAGAGTTTTCAGCAGCAGTTAATGGTCACAGACAATATAAATGTAGTGAGTATTAGGTGGTCCAGTCATTGCTCTGAGGAGTGTGACACCTGCTGGCCAGAAGTGGCATTACCACTAGTGTGGATTATATTTCTGGAAGGTTCATGCAGCCTTCATGCAGTCAGAGAGTCAGAGAGTCAGAGCTCCCTGCTGACTGTGTGAAGGAAATAATGTATTGTTATTCTGTGAACAGTCACGTCACATTTGTATTTTTGTGTCCATGTCTTTGGAAGAATGTGCAGTTTACGGCTGTACCTGATGTCTTTTTTTATTTTTTTTTTAAATCAGATTCGACTTTTCTTTCTTTTTTTGCACTCTGCCACAGTTTAATACTGAACTAAAAATATTTAATATGTCAACCATGAGGTCTGCTCAGTCCGTTATCTCTGCTTTGTGCTTCATGCTGAAACATTAAAGCACCAGGGTGACCCATAAAGTCTGAGCTTGGTGCTCCCTGTGTACACAGAGTTTTTCATATTATTTCACCCTCACAGTGCACCAGATAAGTACATTTAACTATTAAATGAAGGCTATGATATTTATAAAATTATGGGGCTTCTAAAATTGAGAATTATTTTTAATAATTGTGATCTCAATATTGATCAGAAATAATGTGATTATGGTGTACAGATGATCTAGCTCTGTATGAACTGTAATTATCTTTATGCTGTTGACGTGTGATGCTTGGTGTTGTGTACAGGTTCAGCAGACCGTCCAGGACCTGTTCGGCCGCGCTCCCAGCAAGTCCGTCAACCCCGATGAGGCCGTTGCCATCGGTGCAGCCATCCAGGGTGGAGTTCTGGCCGGTGATGTCACTGACGTGCTGCTGTTGGATGTGACTCCTCTGTCTCTGGGTATTGAGACTTTAGGTGGAGTCTTCACCAAACTCATCAACAGGAACACCACGATTCCCACCAAGAAGAGCCAGGTACAACAACAGCTGCTGTGTTCTCTATTGGCTTTTTTTTTTCCATACAGGACTGACTGAAACCGACATGTTCAGGCTGGGATCACTGGTCTCATCTTCATCATCATAGTTTAAATTATTTTAGGAACACATTTTCTAATCTGAACTATAGAAACACAAAGTGAAGTCTGTCCACTCTGCATGTAGAGCTGTTTCCTGTCCACCATTCTCTCCATGGAGACGTCATCTGAAATCTGAGACAGCTGTCTCTGGTCTCCTCTCTCTGTGTCTTCTGAATGCACAGATTTGATTGGCTGAGTAGCATTACATGACCTCTGATGGTAACTCTCAGTGGTCACTCTGTCTGTCAGTGACAGACTGGCCCTCTGCTGTCCATCCACTGAAGGTGCTGGTGGTGCCCATGTGTCCTGATGTCCCTCTGTCTGTCTCCAGGTGTTCTCCACAGCAGCTGATGGACAGACTCAGGTAGAGATCAAGGTGTGTCAGGGAGAGCGAGAGATGGCAGCAGACAACAAGGTGCTGGGTCAGTTCACTCTGGTGGGAATCCCTCCCGCCCCCCGCGGCGTTCCCCAGGTTGAGGTCACCTTTGACATCGACGCAAACGGCATTGTCCACGTGTCGGCCAAAGACAAGGGAACAGGCCGAGAGCAGCAGAGTGAGTGTGGCTCATCAGCTTCCTGTTCACATGGGCTTTCTATGTAGACTTCAGGTCGTTTTAACGTCAGCCTGCTGATCGTTGAGGCTGAATGCCCTCTGCTCTCTCCTCAGTTGTGATCCAGTCATCAGGAGGTCTGAGCAAAGACGACATCGAGAACATGATCAAGAACGCTGAGAAGTATGCCGAGGAGGACCGCAGGAGGAAGGTAAAGACTAGCACTTTAAGTCTTAAACACTCCTTCACTCCCTGTGAACCTCAAACCCATGCTGTCCTCCTTCAACCCCACAGGACCGGGTAGAGGCCGTCAACATGGCCGAGGGCATCGTCCACGATACCGAGTCCAAGATGGAGGAGTTCAAGGACCAGCTTCCTGCTGATGAGGTCACACTGTCATCTTTGTTCTGAGTCTGCTCACTGTGAACCAGACACGTCTAGTTGAATGACGGGAGATAAAATTATTATTATTAATATTATACTGGGTGATGGTCCAGTGTGTGCTTTAATAACGGTGGTTCCTTCCACTCACAGTGCACCAAGCTGAAGGAGGAGATCTCAAAGGTGCGGGATCTTCTGGCCAGCAAGGACTCAGAAACAGGAGAGAACATCAAACAGGCAGCCACCAACCTGCAGCAGGCCTCACTGAAGCTCTTTGAAATGGCCTACAAGAAGGTAGGAAGATGATCTGAATGAGATCCAGCTTCAGAGTCAGTTTGACAGTCTCACTGTCCTTTCCTGATCCTTTCTGTGGAAGCTTTACATTCATCTGCTCCATTCATCAAAGACAAAGTGGTGACCAGGGGTGTCCTGTTCAGATACCGGATTTAAAAAAAAACGTATTGGATTATATCAGTCCAGCTCCTCTATCTGTCAGCAGAGTCCAGTGATCACAACAACAGCTGTGCTAAGGTGCTAACAAAGTAGAAGGAGGAGGAATAATATCAGCCCTGTGGTAGCATTTTTAGTTAAAGTCTGAAAAAGACGAGAAAAACTGGTCATTAGCAAGTTTGCTGTGGTGGAACAGAACCAGGAAGTTTAATACGACCAACCTGATCAGCATTTGAAGCAGCTTCACTGAAAGCAGCAGGAGGAGTTTTAAGGTCTAATAATTTAGTTTCGAGTTATTCTATTCAATTGTAGGATATTCTTCTGTTAAAGGTTATATTCATGTAACCAATGACCCATTTGTTATTAACTGATAGTTAGTAATAATTTATTCAATATTGATATTGGAAGTGAAAAAGGTCAGGACACCCTAGTGATGATAGAAAGGTGGCGTTGGATCCAGACTGAGGATCACCTGCTTTACTAAACAATATTAACTGATTGTTAACTCTTTGAGTGCCAGCCCCTTTATAAAACACAAAGTGTCTTGTTCCAGTGTTTTTGTCCATTTTGAGTTATATTTCTAGACCCACAGAATATTTAGTACTATGTCTCTGAAAACAGTGAATATCTCAAATGAAAGAAGAGACTCTCTATTTCATCATGAAAAAAATGTTTGTTTCTACCTTGTTCCATTCTTGTTTTATCAGAGGTAGAGTAGAGGACACTTTCACCAAAATCAACACTTTTTCTCCACATTCTGTTTGTTTTGCTCTCTAATCTCGATCGTCTCCACTTCCTGTTTTGATCTCTGTGGTGTATACTGTCTCTTTATGCTCTGACTACATCTCCCAGAAGCCCCAACATTACTCACAGGCTATGTGAGAGTGCCCTCTTGTGCCTGCTGCTGAAAATCCACTTTGACATATACACATCAGTGGCACTCAAAGAGTTAAGGATGGATGGATTTTTGATGGACTTGTTTCCGTCGTTTGTGACAAAACTGAATGGTAGTGATGGACAAATGAAGCTTCATGAAGCGCTTGTGATATTTTTTGACACCTCTAGATGGCGCTCTTGGTTTAAAGATGTAATGGAAAGTAAGTAATTTTCCATTACACTGCCCTTTTTCTTTAATCCAATAGCTCCATGTAGAGGAGTCAAAAAATATCACAAGCGCTTCATGAAGCTTCATTTGTCCATCACTTCCGAACAGTGACCAGCTGCTCTGGGATGAACTAAACCTAGGTTGATATGAATCTGTAGGATCTTGTTTCCTAGCTGTCAGAGTGAACAGGAAGTTGTGTGCACATGACTAATGTCTTACTTCCTGCAGATGGCGGCGGAGCGTGATGGCGGCAGCAGCTCCAGCTCATCAGAGGGGGAGAAGAAGGAGGGCCAGCAGTAGACCTTTGCACTTGTGTTACTGGGTTTCCATGACAACGGAGGGCTGGATGGGGGGGTGTGGCTTGAGTGACGAGCTGAATCTTAGTCATTGTCACCATTTTTTATTCTACTGTGTTTTGGCAGTAAAACTAGTGAGAAGATAAATGTCATGTAAGCTCCTCCGTGTCCAACGATACTCTGTCTGTAATTTAATTATCTCTACATGTCCTGTTTATTTTTACACAGCTGATCATTTCCATCCTGAGGTAGTAAAGTATCTTTTTTGTTCTCTGAGTGAAAGTTATATTGTACAGTGTTCTCCACATCAGTCAGCTTTCTGGTTTGAAGAGCCTGGAAGTGGGAGGTCACTGTGGGAATATCTGTCCACCTCTTAAAGTTCACTCTAAAGACTCAAACTAAGGCACAACTTCTGCTCTTGAGCTCTGACAGGAAGGCTGCTCTTGTTTGTTCCTCTGACAGTTTGTCAGCAGGCTGGTTTAGTCCAGAGCAGCTCTGATGTCTGCTGACATTTGTCTGAGGGATCAGCTCCAGCTGATGCGTCTCATGTTTGATCAGCCCATCTTTACTTGCCTGCATCCTCTTTTGAAGCGTTCATCAACAGTTTGACTGTAGAATATGTGACATGAAGCTGCCTGGATGCAGGATGAGCCCTTAGTTCTCATGTCAGACAGAAGGAAGCAAACAGACCAGAGCAGGGTGTTTCATTCCCCTCCAGAAGGAAGTGTTGTTGCTGCCATAAACTGCTCTGTTCGCTGTGAGTGTTGCTGCTTTCCTGCCACACAGTGAGGCAGGAGGTAGATGGTTCCTGCTCTTTTTCTAATAAAAGTCTTTGGATTGATGAGAGCTGCTGGACTCAGTTCCTCCTGTTCTTCCTGTCGACATGTTAACATTAAACTGAGCCACAGCACATTTGGTTCTGTCAGTACTTCAGTTTGATGAATGAGTGACGCCCCACCAGCGGTCATTAGCATGCTAACACATTGAAACATCAATGTGTTAGCATGCTGTGATAGCATTTAGCTGTTGCTCATTGATCTGGTTTCCCACAGGAGGTCAGTCCTGAGCTGAGCTCCTCACCTTTACAGCCTAAAACGAGGACGTGATGCAGCATGAGGAAAATAAAACAGCTTTAACCACATTTATAGCATCTCAAATTGTATTCACTGAGCTGTGAAATCCAGAATTATGGTCAAATTAGAATGACTGTAAACAGTAAAAGAGTTTTAAGGTGCCTTAGCAGAGCTCAGATTAGGAACCGGGTTAGTCTGGATTAGCACTGCTGGTGTACCATGGATATATTTAATCCAGTTTAACCTGACCTCTGAGGCACTGACTCTGGGGATCAATGAAGATCAATACTCATTTATTCTTTTCTGATCTGAAACTGCTTCCACACGTTTCTCCCATCATGCAGCTGAGAGACAAACCAATATTTCTTTCTTCACTTGTTAATAAATCCTATACACACACTATATTGCCAAAAGTATTCGCTCACCCATCCAAATAATCATAATCAGGTGTTCCAATCACTTCCATGGCCACAAGTGTATAAAATCAAGCAGCTAGGCATGCAGACTGCTTTTACAATCATTTGTGAAAGAATGGGTCGCTCTCAGGAGCTCAGTGAATTCCAGTGTGGAACTGTGATAGGATGCCACCTGTGCAACTAATCCAGTCGTGAAATTTCCTCACTCCTAAATATTCCACAGTCAACTGTCAGCTGTATTATAAGAATGTGGAAGTGTTTGGAACGACAGCAACTCAGCCATGAAGTGATAGACCACGTAAACTGATGGAGCGGGGTCAGTGGATACTGAGGCACATAGTGTGAAGAGGTCACCAACTTTCTGCAGAGTCAATCACTACAGACCTCCAAACTTCATGTGGCCTTCAGATTAGCTCAAGAACTGTGCACAGAGAGCTTCATGGAATGGGTTTCCATGGCCGAGCAGCTGCATCCAAACCATACATCACCAAGTGCAATGCAAAGCGTCGCATGCAGTGGTGTAAAGCACGCCATCACTGGACTCTAGAGCAGTGGAGACGTGTTCTCTGGAGTGATGAATCACGCTTCTCCATCTGACAGTCTGATGGATGAGTCTGGGTTTAGTGGTTGCCAGGAGAACGATGCTTGTCGGACTGCATTGTGCCAAGTGTAAAGTTTGGTGGAGGCGGGATTATGGTGTGGGGTTGTTTTTCAGGAGCTGGGCTTGGCCCCTTAGTTCCAGTGAAAGGAACTCTGAATGCTTCAGCATACCAAGACATTTTGGACAATTCCATGCTCCCAACTTTGTGGGAACAGTTTGGAGCTGGCCCCTTCCTCTTCCAACATGACTGTGCACCAGTGCACAAAGCAAGGTCCATAAAGACATGGATGACAGAGTCCGGTGTGGATGAACTTGACTGGCCTGCACAGAGTCTTGACTGAGAGCCAGGCCTTCTCATCCAACATCACTGTGTGACCTGACAAATACGCTTCTGGAAGAATGGTCAAAAATTCCCATAAACACACTCCTAAACCTTGTGGACAGCCTTCCCAAAAGCGATGAAGCTGTTATAGCTGTAAAGGGTAGACTGACGTCATATTGAACCCTATGGATTAGGAATGGGATGTCACTTAAGTTCATATGAGAGTCTAGACAGGTGAGCGAATACTTTTGGCAATATAGTGTATCTCAGAGAGCACACTGGAGTTTGAACAGCTTTAAACTGGTTTTACTAATTCACAGTTTTATAGTAGGAGAACCAGCCTGTTACTTCTCTTGGTTGGTTGGTGGAGAAGCCTCCAGTTTCTGAGGCTGAATGAACCAGACTTGTCTCTGTGGACACAAACCACACATTTCTGTTTGCTGGGCCTTGAAAAGCCTTGAGGCTTCCAGCTATTGATTTCTTTGTAAAGTTGCTAAAGAACCACAGAACATCTGCGTTACTCCAGCAGAAGCACCGGGCCTCATTAAAGGAGCTGCTCCTCTGGTTCTTCAGCATTCAGAAGAAAACATTTATTCATCTACTTCCTGTGTTTTGACTTTTTTTTCCTCACATCAGGGACATAAAAAGGATAATTTCTGAAATCTGTTCATGATTGTTTGTAATTGTAATGAATGATTTCTGCTAAAAATACAACAGAATATAATAGATAATCTAAAATATAATAATTTACTTCTTGCTCTTTTTGTTTGAGGATGATGAAATGAATTAATTTTCCTGAATATATTAACTTCTCGTGTTTCTGCTCAAGTCAACAATAGAAATGGACCTGCGCCCTGAGGACGCTGCCAGCAGTGATGCCAGGAGACATGGATGGTTTGGGAAAACTGTTCATACGTCACAACTGAGTGTTTCCTTCAAGTGATGGCACAGAAGTTATCAGTTTGTTCCAGATGGAGGAGATAAAGGCTGCTGCAGAGGACACAGTGTCCTCTGAGAAGTCAACAATAGTCGGCATATTTCAGAACCTCTTCTATCGGCTGCAGCCAAAAAAAGCCCCAAAAAGCTTTAGATGATTGTGATAAACAGAGCTGAGCAGTGTGCTTCACTGCAGTCCAGACTGTACATTTACATAACGAGTTCAGTTCACTGCCAAGTCTGCCAGCAGGATCGACCTGTGAGAAGAGAGGAGGTGACTGGGCTCGTAAATATCGCTAAAACAAAGGATAAAGGAGAGGCTAGGAAACACAGAGCTCAGGATTCAGACTGTATCTGAGGGGAAGTGGAGGAGTCTTTCTAGAACAGTCACCATCTTCTAAGTGTTCATGCCAGCTGGATTCTTGAGAAGAGGAGCATCAGATGCCAAGAAAGACGTCCAGATGTTCTGCTGTCCTGAGGGAGTTCTTGTGATGCTGCATTGTTTGAAGTGGGTTCAGACAAACCAAAGCTGAGCCTGTTCGCTCCTCCAGTCCTTCTGCAGGACATTTCCATCAATGAACACTAGCATGTGCCTCCTTACTGCAGCCCAGCTTTTTTCACACTTCCTACGAAGTTTTAAAGTCAAGCAGAGGCCACCTTTCAGACAGAGAGCTACTGAATATTTTCAGTCTAATATGTCTTCATGCCCTCGTCTCACTGATGCTGTTCACTTTACACCAAACTCCTCTCGTTCTCGAGCTGGTTGGTGTTGGTATTCACAGTTTCTAAAGTATACCTCTTATAACAGTAAAACCGTTCCTTCTGTGCGTGAGTCAGAGAGACAGTATGAGCACAGAGTGTCATTAAATCAGTGATGTCAGTGAGCCTGCAGCAGGTTTTCACTTATTACTGTTTATTTACAACATACATGTTTTACCACGGGTCATAACTGCTTATCTCTATATACAGTTTTATACTGATGTTGTTCTCCTCTCTTATCCTTTATATTGTAAATATTTTTTTCTGTTTTGTATAGCTTTTTGTTGCAACATAATAGTCTGAATATGGGTTGGGATCAGTAAAGTATTTCTATTCTATTCTCAGTCCCTGTCCATGTCTCCACCCTCTTATCTGCTGGCTACATTTCTGCAGTTAAATATTAAGAAATGTTCAATAACTAACAAACGAGCACATGGCGCTGCAGCAGCAGAAAAGGACTCCAGGGGTCTGCAGCCTGAGACAAGCATGACGTTCACAGAATCTGGATCTGAGCCCTGACGACCAGCAGCGATGCTTTGGGACGTCAGTGAGCCACAGGCTGCAGTCAAAGTGTTCATACCTCACAGTGAGAGTGATGAGGCAGATACTATAAAGACAGATTGATGCTCTGAGCTGCAGTCCATCAGACAGCACAGACTCATCGGAGCACGGCTGAAGGGCAGGCATGTCTTATAAACTGCTTCCCACTGTAGCTTTTCTCCAAACACTGAGTGGCTGAGCCAGAGGAAACCTGTTATTTCCTCAGGTGCTGCCTTAGAGGAAGTCAGCAGAAATGAGGTGAGGCCCGAACAAGTTCAGTTATTTGACAATTAACCCTGCTGAGACCCTGACAGTGATGGAGGCAGGAGGTCGGTGTGGCTGCACCACCCACACAGGTTAAAGGAACATTTGTGTTTAAACCAGAAATGACGAGAACAAAAAGTAAGTGCTGCGTTTGAGGTGTGTGTGTGTGTGTGTTAACAAGGGTCGCTCAGTGGCATGGACTCTGAAGTGTGTGTGTGTGTGTGTGTGTGTTTCTTTTTTCCTTTCACTATTAACCTCTGCTGGGAGCTGGAAAATAACTGTGCTTGACCCAGCGTGGGCTCGTCCCAGCTCAGCTCCAGCTCAGGTCAGGTTCAAGAACAACGTGGTGGCTTTCAAACTAGTGCAGTTTGTACTGTACATGCAGTCAGAGAAAATAACATTGTGTTTGTTCATCCTCCCCCCACCCTCCATGTGTCACCACACAGTGCTGATTACTGCTGCCGATAGTTCCCATCATAGCTAATGGATCGTTTGGTGCGTTCGCTAAACGCTGAGTCTTCAGATTGTGAGATTGTTGAGGGAAGTGAGCTGAAGAAATGTGTTTTTAAGGTCAGTTTAGTCAGTCTTCATTTAGGGAAGAAAAGATAGATTGATAGATTTTACTGTAAGCAGGTCAGCTGTAGAGAACGGATGACCTCAGAGGAAGACGAGCAGAGTTCACATGCCGCTTCCTGTCTATTCTGTGCTGCCCTTTGATGCTGCTCTCTGACGAGCTTGTGTACAGTATGGATGTGAGCTGCTGTGCATGCACTCAGGTAAATTGGCTTGTAGCTCATGTTCACAGATGGTACCTGTCACTGTGAAGCCTGTTTGTTAGCGAACTAGCGCAGCACATGCTCAAAATGAACCATAAATTAACATTAGCCCTCTCAGCACCTGGAACATAACCGTCAACAACCTTTATTTGTTTCTGTTCACTCTTTCTTTCCTCTGATTGTCTCCTCTCTTTCCTGTCCCTACCTCCCCCCTGCATTTCTTCCTTTCTGCTGGGAGTCTTACTGTGTATGATTGGAACACGTCTGCAGGGTTCAAAAGTTCAGTGTGTGTGAATTATCCAGAGTTTCCTCTGTTTCTCCAGCCTGGGCTTCATGCTGGACTGAAGCCATTCAACCACTCTCACTGCTCTCTGTGGCCTGTTGGGCTCCATTATACTGACTGGCTTCTTTTCAATTTGAAAATATGCCAACTTGGCTATTTTTTTTTTTGACCTCCCCAAAGTCAAATGTTGTGACAGACATACAAAGACTTGAATAACACCTGTACATCATGTGAGATCCAGTTCTACTAATCCAGAAGTTGTACTGAAATAAAGAAAGACCACTGGCAACACTGCTACCAACAACTAACAACAGTTCATACATATGAAACCCATGAATACCTGAGACAGGAAGCTGGTTAGTGACATGGTTAATGGAGGAAGAGGAAACACATCCTGTTCTCTGCTCTAACAGACAGGACCTGAGCAGCATCACATCTTCTCCACCTCACCAAACACACGAAGCCTGAATGACACCACCTCCTTCCACCAAGAAGCCTAAACCCATGAATACCTGATCTAGAGAGTCTAGACCTATAGCAGAACTATGGACTGATCCAAGGAGTCTAGACCTACAGCAGCAGAACTATGGACTGATCCAAGGAGTCTAGACCTACAGCAGCAGAACTATGGACTGATCCAAGGAGTCTAGACCTGTAGCAGCAGAACTATGGACTGATCCAAGGAGTCTAGACCTACAGCAGCAGAACTATGGACTGATCCAAGGAGTCTAGACCTACAGCAGCAGAACTATGGACTGATCCAAGGAGTCTAGACCTGTAGCAGCAGAACTATGGACTGATCCAAGGAGTCTAGACCTATAGCAGCAGAACTATGGGTTGATCCAAGGAGTCTAGACCTGTAGTAGAACTATGGACTGATCCAAGGAGTCTAGACCTACAGCAGCAGAACTATGGACTGATCCAAGGAGTCTAGACCTGTAGTAGAACTATGGACTGATCCAAGGAGTCTAGACCTACAGCAGCAGAGCTATGGGTTGATCCAAGGAGTCTAGACCTGTAGCAGAACTATGGACTGATCCAAGGAGTCTAGACCTGTAGTAGAACTATGGACTGATCCAAGGAGTCTAGACCTACAGCAGCAGAACTATGGACTGATCCAAGGAGTCTAGACCTACAGCAGCAGAACTATGGACTGATCCAAGGAGTCTAGACCTGTAGCAGCAGAACTATGGACTGATCCAAGGAGTCTAGATCTACAGCAGCAGAACTATGGACTGATCCAAGGAGTCTAGACCTACAGCAGCAGAACTATGGACTGATCCAAGGAGTCTAGACCTGTAGCAGCAGAACTATGGACTGATCCAAGGAGTCTAGACCTATAGCAGCAGAACTATGGGTTGATCCAAGGAGTCTAGACCTGTAGTAGAACTATGGACTGATCCAAGGAGTCTAGACCTACAGCAGCAGAACTATGGACTGATCCAAGGAGTCTAGACCTGTAGTAGAACTATGGACTGATCCAAGGAGTCTAGACCTACAGCAGCAGAGCTATGGGTTGATCCAAGGAGTCTAGACCTGTAGCAGAACTATGGACTGATCCAAGGAGTCTAGACCTGTAGTAGAACTGTGGACTGATGACTGATCCAAGGAGTCTAGATCTGTAGTAGAACTATGGACTGATCCAAGGAGTCTAGACCTACAGCAGCAGAGCTATGGGTTGATCCAAGGAGTCTAGACCTGTAGCAGAACTATGGACTGATCCAAGGAGTCTAGACCTGTAGTAGAACTATGGACTGATCCAAGGAGTCTAGAGCTACAGCAGCAGAACTATGGGTTGATCCAAGGAGTCTAGACCTGTAGCAGAACTATGGACTGATCCAAGGCACTCTGAGTCAACCTTGGATCAGTCCTAACTATAAGCACTATCAAAAAGGAAAGTCTTAAGCCTACTCTTGAATAAGGGGATGGTGTCTGCCTCCCGGACTGAAAGAGGGAGTTGGTTCCACAGACGAGGAGCTTGATAACTGAAAGCTCTAGCTCCCATTCTACTTTAGTAGACCCTAGGAACCTCCAGCAGTCCTGTGGAGTTCTAGCAGGTTCATAGGGCACTATCAGCTCTTTAAGATAAGATGGTGCCTGACCATTCAGTGCCTAATAGGTGAGGAGGAGGATTTTAAATTCTATTCTAGATTTTACAGGGAGCCAGTGCAGAGAGGCTAACACCGGAGAAATATGGTCTCTTTTCCTGGTTCTGGTCAGAACACGTGCTGCAGCGTTCTGGACCAGCTGGAGAGTCCTGATAGACTTATTAGGGCAGCCTGATAATAAGGAATTACAATAGTCCAGCCTAGAAGTTACAAATGCATGGACTAATTTTTCTGCATTGTTTTGAGAGAGAATGTTCCTGATTTTCTAAATGTTACTCAGTTGGAAAAAAATCAGTTTTAGCTGTTTGTTTCATGTGGACGTTGGAGGACATATCTTGGTCAAAACATTCCTTACAGTGGTTCTAGAAGCTGGTGCAAAGCCATCTAGAGTAAATAAGTCTTTAGAATATTTATGTCTGACAGTTTCAGGACCAACTAGAATAACCAGTCAAAAAACAGTGCCATGGCTTTCAATGTTGCTGTTATAATTTTATCAGAGGACACATGACTAGTCTGCATTAGTTTTACACTGTATATTCAGTAAAATGACAGCTGGCTAACAGTCTGAACATGTCAGTCCAGTTCTTGTAATCCTTTTTTTGGGATCCGTCCAGACAATCTGCTCTCAGTTGATCAACAATGACAAAAGTCACACACAGTGTGTTCCCATCAGCTCACATATGTCAACAGGTTCAACAGATCGTCCATACAGGCTTTGGACACACACTGCAAATCTGTGTGTGGATTTCTGTTACGTTAATTTAAAGTTGATTGGAGGACAGGCAGACCTTCTGAGTGCTGGTTGGATGGCTTTGATTAAATGTACAGAACATAATCAAACACTACATGAGTGTAAAGTAGCTTCTGTGTAATATTTCACTAATATTCATGAAGTCATTAAGTCAGCGTATTGTCATGTAATAAGCAGTTGGAACAAAGTGACTTTTAAAGAGTGTAAACTGTGATGTGTATGAAAGATGACTGTTTGCTAAACACTCTTGTTCTTCAGATTTGAACTTTTCCTCCAGTGTCACTTAACCTTCAAAGACCTCTGCCTTTGAGAAAGCATAATTCAGATTAATAGCATCATCATAATTATAAGTAACCTCTCTTGTGTGACCCAGTAGGAGAGCTATTTGTCTCTTGTTACATAATGAGAGTTATGCTCTTATACAAATAATAATATGTCAGAGTTAATAACTCATAATTCTCCATTGAAATCAAAACTATTTGAGAGCACAAAGTCCAACACCTCCACCTTTTCCTCTGGTGAAAGTAGGCTAGATGTCCAGACCTGTGCAGCTTCTGCTGCTTCTGCAGTATGGAGGAAGGAGCGGCAGCAATCTCTACCAGCCTCTGGTCAGCCAGCTGCTTCTCAAGGAGGTCAGGAGGTGATACTGGAAATATTTCATAAATTAACAGAACTCTCTGCACTCTCTGTACTCTCTGCACTCTCTGTACTCTCTGCACTCTCGGTACTCTCGGTACTCTCAGTACTCTCTGTCCTCTCGGTACTCTCTGTACTCTCGGTACTCTCGGTACTCTCAGTACTCTCTGTCCTCTCGGTACTCTCGGTACTCTCTGTACTCTCGGTACTCTCAGTACTCTCTGTCCTCTCGGTACTCTTGGTACTCTCTGTACTCTCTGTACTCTCGGTACTCTCAGTACTCTCTGTCCTCTCGGTACTCTTGGTACTCTCTGCACTCTCTGTACTCTCAGTACTCTCAGTACTCTCTGTACTCTCTGTACTCTGCACTCTTGGTACTCTCTGCACTCTCTGTACTCTCTGTACTCTGCACTCTTGGTACTCTCAGTACTCTCTGTACTCTCTGTACTCTCAGTACTCTCTGTACTCTCTGTACTCTGCACTCTTGGTACTCTCTGCACTCTCTGTACTCTCTGTACTCTGCACTCTTGGTACTCTCAGTACTCTCTGTACTCTCTGTACTCTCAGTACTCTCGGTACTCTGTACTCTCTGTACTCTCAGTACTCTCTGTACTCTCTGTACTCTGCACTCTTGGTACTCTCAGTACTCTCTGTACTCTCTGTACTCTGCACTCTTGGTACTCTCTGCACTCTCGGTACTCTCTGTACTCTCTGTACTCTCAGTACTCTCTGTACTCTCTGTACTCTCAGTACTCTCGGTACTCTGTACTCTCTGTATTCTCAGTACTCTCTGCACTCTCTGCACTCTCGGTACTCTCGGTACTCTCTGTACTCTCTGTACTCTCAGTACTCTCTGTACTCTCTGTACTCTCAGTACTCTCGGTACTCTGTACTCTCTGTATTCTCAGTACTCTCTGCACTCTCTGCACTCTCGGTACTCTCTGTACTCTCTGTACTCTCAGTACTCTCGGTATTCTGTACTCTCTGTACTCTCAGTACTCTCAGTACTCTCTGTACTCTCTGTACTCTCAGTACTCTCGGTATTCTGTACTCTCTGTACTCTCAGTACTCTCAGTACTCTCTGCACTCTCTGTACTCTCAGTATCTCAGTACTCTATGTACTCTCGGTACTCTCGGTACTCTCTGTCCTCTCTGTACTCTCAGTACTCTATGTACTCTTGGTACTCTCAGTACTCTCTGTCCTCTCTGTACTCTCAGTACTCTCAGTACTCTCTGCACTCTCTGTACTCTCAGTACTCTATGTACTCTTGGTACTCTCAGTACTCTCTGTCCTCTCTGTACTCTCAGTACTCTATGTACTCTTGGTACTCTCAGTACTCTCTGTCCTCTCTGTACTCTCAGTACTCTATGTACTCTTGGTACTCTCAGTACTCTCTGTCCTCTCTGTACTCTCAGTACTCTCAGTACTCTCTGTACTCTCAGTACTCTCAGTACTCTCTGCACTCTCTGTACTCTCAGTACTCTCAGTACTCTATGTACTCTCGGTACTCTCGGTACTCTCTGTGCTCTCTGCACTCTCTGTACTCTCAGTACTCTATGTACTCTTGGTACTCTCAGTACTCTCTGTCCTCTCAGTACTCTATGTACTCTTGGTACTCTCAGTACTCTCTGTCCTCTCTGTACTCTCTGTACTCTCAGTACTCTCAGTGAACTGGTAGAGTGATTGTTTGACTTCATCCCTGGAAACAGCTGGAAACAGCTGCCTGCTGCTGTAGCTGCAGGTGATGGAAGAGGCTCCATAAAGATGCTCAAATGCTGGAAAGCTGTGCAGAGGTGTTCATGGGGCTGCTGGGTGTTGGTAGACAGGCTCAGTTTGATCGTGTGTTCCTGAAAACAGCTGAAGCAGTTTTTCATGAGCCTCCCTCATGGGGTCATGGTGAACGACAACAGCCTCCATTCTTGTCAGTCACTTCCTGTGAAGTGTGCAGTTTCCCTACAGGGAAAAACTGGCAACTGTTAGCAGCTTCTGCCTCCGTCTGTCAATCATCACTCCTCCACTTCCACTCCGTCAAATGTCAGTGAGCAGAGGCCGAGCCTTGGGCTACGACTGGCATTCCTCCCCGACCTGATGGAGCAGCACACCAGCACGTTTCACCGACACATGTGGGAATCATGTGGACAGATGTGGTGGCCTGTGTGCAGACTTTTATTTTGATTGATGCTGACAGTGTAACCCACTTTAACAGCTTTAAGACCCCCAACACACACATATTTCAAACATCTGGTTTGTTCAGGAGTGAGGAACTTAAACTGAATTCACGTTTTTAGACCCAAATTTGATCCAGAACACTGGAATTCACTGAGAGGTCAGAAATAACAGGTCCAGAACAACAAACAACCACTAAAACACATTTTTCAGTTCAGAAATGACAGGAATTAACTGAAGGATTTAACATGTCAATCAATAATTAATAATAATAATGATGTGCTTTGATATTCAGCATTGCTGTTAATTTAGGGCAGCAGTGCCAAACACTGTACACTGGGTGGTGCTCTAATAATTTGTTCAGCACTCTATACTGTATGTACAGTATACTGTACATCTATATTTATATATATGAAGAATATATGGCAACCACAGTCCTTGTGGAATCATGTTTTATAATTACTATGGTAAAACCGTGAATTACATTAGCTAGAAATGTAACGTGGGTCACCTCAGTGCTCCTCCACAGTAGAGGCGGTACAGTGGGCTTTCTGGAGGAACACTGAATAACTTTTGCAAATGGTCCCTTGACCTCTGACCTCACATGAGTCTTTACCAACATAGCCTCTTTAAATATTGAAAGAGTATCAGGTTAAAGTTATCTTAGAAGTCACATTTTGGTGTGCTTCACATGCCTCATCTCGTCCTGCCAGCAGGAGGCCTCAGTGGAGACTCCTGCATTATTTAGTGTTCCAGTCACCTCCTGCCGCCCCTCTCTCCTCACAGTGACATGTCTTTTAACAGGGGGCCTTATTAGGCAGCTCGGAGATGGATTCGCCTCATGTACAATTATGTCCGTTTGCCTTTTCCCTTCTTTTCCTGTCCCTGGCCCTCTCTGGTGTTGCTCTTTCTCCTCAGATCTATTCATTTGTATTTTGTTGTTCTTTTTCATGTTCCTCTTTCCTTCTCCTCTGGCCTGCCTTTGCCCTTAGCTCTGTTACCATCCAGCTGTCAAGCTGATTTTCAAGCAAACTCTTGAAACGGAGCCCAGAATAAAGAATGAATTTGTGTCTGTTAGATGTTAATCCTCTGACTTTTCTCTAGCGCCACCATGAGGAATCTTTATGGTTTTAATGAAACATTGATTATGATGATGTTTTCCTGTAGTGCCTCCTTGAGGTTGATATTTTTGATTTTTGAGTAAAATGTCTTGATATCTATCGGCTGAATTTGATTTGGTCGATGCTGTAGTTGATCTTCTCTAGCTCTTTGGTTTGTGAAACTTTCTCATCAGCCTCATCTACACAGGCGCACTTTTCAACCTGGACCTGATGCTTCTGGATAGAGCGACATGTTTGGATCTGAACCCAGACTGCTTAGTTTAGTGAAGCACGTCCAACGAACTGAGGGCACAAAAATACAGAGAAAACTTTTTAAAACTCTATTTGAATAATGACAGATCGTGTTTATTCATTTCCTGTTCTTGTGGCAGAAGGTTTGGTTACCTAAACTACTAAATCACTGGACAGAGACTGAGCCCATTCATTAGTGATCTGTAGTAATCATTACATTAATAAAGAAGAATGGTGTGTAGGTTTGATTAACATTAGCATCCAGTTGCTAATAGTTAAAAGGAAGCTCAGCTCCTTTGAAAACAGACATGATATACAGTGGGGGAAATAAGTATTTGATCCCCTGCTGAATTTGTAAGTTTGCCCACTTCCATAGAAATTAACAGACTCAAACGTTTGTGGTTGTTTACTGATTATGGGTATCAGTCGAAAATGCATAAAAAACACAATATAAAAGTTATAAATTGGTGTGCCTTTAATGAAGTGAAATAAGTATTTGATCCCCAAGTAAAACACAAGTTAGTACTTGGTAGAGAAACCCTTGTTGGCAAGCACAGCAATGAGATGTTTCTTGTAGTTGGTCACTAGGTTTGCACACAGCGCAGGAGGGATTTTGGGCCATTCTTCTTTACAGACAGTCTCTAACTCCTTCAAGTTTATTAGCTGCCTCTTGGAAACTCGAAGCTTCAGCTCCCTCCACAAGTATTTGATCGGGTTAAGGTCTGGAGACTGACTAGGCCACTCCATGACCTTAATGTGCTTCTTCTTGAGCCACTCCTTTGCTATCCTGACAGTATGTTTTGGGTCATTGCCATGTTGGAAGACCCGCCCACGACACATCTTCAGTGTTCTTGCTGAAGAAAGAAGGTTTTCATTCAAGATTTTACATGCGTTCATTGGCCCCCCCAATGCGGTGAAGTTACCCTGTACCCCTTGCTGAAAAACAGCCCCAAAACATATGTTTCCACCTCCATGCTTAACCGTAGGTATGGTGTTCTTTGGGTCATACTGGCGATTTTTCTTCCTCCAAACACGGCAGGTCGAGTTAATGCCAAATAGCTCAACTTTGGTTTCGTCAGACCACAGCACGTTCTCCCAAGCCTTCGCTGAGACACTCAGATGTTCACTGGCAAACTTAAGGCGGGCCTGTACATGAGCCTTCTTGAGCAGGGGGACCCTGCGGGCACTGCAAGATTTCAGTCCATTACGGCGCAGTGTGTTACCAACTGTTTTGTTGGTGGCAGAGGTCCCAATTGCCTCCAGATCATTAACAAGCTCCTGCTGTATTGTTTTAGGCTGCTCCCTCACCTTTCTCATCATCATCCTCACTCCACGAGGCGAGATCTTGCAGGTAGCTCCACACCGAGGACAGTTGCTCATTTTGTGTGTCTTCCACTTGCGAATAATGGCACCAATAGTTGTCACCTTCCCACCAAGCCTTTTGCTGATGGTTTTGTAACCCATTCCAACCTTGTGCAGGTCTACAATCTTGTCCCTGACATCTTTTGACAGCTCTTTGGTCTTGCCCATGGTGCTATAGAAGTTGGAATGTAAGAAACTGATTCTTGGAGCAGGTATGCTTTATATACATGACGAGTTAAGATCAGGAGTGTTGGTAATTGGTTGAATGAGCACCGTTGTGTGCCACATGGGCACCAGCCAATCTGTGGGAGCCAGAATTCTAAGTGAGTTGTTGGGGATCAAATACTTATTTCACTTAATACAATGCACACCAATTTATAACTTTTATAAATTGGTGTGCATTGACTGATATCATCAGTCAGTAAACAACCATAAACATTTGAGTCTGTTAATTTCTATGGAAATGGGCAAACTTACAAATTCAGCAGGGGATCAAATACTTATTTCCCCCACTGTATATATATATATGGATATATATATGTGTGTATGTATATATATGTATATATATATATACATATATATATATGTATATATATATATGTTTCTGTGCAGCAAGAAAACAGCAGAGAGAGCTAGATCAGCTGTTGATCTCAGGAGTCTGTGAACTGAATTAAAAGACATCACAACATGAATATGTCTTAATATTAGAGTCACTACAACCATCAGGATCATAGACTGTATATATTAATATCATATAATAATATTAGTGACTCATGAAGCACTGCAATGATGTCAGCAGCTCGCTGGGTCGCTATCTGCCAACACTCACTTTACAAGCTTTACAACCCACATTCACTATGACACTGTTAGTATCTGTTGCCATGACAACATGTGTAAGAGGATGTGTCACAGCCAGGCATTAAGTAAGTAAGAAAAGACTTTACGTGAAGCACAGGAATAAATCATAGACAGGAGTTTACAAAGTCAGTTTGCTTTGTCCAGCCCAACATCACTCAGAGAGCTTCACAGTCTGTCCAGGAAATGACACGAGACGAACTGGATCGGGACAAGGGTCAAATTCCTTGATGTCATCCTGAGGACTCAGGACTGTCTCTGGCTCCTCATGGTTTAACAGCGCTGATGACAGGTGACAACGTCAATCAGAGGATATTCTCCACATCTTCAGACCAGTGAAACCATTGAATGTGTCTCTGCAACATGGACACAGTGTAACCTGACAGCTGCTGAGCAGCTGTCATAGAGCCGTATAATTACACCTTCAGTTATGTTGCCATGGTTACAGGACAAAGTCTGTTGCATTGCGGCATGTTGCAGCCTGGTCTGACATACAGTAACAACTTTACTGTGATTACTTTCATACCTTTACCTTTATATCATCTATATCTCTGTTGGTCGAGGAGACGTGAAACAGAGGGAATGTTTATAGTTCAGAGTACGTTAAATGCTGAGCTGACGGAGCTGGATATAAAAAGCATCATTTGAGGGGTGAAAGCAGGAACCTGCGGGTTGTTTAATTTGACAGAACTAGACTTAAACACTGCTCACTGTCTCGTTTTCCAGGCCTGGAGGATAAAGATGTGAGAGAGCAGGAAGCACAGAATGCTGAACAGGACCTGGATCATCTGGATCATCTGCAGATCTTCTGCTGTCACAGTTTGTTCCCCTCAGTGTTCATCACATGATGACGATACTGTCAACTTCCTGCTGACCAATCAGAGCAGCCGGGGCTTTGCTTTTTAAAGAGGAAGTAGAAAATTAAAAGACAGGATGGTCCTGAACAGAGCACCATATGTGACATGTAAAGAGTAGTTACATATAAGATGTACATATAGTGCATATAGTATGCATAGGACATATGGGACATGAATTGCATATAGTATATATACAGTACATATAAGACATACATATAGGACATATACTGTATCTGAACAGAAGTCCATGCTGCTGGACCTGGTGTAGCTCTATTCTGGTTCTGGCTCTGGTTCTGGTCTGGCGGTGGTCTGGCACAGGCTGCCTGGTTCTCGTAGCTCTGCTGCTCTTGGTCCAGACCCTTAAAAGGTTTAAATCCAGACCTGCTCTGTGTGGAAAGAGATGTTACATAAAAATAAATATAAAGATGAAAAACACAATCCTGTTGTCTCATTTTATATTATTTGTTTGTATTTGAGGTGTGTGTGTGTGTGTGTGTGTATGTGTGTTTTGACAAAATGTGAGTGAAATTTATCGTGAACCCTCGAGGAGCTGGGAATCATTCCAGCCAGAAAATCCCATCCTCATCAACTTTTAAATTGGATTTTCCCCTCTGCCTCGTTTTATTGTTTTTAGCAACATTTCAATTAGACATGCGGCAGAAATAGACGGTGCTCAGAGCGCAGTAATCACATTCCTTCATGTGTGCTCGGACACAAAGGCTTCAAAGAGCTGTGGCTGCCAGCCTCACAGACTAATGGCTGCTGCTGTTCAGCTGACAAAGGAGCTGCAGAACAGAAAGTGGCACAGAGACGCTCCCACATAGGAGGAGGCAGCCGAGATAAAATGCGCTGCTGCTGCTCTTCACAGATGTAACACTGTAAATGGATCACGCTGCTGTAATGAGCCAACTATAAAGTGGAATCACAAAGCATCAGCAGCTTATTTCAGTTTGCAGGAATCATAAAAACCACATTATGTTTCACATGAAAAATAATGTGCATTTCTCTTGTTTTTCAGAGCATCAGGAATAATCAAATCTTTAGTGCTGAATGAAAGTGTTTAAGTGGCTGAAATCAATAAATGGATGCAGGTTTAGAGCTGCAGTAATAAAGTCAAGTCTGTCTCTGTCCAGTGCTGCTGATAAAACCTGCAGTTGTGACATGTTTTCCATCTTCCAGCAGACTGGAGTCGACAGTCACCTCCTCTGAGCTCTGCTCAGGCTCCTGGTTGGTAAAGCTCCAGGAGGAACTGCAGAAACCTCTCTGATTGACTGCGTAATGACAGGGACATCCACGTGGACTCAGTCTGCTGCTGAATGATGCAGAGGTTTTTCATCACTGAGAGCTGCCCTGCTATCCTGCTCATGTCTTCCTCTCTTCAGCTTCTCTGATGGCTGCCTCTTGTTATTGTTGACAGAAATCCATTTATCCATTTTATTTTTTCCTGCCTTGTATTGCTTCTCTTGTACATGCAGCAGTTTTTATTACTGAGGATTATTACGATGCAGAGCTGAACGTTCTGCCACCCCCTCATTTGATTAACTCAACTAAATATACCTGTTACATTTTGCAGAGCTTTGAAATGACACAACCTTTTATCAAACTATCTTATCTATCTACTTATCTATACTATTTTATCACTAAATAAAAACTGAAATTACTATTTCCAAAGCCAGTAATGAGCTGATAGTGAGAATACAGCAACATGTTTCATTATCCTCTATGAAGTCAAGAGGTGGTTTTCTTTGTTTACTGTGACGGTTGTGTTGATGCCACAGGTGTTTATTATTCCCTTTCAATGAATAAATAAATAAATACATAAAGAAATAAACAAACAAATTGTGAGAACAGAAGTGTCCCAAATCCATCCATCTTCTCCCTCTTATCCTCTCATAGGGTCAGGGGGGCTGGAGCCTATCCCAGCTGTCTTAGGGTGAAAGACAGGGTACACCCTGGACAAGTGTCCAGTTCATCACAGGACACATAGAGACAGACAACCACTCACACTCACATTCACACCTACGGTCAATTTAAATTAACCAATTAACCTAATCCCCATGCATGTTTTTGGATGGTGGGAGGAAGCCGGAGTACCAGAGAGAACCCACACAGACATGAGGAGAACATGCAAACTCCACACAGAAAGGCCCCGGGCCGGGAATTGAACCCGGTACCTTCTTGCTGTGAGGCGACAGTGCTAACCACTACACCACCGTGCCGCCCAGTGTCTCAAATGTAAAGCTCAAACACTAACACAATCCATAGCACCAATCTGCTGCTTGATAGTGAATTTATAGACTTTCAGTAATAATTTAATGTGACTCTATTAAAGTGTATTTACGTGTTATTCATAGAAAACATATGATATCTAAACATGTTTGTACTTTTTGTCTGAGAAGATCTCTAAAGATCATCATCATCAAACTGTATTGTTATTATAGTAACTCAAAGCTCAGAATGGGTACGATGGCAGTCTGTCCTCTGCAGACATTATATGCATGTTATTTTTATCATATTTACAGTGAATGTTTCTGCAAACTGTGGTCAGTGAACACTCTTTCTGTGCTACAGACTGTCATGAAAGCTGTGATTAATGTGTGATGATGTTTGTCCCCTCAGGAACATCTTCATTAATGAATCAGTTCATCTTTATTTATGATTTATGACAAAAACAGCTGACACACAGTGATGAGCTGCATCTCAAATTAGTGTTCAGGTTCCTGTCAATGACTCTACTGTTGACTCTACTGTTGACTCTACTGTTGACTCCACTGTCAACTCTACTGTCGATTCTACTGTCGACTCTATAGTTGACTCTGTTGTTGACTCCACTGTCGACTCTATTGTCGACTCTACTGTCAACTCTACTGTCGACTCTATAGTTGACTCTATTGTTGACTCTACTGTCGACTCTATTGTCGACTCTACTGTCGACTCCACTGTCGACTCCACTGTCGACTCTACTGTCGACTCCACTGTTGACTCTATTGTCGACTCTACTGTCGACTCTATAGTTGACACTATTGTTGACTCTACTGTTGAATACTGTCGACTCTATCGTTGACTCTACTGTTGACTCCAATGTCAACTCTACTGTAGACTCTACTGTCGACCCCACTGTCGACTCTATAGTTGACTCTATTGTTGACTCTACTGTTGACTCTATTGTCGACTCTACTGTCGACTCCGCTGTCGACTCCGCTGTCGACTCTACTCTATTGTTGACTGTACTGTTGACTCTACTGTTGACTACTGTCGACTCTATTGTTGACTCTATTGTTGACTCTACTGTTGACTCCACTGTCAACTCTATTGTCGACTCTACTGTCGACTCTACTGTCAACTCTACTGTCAACTCTACTGTCGACTCCACTGTCGACTCTATAGTTGACTCTATTGTTGACTCTACTGTCAACTCTACTGTCGACTCTATTGTTGACTCTGTCAACTCTACTGTCGACTCTATTGTTGACTCTATTGTCGACTCTACTGTCGACTCCACTGTTGACTCTATTGTCGACTCTACTGTCGACTCTATAGTTGACACTATTGTTGACTCTACTGTTGAATACTGTCGACTCTATTGTTAAATACTGTCGACTCTATTGTTGACTCTACTGTTGACTCTACTGTCAACTCTACTGTCGACTTTATTGTTGACTCTATTGTTGACTCTACTGTCGACTCCAACGTCAACTCTATTGTCGACTCTACTGTCGACTCCGCTCTCGACTCCGCTGTCGACTCTACTCTATTGTTGACTCTACTGTTGACTCCACTGTTGACTCTACTGTCGACTTTATTGTTGACTCTAGTGTTGAATACTGTCGACTCTATTGTTGAATACTGTCGACTCTATTGTTGACTCTACTGTCAACTCTACTGTCGACTTTATTGTTGACTCTATTGTTGACTCTACTGTCGACTCCAATGTCAACTCTATTGTCGACTCTACTGTCGACTCCGCTGTCGACCCTACTCTATTGTTGACTCTACTGTTGACTCTACTGTTGACTCTATTGTTGACTCTGTTGTTGACTCCACTGTTGACTCTACTGTCGACTTTATTGTTGACTCTACTGTTGAATACTGTCGACTCTATTGTTGAATACTGTCGACTCTATTGTTGACTCTACTGTTGACTCTACTGTCAACTCTACTGTCGACTTTATTGTTGACTCTATTGTTGACTCTACTGTCGACTCCAACGTCAACTCTATTGTCGACTCTACTGTCGACTCCGCTCTCGACTGCGCTGTCGACTCTACTCTATTGTTGACTCTACTGTTGACTCCACTGTTGACTCTACTGTCGACTTTATTGTTGACTCTACTGTTGAATACTGTTGACTCTATTGTTGAATACTGTCGACTCTATTGTTGACTCTACTGTCAACTCTACTGTCGACTTTATTGTTGACTCTATTGTTGACTCTACTGTCGACTCCAATGTCAACTCTATTGTCGACTCTACTGTCGACTCCGCTCTCGACTCCGCTGTCGACGCTACTCTATTGTTGACTCTACTGTTGACTCTACTGTTGACTCTACTGTTGACTCTATTGTTGACTCTGTTGTTGACTCCACTGTTGACTCTACTGTCGACTTTATTGTTGACTCTACTGTTGAATACTGTCGACTCTATTGTTGAATACTGTCGACTCTATTGTTGACTCTACTGTCGACTCCGCTCTCGACTCCGCTGTCGACTCTACTCTATTGTTGACTCTACTGTTGACTCTACTGTTGACTCCACTGTTGACTCTACTGTCGACTTTATTGTTGACTCTACTGTTGAATACTGTCGACTCTATTGTTGAATACTGTCGACTCTATTGTTGACTCTACTGTCAACTCTACTGTCGACTTTATTGTTGACTCTATTGTTGACTCTACTGTCGACTCCAATGTCAACTCTATTGTCGACTCTACTGTCGACTCCGCTCTCGACTCCGCTGTCGACCCTACTCTATTGTTGACTCTACTGTTGACTCTATTGTTGACTCTGTTGCTGACTCCACTGTTGACTCTACTGTCGACTTTATTGTTGACTCTACTGTTGACTACTGTCGACTCTATTGTTGACTCTACTGTTGACTCCACTGTCAACTCTATTGTTGACTTTCCTGTCGACTCTACTGTCAACTCTACTGTCGACTCCACTGTCGACTCTATTGTCAACTCTACTGTGGACTCTATAGTTGACTCTATTGTCGACTCTACTGTCAACTCTATTGTCGACTCTATTGTCGACTCTACTGTGGACTCTATAGTTGACTCTATTGTCGACTCTACTGTCAGCTCTACTGTCGACTCTATTGTTGACTCTATTGTTGACTCTGTCAACTCTACTGTTGACTCTATTGTCGACTCTACTGTCGACTCCACTGTCAACTCTATTGTAGACTCTACTGTCGACTCTACTGGCAACTGTATTGTCGACTCTTCTGTCGAGTCTCCTGTTGACTCTACTGTTGACTCCACTGTCAACTCTATTGTAGACTCTACTGTTGACTACTGTCGACTCTATTGTCGACTCTACTGTCGACTCTACTGTCGACTCTATTGTCGACTCTACTGTTGACTCTACTGTTGACTCTATTGTCGACTCTGCTGTTGACTCCGCTGTGGACTCTACAGTCAACTCTGCTGTCGACTCTACTGTCGACTCTACCCTAGAAAATGGAGGGATGGAATATCTACCTGTGGAATTCAGTCTGGCCACAACTAACTATCCATCCATCCATCCATCCATTATCTACTGCTTATCCTCATAGGGTCGCGGGGGGGCTGGAGCCTATCCCAGCTATCTTAGGGTGAAAGACAGGGTACACCCTGGACAAGTCGCCACCTCATCACAGGACACATAGAGACAGACAACCACTCACACTCACATTCACACCTACGGTCAGTTTAAATTAACCAGTTAACCTAATCCCCATGCATGTTTTTGGATGGTGGGAGGAAGCCGGAGTGCCCGGAGAGAACCCACGCAGACATGAGGAGAACATGCAAACTCCACACAGAAAGGCTCCGGGCCCGGGATTCGAACCCGGTACCTTCTTGCTGTGAGGCGACACAACTAACTATTATATATTATATATTTATTTTCAAAATAAACATAAAGAGGGTGCAGTGATGAACTGTAGAAATAAGGCTGACAGCAAGAAGGAGTATGAGAGATGACGGTGTGCAAATGAGAGTAGCTACAGTTCTACAGTACTGGTGCTACAGTCTCATTACTCATCCCGATTCTGTCTCTAGCCAGCTCTAAAAACGTCACTGAGGGTGGAGACTAAAGGGGGCTGAAGTTAGTTTTAGCTTGTGCTGCTGCAGGTAAACACACCACCTGGCAACCTGAAGCTCTGCATCTGCACAACAACAGCCGGCTCCAGTCAGGTTCTCAAGCAGGAGATCATGCCAACAACAACAATAAGTTCCACAAAACGCTGACAGAGTCTTTAGAGCTTTAGTCAGTCATCGCCTCTGTGCAGGGACGTCTCTTTTCCGGCTAAACTGATGATCCCAGATCAGACTCAGTTTGTTGAGGACATCCTCACACAGTTACACATCATCATATGACACTGTCTCCTCTCTGTGTGTTACAGCTGTGTGTTTATATGTACACTGAAATTTGTTAAAGTGTGTGTCTGCACATCTGGTCTACATGCATGTTGGATGGAGTGTGTGGGTGTGCGTGTGTGTGTGTGTGAACATCCCTAAAGACAGTTGCAGTGTGCATGTGTGCTATCATTTGTGTATCATCTGATCATGGTTGATGGGATTCATTAGCTTTCTGTGTGTGTGTGTGTGTGTGTGTGTGTGTGTGTGTGTGTGTGTATGTTAAGCTGCTATTGACTGTGTATGCATGTTTTGTGTAAAGTGAATGCATGTGTACTCTCCTGTTTTCTTTTGTGTGTGTGTGTCAAGGTCCGCTCATCATTTTTAATTGGCTCTGCATGTGTGTGTGTGTGTGTGTGTGTGTGTCTATACTCTCTGCTGTAGTCACTGATAATTGGGCCCCAGTGGAGGATACAGGAATAAACAGCCAGCACTGTGTAAAACAATATCAATAATTATATTCTACATTATTCTCCAACAATGTTACACTGCTGTCTTGATCCAGTATAAAGTATATTTTCACAACACCAGAGTCATCCTCACCACTCTGCTGCCCTTCTTTAATAAAAATACAATCATTTATATCCTAATCATTTGGATTGTGTCTTTTTATATGGACAAGACAAGCGTGTCCACCAAGAAACTGAGTGAGAAGGAAGAATTTAAATAAATTCTTACCAAACTTCACTCTGTAAATGTCACAGTCAGGAAGGCTGTGTTGAGCTGTGTTAAACTGACTTTTCCATTTTGATTTTACATATTTATATATGAGACAGGCCACTAAATTGCCCATGGCACCAGTGCTTACAATATTAGCATCTGTCCCTGAGAGCAAACATTTTGATTGAAACTAAAGACCCTCATATCCTGACGACAAGTCCCAGATCTACAGAGAACTTAAACTCTAGACTTAAAGCAGTGAAATGCTTCTCATGCAGCTAATTGTAATTCTGGAGATTCAGATCAACCTCAGGTGGTAATGAGAGCAAACCCAGAGTACCAGAAAATACTCCTGCAGAATAATAATACAGTGACAGCAGCAACAGAAAGCGATGGTGCACGGCTAGTTAAAGGTACAATATGTAAGAAATGTAAAGCAACTGGCCATAAAATCATCCTGATATGTCACAGAGACTCAGGAATAATGTTCATATAACAAACTGAACTCACCAACAAGAACAGTACAGTCAAAACGAACGTGTCGAATAAATAATATCTAATGTTAGGACACCTAAAAGACCTTCTTATGAATCTGAAATACATCGTGACAAAGTCCAAAATAAAACAAGCATTTGTATGGGAGATGCCTTTGAAAGATGGAGATGACTGAAAGCGGACGGGCAGCAGCACTCCTCACCACATACCCCCCATCCACCGCCCGGGAGCTCCGCTCTCTTTACCCCATCTCTCCACAGCTCTCCTGGAACGTTTCATTCCTTCTAAGTGTCCATGATTATGCCTAAGGTGGCTACTTTTCATTCACTGTAACACTTTGAAATTTTGGACCTCCAGGCGGACACCCGGTGCTACCTGCCGGCCTTGGCCAGGAAGCAGCACTCCTGATCGACCACTATCGCCGTGGACCTGCAGTCCCCGCCCTGGAGCTCCACTCACTTTACCCCAGCCCTCCACAGCTCTCCTCTGGCACATTTCATTCCTTCTAAGTGTCCATGATGATGCCTAAGGTGGCTACTGTAACACTTTCTGTTCCTGTTGGATCCTGCAGCCTAACTGGCAACCTCTAGTCAGGGGAGAGGGAGAGGAGACACTGCTCTACAGCACTTTGAAAGTGATTGCAGTACCAGTTTTGGCCACAATCCTACAAACAGTTCCTTTAATGAGTAAGAATATCAAGTCATGTGAAGTAATTCAATGTTCAATATTTCAATGTTTAGTGTAATTTAGCTAATGTTGCCCACATTACACAATATAATACTGAATGCATTTTATGTTTCTGAATCAGACTTAAATTAATTTGAACAGATTATATTCCTGACGATGTGATTTGTTTTCTTAATTGTAAATGTAGACTTCGTTGTTATGTATGTTCAAGTCAACAGGAAGATGGTGGAGGCCCTAAACTGGAGGTCGAGGTTATGGAGTCTTCCTGTAAAGACACAGTGATGACTGAGGCAACCTGACCTCACAGAAATCTGTGAAATGACCATGACCTTTTAATGTGTGTTAGGAGAGCGTGGTCATGTCACAGATTTGTGTGAGATCAGGTTGGACTGAGGAGTGGCCATGATCCTGTGATGACTTTGCTGCAGATTGGTGTTGGTGGTTTATGTCAAGTTATGTGTGTTTTGTTACCACAACTCTGCCCAAACTTGAAAAACTGCTTGATCACTGTTGAAGGATGCAATGGACAACTCACTTCTTTTTATTCTGTAACCAAAGATGGTTTTGGGTTCCATGGTTTTACCAGATATACAGAATAATGGAATAGGCTGAAAACCTTGAAGAGAAACAGAAATGACAACTAAAGTTGTTCAAATTAAAGGAGAACTTTGGCCGATTTCTACATGCAGCTGTAATAAGCTACACTAGACTCATCAGTAGCCAAGACGTGTCTGATCTTAGTCCGACCCTGACGGCGTTCTTGAGCGGTGTGTTAGCCTAGACAGCTAACCCATGTGGGCATTATTTTCATTATGTGTTTTAAACATCTTAACACACTCCAAATATCACCCCAAAAGATATGCAACATCAGCAGACACCTAACAACGTAGCACCGTAGCGTGTATGATTCAAAATGAGTAGAAAAGTGGTTAAATCAGTGTGTTTGTGCAAGCAGCCACATACCGGTTTGTTGACATCCTTGGCTTCCGGTAGTCCAAACAAGTCAATCTGCTGAGTTTGTGGTCTTGGGAGGGAGTGAAAGGGCAACACCCAATCCCACACCGTCCCCTACACACTAGTCCTCCGTTTGTGCGTCCTCGCGGAGGCTCCGCCATATTAAAGGTCGTTCCAAACCACTCAGGGCGGAGGATGAGTGGACTGTTGAGCCCTTAAATAGTGAGTCTGCATCGATGCTCACTTTTGACGGCTTTAGCAGGAAGTGCGACGGTAAAAAATGCAGGAGGAAACAACAAAGAAATTTAAGTTCCGCATGATGTCCAGTATGTCCCTCACACCTTCATCACACTGACAGAAAATAGTTGTGGTTTGGAAAAATAAAAAAGACAAAACTAGCAAATGTTACTCTATGCTGATGTTTGGTTTGATTTTGCAGCCCTGGCACATCAAAATATGAGAACAACTGGCAGCAAAATTCATCTGGTTTCATTTGTTTGATAAGAAATATCAAATTGTGCTGGAGTTGAAAGACTTGTGGAATGACTTAAATGATTTGAGGTATAATGTAGCTCCTCCTGTACAAGAGGCAGCTTTCTGTTGCCATGGCGACGGTGGATTCCCTTTTCCAGTGGCATGACGAGGGCGTCCCATACCTGCTCATCTTATTTATACCCTCCTCCTTCATTTCAAGTGTCCACAGCTGCGAGTGTGACTTCATTTGGAGTGACACTTGCTGTGAAGGGCTAGTGTGTAGGGAGCGGTTTGGAATTGGGCCAGTACCTCCAAACATTTAATACCATGGGTGCGCTGGTGAATATGGTCCCTCAAGAAACATGCTTTAAGTTGGGTTCCACTAACTTTTGGTTGTGGTGTGTGATTACCCTCTGCAGGTTTGGAGTGCATTTTGTGAATGGCCTCAGTGAATTGAGATTTGACAGTGTATCACCAGCGATATTACGCATGGATCTGGTCTAAACTGGACAAACTGTTTTGAAGCAGCGACAGACTTAGATCCAGAACTTCAGACCCAGTCTCATTAATGGCCTGTGCAAAATGCTCCTGATGAATGTGAATGTGCAGCAGTTAAAATGTTCCCCATGTCCTCCCCCTTTGTTAGCATGTTAGCACGCTATAAAAAAAACCACAAAGTACAGCAGAGTGTGACGGGGTCATAGTTTCTATGAAAAAGCTTCTGTGGGACAGCAGTACTAATATTTCCTGATCATTTCCTGTCTTTAAGTTATCTCATGTAGAAATTGTGTGCTTGGCAGAGGTGCTCTTAATGTCACATATCATGATGGAAAGCATCAGTTGGCCTTTCGCTGACATATTATCACCATCTCAACTGCACTTTAATATTTCCCTGAGTCTCCTTTTCTTCTATGATGATTTTCTCCTTCTTTTTCACCCCAGATCTTTATTCCTCTCATCATTCCCACTCTGTGTCACTTTCATTACTTCTCTTCTCATTTGGATGTTTAGCAGCTGCTCTCCTCGGGTTTTAAAGACTGTATGAGGACATATTCATTTCTTCCTGTGGTACCTGGTGGACCTGAGCAAAGACACCACTGTCTCTCTACAGCCACTTAAAACCGTTATTGCCTGCAGCTTTTTGAAAAAGCGGCTTCACAGTCTACCGGACCCTATGTCTCAGGAACCAGGCAACTAGGCTCCTGAGACACAGTCACAGCATAGGCCTATAGTCTAATTACAGCATATAGTCTAATTACAGCATATAGTCTAATTACAACATATAGTCTAATTACAATATATAGTCTACAGCATATAGTCTAATTACAACATGTAGTCTAATTACAGCATATAGTCTAATTACAACATATAGTCTAATTACAACATGTAGTCTAATTACAGCATATAGTCTAATTACAACATATAGTCTAATTACAACATGTAGTGTAATTACAGCATGTAGTCTAATTACAGCATATAGTCTAATTACAACATATAGTCTAATTAAAGCATATAGTCTAATTACAACATATAGTCTAATTACAGCATGTAGTGTAATTACAGCATGTAGTCTAATTACAGCATATAGTCTAATTACAACATATAGTCTAATTAAAGCATATAGTCTAATTACAACATACAGTCTAATTACAACATGTAGTGTAATTACAGCATGTAGTCTAATTACAGCATATAGTCTAATTACAACATATAGTCTAATTAAAGCATATAGTCTAATTACAACATATAGTCTAATTACAGCATGTAGTCTAATTACATCATATATTCTAATTACAACATATAGTCTAATTACAACATGTAGTGTAATTACAGCGTATATTCTAATTACTACATATAGTCTAATTACAGCATATAGTCTAATTACAACATATAGTCTAATTACAGCTTGTAGTCTAATTACAACATATAGTCTAATTACATCATACAGTCCAATTACAGCATATAGTCTAATTACAACATATAGTCTAATTACAGCATATAGTCTAATTTCAACATATAGTGTAATTACAGCATACAGTCTAATTACAACATACAGTCTAATTACAACATACAGTCTAATTACAGCATACAATCTAATTACAGCATATAGTCTAATTTCAACATATAGTGTAATTACAGCATACAGTCTAATTACAATATACAGTCTAATTACAGCATACAGTCTAATTACAACATATAGTCTAATTACAGCATATAGTCTAATTTCAACATATAGTCTAATTACAGCATATAGTCTAATTACAACATATAGTCTAATTACAACATATAGTCTAATTAAAGCATATAGTCTAATTACAACATATAGTCTAATTACATCATACAGTCCAATTACAGCATATAGTCTAATTACAACATATAGTCTAATTACAGCATATAGTCTAATTTCAACATATAGTGTAATTACAGCATACAGTCTAATTACAACATACAGTCTAATTACAACATACAGTCTAATTACAGCATACAATCTAATTACAGCATATAGTCTAATTACAACATATAGTGTAATTACAGCATACAGTCTAATTACAATATACAGTCTAATTACAGCATACAGTCTAATTACAGCATATAGTCTAATTTCAACATATAGTGTAATTACAGCATACAGTCTAATTACAATATACAGTCTAATTACAGCATACAGTCTAATTACAACATATAGTCTAATTACAACATGTAGTCTAATTACAGCATATAGTCTAATTACAGCATATAGTCTAATTACAACATATAGTCTAATTACAGCATACAGTCTAATTACAACATACAGTCTAATTACAACATGTAGTCTAATTACAACATGTAGTCTAATTACAGCATATAGTCTAATTACAGCATACAGTCTAATTACAGCATATAGTCTAATTACAGCATATAGTCTAATTACAGCATATAGTCTAATTACAACATATAGTCTAATTACAGCATACAGTCTAATTACAACATACAGTCTAATTACAACATGTAGTCTAATTACAGCATATAGTCTACTATCAACACATAGTCTAGTAATAACATATAGTCTAGAAGCCCAGAACCAGCCCTGCTGTGATTGGACAGGTGAATTACCCACAGAGTCCAGTACAATCTGCCGTACTGTATAGAATCAGGGTTACAATATTGTAACCTTTATTGTAACCTCTGTTACAGAGTAGACACACAGAATCTCCCATGACCAGGAAAAATATAGCTTTCCAGTGGATTTTGCATTTAAATCATTCACGATCACATTCAGCTAACACAACTAAAGCACACTTCCCTCTGTCATTTCTGACTCCAGTATAAATCTTTAGACTGTGATTAATTCTAACCTGACATATGGAAATTTTGGTTGAGGCTTTGCATACTCCTCACCAGAGGAGACATTTATTGTTTCAGGGCCCTGGGCAAAGACGCTCTATTAATTCTGCTAGCTACTGTAGGTGAGCTAATTTAGCATGTACAGATGAATAATTTTTGATGATGTGCCCTGAGGCATCACTCTCATCAGTGGCGGACTTAGCAGTTTGGGGGCCCCAAGTGAATTTAGCTAGGGGGCCCCAACAAATCTTTAGTTTAACAAGGATCTTTTAATATGTGAGAAATAAGTTTCAGATAACACACCATTGCATGTCAAAAAGCAAAATGTTTATTTTTTAAAGAATAGCTAAGCAATGCGACTGAAAATATTTGTGTGAGTCACTAGAATTGAACTGAAGAATAAAGAATATTCATCCATAAGAGCAAAATGTAGAGAGAGAGAGAGGGTGTGTGTGTGTGAGTGAATGAGAGTGTGTGTGAGTGAATGAGAGTGTGTGTGTGTGTGTGTGTGTGTGAGTGAATGAGAGAGAATGTATGTGTATGAGAGGGAAATGTGTGGGAGCAAAAGAGAGAAAGAAAGAGGGTGTGTGACTGAATGAGGAGAGATTGGAGAGAGAGCGAGAGTGAGTGAGGGAGTGTTTGTGTCTGGCACCGGCCTTCCTGCGTCGGAGATGTACATCATCTGTAGATATCTAGAACAGAGAAAATAAATAAAAAACACATTAGTTAACACTTTTTTTGCAATATGATACACAGTATGCACACAGTTTGTTTGTGAAGATAATGATTAAATGATTAATTATCCAGCAGGACTCGTATTAAAATGCACTGCAAAATTATTACCTCGCTTCTTGTCCCTGCTGTGTGCTGCCCTCCTCTCTCTCCTTCTGCTCCTCTGTTTCAATACCTCTTCTTCTGCTTCTCTCTCTCTCTCCCAAAATGCTGGGTCATCTCCAAGAACATCGCTTGCACTTGCACAAGTAGTACTCACGTCCTCCACCTCCACTGCATTTTCGGTCTCAGTAGCTCGCTCTCCTCCTGCTGGATCTACAACCGGCGACTCGTCCTCCTCCTCCTCCACAACATTTGTGCTGTCAACCGGCGGTGGTGTCGCATTAAAAAAGCTTGACAGTTTCGGTAGTGCATCGGTGCCTCTCTTGGCCTCTTCCCTCTTCTTCCTTTTGGAAGCGCCACTTTGATAGTGGCGCTTCATTTCGCTTAATAACTCTCCCACCACAACAACTCGCTTCTCCACTCTGCGTGTAGGCTACACTTCACTTCCGTCTTTCAGAAACAGCATGTTCGCGTTGCCACGCACTGCGCATATGTGCGCAGCACTGTGCGATCACAAAGCATTCTGAATGCATTGTAATTCTCTGCTCTGCATTTGTGCTGCGCAGATATGCACATTTTGAACGTGGCGAATGTTTTGGAACAGTTGTCTCGTGCACATGGCATGGATGGAATATTCCATTTTAAGGCGAAAGGGAGGGGGTGTGCACGGCTTCTGTATCTCGCTGTATTTTTTTGTGTTGTTTTTGCATCTGATTTAAACATACAAAATCACCATTTATTAACACAATGGATGTGGCTCACTGTCCAGGGGCCCCCAAATAGACTACCAACTGTATGGGGAGTTAGCAACTGCTAAGGGGGCCCCTATTTTGGGGGAAGTTTTGTGGGGTCCCAGGCGGCCGCCTAACCACGCCTCAATACAAAGACTGCCCCTGACTCTCATTGCTAGGCTTGCTGAGGCATCAAAGTGGCTATAACAGGCAGATTTTCCAGGTCAGAATGCCCAGAGGAAACGTCCGAGGGAAAGCCAGGGAGGAAACTGGAAAGCTTCAGTACACAGGAAAACACAGCAACTAACAATAGGCTCTATGAAACAATTAGTGGCAAGATGATGAGGACCCAGCACTTTTCCAGTAACACCATCATCTTTGTCCTAATGCCCAGTACAACCAGAGGCCTGCCTTGACAGGAAATGTAACCTCTGTCTTCCATTATATTCTGTCTTTTCCTGCTAAAGATGTGACTCTGAATCCCTCCAGTATTTTATTGAAATTACCACTACTACTGCTGCTACTCATAGCAGTTCAGCTAAATAAAGAAATAATATACTGTGAAAATTTCATACTGTTCTGTGACTTTTTTCAACACACAAAATATTTTTTTTTCATGAAAGGTTTGACATTCTACACTATGATGGTTTTCATGAACTTCAGCATGCTAACCTGAGACTTTTTAAGATCTTTTTTGACGGAAGACCTGACGTGGGAACCTAACATCAACACCATCAGGAAAAAGGCCCAGCAGAGGATGTACTTCCTGTTCCTCCATCACTGTGTGGTTCACGTCAGCCACCAAACAGGACAGGAACAGACTACAACGGACTGTTAGGACTGCAGAGAGAATCACTGGCACCAGCCTGTCCTCCATCCAGGTCCTGAACGAGTCCAGAGTGAGGACAGACAGGAAAAACAACAACCTAGAGTGGGACAAAGTTGAATCTAAATGACAATAAAACTTACAAAATAAAAACACTTCACAAGGAAGGTATAATTAATGAAACTATAAATCAAATGGCTCACTCTGAAGCTATAATAAACAAAAAGGTGAACTGTACTAATGCACGTCAGGCTGTCATGAATGACGGTGAAGGAGAGACTGGTCCAGTATATAAGCAAACCTACATCCCTTTATTTATTCACAGGGAGCACAGAGCAGTGATAGACATGAGTTCTCTTCTTCTTCATTTCGATGCCTCCATTAAGTCATTTTACTAACTCATCTTCTTCCCCGGAGTCCCTGTGCTCTCAGCTCCCATGTGTCCGTGAGCTGAGGCTACTTGGTAGGAAGGAGGTGGTGTCATCCAGGCTTCTGTCGTGATGGTGGTGAGATGGAGGAGAGGCGATGCTGCTCAGGTTGTATCTGTTAGAGTAGTGGAGAAGAGGATGTGTTTACTCGTCCTCCCTTTAACACATGCTGCAGATTAGTTTTGTGCCTCGTAGTCCCTGTGCGTTCTCATCTCACAGGTATCCATGGATCCAGTCTACCTGGTGGAGTAGTGGTTGTGCAGACCAGTCAGGCTTCATCTTCTGGTTCTGAGTGACGTGGTGGTGACGAGGTCATCCTGCGGAGGTTTCTCCTGGTTGGTGTGGTGGAGAGAGGAAGACGTGCTGCCCAGGCTTCTTCTGGTTGGCGTGGTGGAGAGGAGGACGTGCTGCCCAGGCTTCTTCTGGTTGGTGTGGTGGAGAGAGGAAGACGTGCTGCCCAGGCTTCTTCTGGTTGGCGTGGTGGAGAGGAGGACGTGCTGCCCAGGCTTTGTCTGATTGGTGTGGTGGAGAGGAGGACGTGCTACCCAGGCTTCTTCTGGTTGGTGTGGTGGAGAGGAAGACGTGCTGCCCAGGCTTCTTCTGGTTGGCAAGGTGGAGAGGAGGACGTGCTGCCCAGGCTTCTTCTGGTTGGCGTGGTGGAGAGGAAGATGTGCTGCCCAGGCTTCTTCTGGTTGGCGTGGTGGAGAGGAGGATGTGCTGCCCAGGCTTCTTCTGGTTGGTGTGGTGGAGAGGAGGACGTGCTGCCCAGGCTTCTTCTGGTTGGTGTGGTGGAGAGGAGGAAGTGCTGCCCAGGCTTCTTCTGGTTGGTGTGGTGGAGAGGAGGACGTGCTGCCCAGGCTTCTTCTGGTTGGTGTGGTGGAGAGGAAGAGGTGCTTCTCATCCAGTGCTGATAGCTTGATGATGCTCTTCATCCCCTTGGACACTCTCATACAATTTTATATATACACACTGTATATTAGCTGTTGTTATATTGAGTTGGACATTTCCATACAGTTTTATATGTAGTGTTAATGTGTTTGCATTGTTGTTATTTTGTACACATGGCATCTATTGCACGTCTGTCCATCCTGAAGAGGGATCCCTCCTCTGTTGCTCTTCCTGAGGTTTCTTCCGTTTCTTTTTCCCTGTTAAAAGGTTTTTTTTGGGGGAGTTTTTCCTTAGTCGATGCGAGGGTCATTTGTAAAGGACAGAGGGTGTCATATCCTGTACAGATTGTAAAGCCCAATGGGGCAAATTCATAATTTGTGATATTGGGCCATACAAATAAACTTGACTTGACTTGACTTGAGTGTGACACCAGGCAGGATGTGGGGGACACCTCATATGTTTTTACCTGAAGCTAGAATGAGTGAAAGACAAAATGAAATGTTTGAGTCGATGTCAAACTGGAATGTAGAGGTACTACATTAAAGGTCTCCTATTATACACTTTTTCTGCAATTTTATATAGGCCTCAGACATCCAACAATATTGTATTCAAAGTGTATTACCCCAAACTCAGCCCTGGTCCTGAATTCAAGCCAGTTAAAAATCACTGTATTGAGAACAGGCTGTTTCTGTGTCTGTACCTTTAAATGTTCCTGAGCTGTGTGTGACCACGCCCCCTCTCTGGAGAGAGGAAGTCTCTCTCTCTCTCTCTCTCTCCTTACCATGCACTTGTTTACTTCATAGATGCATACCAGCACTGGCAAAAGAGGCCGCTAACGTTAGTCTGCAGTGCACAGACAGTACAGTATTCACAGTCACCTAAATTATAAATAAGTGTATAGCATTAGCTTCAAATGAGCCTTGTGCTCACAGAGCTTATGTTGAATGTCTCCTGATATTAATTACTCAAGGACACAAATGTTAGCTCTGCAGCATGTCCCTGCACGCTAGATGCTAAGATGACAAAAGTATACCACAGGGGAAATAGTACTGGGAGGATCTGGACTGTATAGAATACATTATTCTAGCTCTGTTAGCTACAGAGCTAAACGAGCTCCGGAGTACTGCTTTGTAAACATGGGCCCTTACATATTATGCTTGGCTACACAGCTAAAGATGAAGCATGGATCGGTACAAACTGTCTGGGAAACAACTACAGGTGTGGAAACCTGGAAAGTTAATCCAGTTTGTGTTGCAGCTCTACTTAGCGTGATGGGCTATAAACATGTTCCAAGGACATGTTTACAAGCCATCACACTAAGTGGAACTACACAGTAAAGCAACACACAATGGAATAACTTAGAGCTCCACATTTGTAGCTGTGTTCCAGACAGTTGGTGCAAATCCATGCTTCATGTTCAGCTGGTTAGTGAAGCCTGCTTTGTGACATGATGAGCGCACACATGCTAAACTTTGGGAAGCTCCCTTGCTACATTTCCAGCTAAAATAAATCGATCCACTGGGTCTTCAGAGGTTGAACAGAGTAAAAATAGCTTCCTGTGCTCGTTGAAGCAGCCAACACACAGATCAGCCGCCGGGCTTTGCTCCTAACTTTGTCAGGTTTGTTTGTGAAAGTTAGTGAGGAGAAAAAATGTAACTTTAGAGGAGGGTTCATACCTGGGGGCAGCTCAAAGGCGGTGTCCTCTACTGGAGGGAGGGGCTTTCCCCTTATCTACGTAGATAAGTGAGAGATTTTAGACTCGTCTGTTTCAGCACACATTGTCAAAGAAGAGGAGCAAGCAGGGGAAGGAGGTGACAGACTGTTTTCACTCCTGGGGCCTCATTCACAGCCTACAGGGACACATACTACTGTTATACCACCTTTAAAAAGTGAACTTTGCAGAATAGGTGACCTCTAATCTCAGATTACCAGTCGGTCAGTTTTAAAAAGAAATTAAGAACAATGATGATTGGGAGATAAATGAATGTGAAGGTTGATTATACTTGTGGTGATAACTAATGCTCAGCTGTACATTGTACAGTGAAATATAAACTCCTACCTATTTTATTGTGTTTTAATTTTATTATTTGACTGCGTCATATATACCCAAGGTGATATTATGAAAATGACAGATCTATTGACTTTCTCTTGTTTTTAATTATGTATATGTGGTATTAACTAATGCTCTGTGTGTGTGTGTGTGTGTGTGTGCTGTCATTCACTTACATGAATCTTGCTGTGTATTGCCTCTTACTTTGCATCTATTCTCCATCATGAATGATCACAGACACAAGTGTCATTGCTGCTGGCAAGGACTCCTACTCACTTTGCTCTTCCACAACAAGGCAGATATTTTTATTATATTTTTTAATGTACGGTCATAAAATCTGTGCAACTGTTTGAAATATGTGCCGTGAAAAGCTTGGAATAGCTCAGCAAGATTTTTATAAATTGATCACTTTATAAGATGAATATTTTACGGCCGTAATGTCACTTCAGTGTGTTTGGTGCTTCAGCCTTGGGACTCCTTAAAGAACAGGACCAGTCACTGTGGATCACAGTCAGTTTGTGGGTAGTTGAGCCCAGAGGAGCTGCAGCAAACATATTTCATCACTTTTAGTGGGTGCAAGGACACAACTGCTAACATCACATGCATCTTCAGAATTTAATGGTACAAACGGGGTATAAATAGAAGACAAACTCAAACAACTGTCAGTGAAGAAGGTGAATTTCATCACTGATACAGGCTGAGTGTTGAAACAATTCACATGTGAGAAGAAAACTCCATGTTTGAGCTGAAATGACTCTGCTAGTCAGGAGGAAATGAGACGCTGTGAACAGTGAAAGTGTTTCATCCTCCCTCCGCCTGCTGTCAGACGGGTTGAGACTGGAGCTGATGGAAAGCATGGTGTGTTGTCGTCTTGGTTGGTATCACACATCAGGGGCGTGACGACGCCCCCGCTACCTTACACCCTGGTAATGATAACAAATGCTGAGGCATATCTATTGAATCAGTAACATACAGAAGGGAAATACACAGCCTGGCCAAAAAAAAAAGTCGGCACCTGGATTTGACTAAGCAAATAGGTACGAGCCTCCTATTGGATAATTACTGCAGGTTCAGCAACAGTATGTGCTCAAAGAATGAGGTCAGCTGACTACCTGAATATACTGAATGAGCAGGTTATTCCATCAATGGATTTTTTTTTTCCTGATGGCACGGGCATATTCCAAGATGACAATGTCAGGATTCATCGGGCTCAAATAGTGAAAGAGTGATTCAGGGAGCATGACGCAGCATTTTCACCACAGAGTCCAGACCTTAACCCCACTGAGAATCTCTGGGATGTGCTGGAGAAGGCTTTGTGCAGCGGTCAGACTCTACCATCATCAATGCAAGATCTTGGTGAAAAATGAATGCAGCACTGGATGGAAATAAATCTTGTGACATTGCAGGAGTTTATCAAAACAATGCCACAGCGCGTAATCAAAGCTAAAGGCGGTCCAACGAAATAATAGTGTGTGACCTTTTTTTGGTGGCAACTTTTTTTTTGGCCAGGCAGTGTAGAATCAGCAGCCATGTTTAGCAGCTGCTCATCATCTCTGCTCTCTTCACTATTAAACTGGACCCTACCTCCAGTTTTTACCATTCGTTATTCTATTACTCATCAGCTCACTGGGGTTAGGATAACCACACAGCAATTTACCATCTTGCTTAATACTATCACTTCAAAGTGATCATTAATAACTGTTTTATGTGACTGGCTGACTGTGGCCATACTGTGGTCACTAAAGCCTGCAGCTACACAGGGCTGGTCGATGGATACACTCAAGGCTGTTTTATTGTGTTTGCAGGTTTGTGATGGTTATCGGGGGGAAGAGCAGCACTGACAGTGATCGAGGAGTTGAACATAAATGTGATGGTGCAACACAATCATTTATTAGAACAAATAAATTGACAAGACGCATAGTTCGTAAAATATACAAAACAAAATTAGGTTAGACAGTAAAATCTGACAAAAAAAAAAAGTCAATACAGATGACCAGACAGACGTAAAGTTAGCGGCTTGCTAATCTATAGTCATGTCTCTAATCATGTCACAGAGCTGAGTGAGGGGAGTCAATAGTAAATGCTTCGACAGCATCCAGTATGAAACCAGGTCCTGGTTCCTCTTAAAGAGAGAGAACTGAGGTGCTGTTCATGTTTCGAAATGATACTCAGCAGCACATTATTCAGGTCAGGTATCTTAAGCTGCAGATATTGGAATGTGTAATGACAAACCTTTAGGAGCTTTAAATGTCATTATCTTAAAGTGTCCTGGCCTGTGATGGTATCTGACAGACTGACAACTGAACCTGGAGAGGATCTGACAGCAGAGTCAGCCATATGATCTGCACACAGAGAACAACATGTGAGTAAAAGGAAAACTGGCATGAAAAACAAATCAAAGAATCACTGTCAGCAGATGGATGTTACCAGAGCTGACAGAAAAAGACCAGCCTTGATGCAGAAACACAAACCAAAAGAGGAAAAGGAGTTGTCTGCCTGTGTGAAAAGGTTTCTTAGAGCCCGTTAAAAGCACTACACAAATGCTGGTAATTCTCATAATTGTTATAACCACAGCATGATAATGGTAATTCTCAGTGCTCTATTTGTTTTACACTTGACCAGGCTGGACTGTCTGGACCTTCTTCACCAAGCTGAAAACTTTGATTTATGTACTGTTGGTTCAGTGGAGTTCAATGGCCATTAAGCCTGAGTGTCATCAACTGGCAGAGGAGCAGAAGGTCAAATGTAATGGCCTTGACGGTGGACAGAGCCCATAATGTTTAGACAGAGTGATGATACACTGTGGATATACTGTCCACTGTGAGCCACGAGTACAAGGACCATTTATTATCTTCCTTCATCCAGTTCTGCTGTCAGATCTGAGGTGAAGGACCATGCAGGACATTTTACCTACACAGGACTACACAAAGTCATTTATGATCTAAACCAGCGTGCTCATAGCTACTATTGACTGTGAATTTTACCCTATATCTAACGTTCAAGGAGCGTGTTTTTTTTCCTTTTTGAAGGACGTTTGTTCTCAACACCAATGCTTCAGATCTTAAGCAAACATGAGAAAAATAATAAGAATTAATGAGACAACCAGATTGAACATTCAGCGCGCTCCCAGATTATCACTAATAGGCTTAACAGCGCCTCGTAAACCATGACATGTTTTCTTATAGTCACACGGGCTGAATGTTCATGAAGCACAGTTGAAACAATTCTTTATCCAATTAGGCTGCCTGAAAAGAGCAACAGATGTACAAAGCCAGGTGGTAAATGAGTTCAGTGAAACCTGCAGTTAAAATAGCTCTGCAGTTGAGTTAAAGTCAATTTATATGTTCTTTATTGCTTTAGTCTCAACAAAGTGGAAGGAAAGTTACAATGAGTCAGCGCTGCCTCAGCTGCCATGCTTAAATTTTATAATAATAACTCCTCTGCTGCTACCAGACCACACTCTACTTGTTTCCTTTGGGCAATTATGAGATGATAGGACTTTAAATTAAAGCTGTGATAAACTGAGGGACACTCACCTTCCCTCTGCATACGGTATAAATGAAGAGAGAGAGCGGCAGGTAACCCTCAGTGAGCGTCACCTGCCTCAGCGATGCCACAGTGAGCAGTGTACTCTGCAGCAGCCTCAGGGACGGCAGCTCAGATCTGCTTGTCAACATTTGTCACCAGTCGTCCTCGGCTCTCTCTTCTCTGCTGTCTCTGTAAGCTGCTGTTAAATAATGCAGAAACTCCATCAAAGAAACAAAGACAGCAGTTATGGGCTATTTTTCTACCTGAACCATGAGTGACTAATTTGCTGCCGTCAATCAGCTGTTTATTGTGTTTCAAAACCAAGATGGTACCCGGAAAAACTTCTCAAGGAGAAACAGAAATGTGTTTCTGACAAAGTCAATCCAGCCATCATACTTCTAATTTCCTGAGGCTACACTGTGTATTAAAGTACGTATCCTATAGAATGTAATGTATAGTATAGGACATAGTTGTGACGTGTGAGAGAAGGAGGACCCTGGAGCGGAAGCGGTACTGGTGAGTACAAAGGTTTATTTCACAAAAAAGCAGGTGAGAGTTTCAAAAAGGTCCACAAGTGAGGGGAAGACACGAGGGTGAGTGCTGGGCTGTGAGGGCGACGGGAGGCGCTGGAAAAAAACAGAAGAGAGACACAGGAGGGTGCATGAAAAAAAACTTACAATCGCTGAGGAGAAAAGCTAAGCTGCTACCACAGAGGATAACTGGATACTTAAGACCTGTCTCTGCAGGTCTTAAGTAAATGGTAAATGGTGTTGCATTTGTATAGCGCTTTCCCAGTCTACCGACAGCTCAAAGCGCTTTTACACTACATTTCCCATTCACCCATTCACACACACACACACATTCATACACTGATGCCAGAGGCTGCCATGCAAGGCGCCAACAGCTCATCAGGAGCAATTTGGGGTTCAGTATCTTGCTCAAGGACACTTCAACATGCGCCTCGGGGGAGCCGGGATTCGAACCAGTGATCACTAAACGACCCGTTCTACCTGAACCACAGCCGCCCCAGATCTGATGATCCAATCTGATGCAGGTGTGTTCAATTACTCCTCAGCGCCGTGGGGGAAGGGAGCCACCGGGAACAAAACCACACATGTGAGAACAAGACAGCACAACCCCAGGAAATAAACCCACCAAAATAAAAGCACAAAAAATACAAACCACCACAGTACCCCCCCCTTAACGAGCGCCTCCTGGCGCTCTACTGGGCTTGTCCGGGTAGCCCGCTTGTCCGGGTGGGCCGCGTAGAAGTCCCATAGCAGGTTCTGGTCCAGGATGAGGGCCCTGGAGACCCAAGAGCGCTCCTCCGGGCCCTCCCAGTCCACAAGGTACTGGAAAGCCCTACCCCGGGGGCAGACATCCAGAATACGGGAAACTGAGAAGGATGGGTGGCCGTCGAGGGGGACATACCTGTAGCTGAGCTGGTGAGGGAGTTGTGGGCATATTCAATCCCCGGGAGATGGGAGCTCCAGGATGCCGGATGGTGTGCCGCGACGCAGCGTAACGCTGACTCCAGATTTTGGCAGGAGCGTTAGTGAGCCCGAAGGGCATAACCAGGTATTCAAAATGGCCAAGGGGGGTGTTAAACGCTGTTTTCCCATTCATCCCCTTCTCTTATCCGGATGAGGTGGTAGGCATTCCTGAGGTCCAGCTTAGTGAACAAGGTGGCGGAACAGAGGGGCTCGAAAGATGGGTCGATGAGGGGGAGAGGGTACTTATTTTTAATGGTAATCTCATTCAAACCACGGAAGTCAATGCAGGGGCGGAGAGAAGAATCTTTCTTCTTGACAAAGAAAAACCCTGCAGCCAGAGGAGAGGAGGAGGGCCGAATGTGTCCAGCTGCCAGGGAGTCCTGGATGTATGTCTCCAGGGCCTCCTTCTCAGAGCGGGAGATATTATACAGGTGGCTAGATGGGAGTGGTGCCCCCGTAAGGAGATCTATGGCACAATCGTAGGGGCGGTGGGGAGGGACAGTGAGGGCCAGCTCCTTACTGAACACGGGGGCCAAGTCGTGGTATTCAGGTGGGACCAGAGAGCGATCGGGCGGAGGAGGTGACACTGGAGTATGCCGCTGAGGTGGATGGGCTGACAGTAGGCAGTGGGAATGGCAGTGGGGGCTCCAGTTGATGACACGGGACGCTTTCCAGTCGATCTGCGGGTTGTGAAGAGAGAACCATGGGAGATCCAACACCAGGGGGGCGTGAGGCGAAGGAATAACGTATAGTCGAAGGGTCTCACAGTGATTACCCAAAATAATGAGGGTTACTGGGGGGGTGCGAAACTTAACCAGGGAAATGAGCCTGCTGTCGAGGGCTGTAACTTTCTTAGGAGTAGGTAATGGCTCGAGGGGAATATTCAACTGGGCGGCAAGCTCGTCGGTGAGGAAACTGTCTTCTGCACCGGAGTCAATAAGGGCTCAAAGGGGGAGGGAATCCCCTCCCCAGAGAAGACAGGAGGGCAGCTGGAGTCTGGCCCAGGGACTCGGGAACGGTGGAGGTGTGACTCACCAGGACGTCCCCTCTCGCTGTTGAGTTCTTCTCTTTTGGCGTCTGGGGACAGGAGGCCAGGAAGTGACCCACCTGGCCGCAGCAGATACAGAGACGCAGATTAATGCGGCGCTGTCTCTCACTGGGGAGAAGACGGGTACGACCCAGCTGCATGGGCTCCTCAGAGGAAGGGTTGGAGAGTGGGGGAACCGGTGTAGCAGCAGGAGGAGCGGGAAGTGCGTAGAGGTGAGGACAGGGGGTCGTAGACTAGGGGGACGGGACCGGAGCTTCTCCCTCTGCCTCTCCCGAAGCCTGTTATCAAGGCGAATGGCCATGGAGATAGCGGACTCCAACGTGTCCGGCTCTTCAAGGGAGGCCAACTTGTCTTTTAGTAGTTCGGACAGGTGCGTGAGAAAAACCCCTTTTAATTCGCGCTCCCCCCACCCGCTCTCAGCTGCCGCTACTCTAAAATCTATGGAAAAGTCAGCAACCGGTCTATTACCCTGGTGGATAGTGAGCAGTCTCTTAACCGATTCCTGAACCTGCCGGGGGTGGTCAAAAGTTCTACACAGTTCACTGGAAAAGTTAGCAAAGAGGACAACACGGGACCGCTGCTCCCAGAGAGCTGCAACCCAGTCTGCGGTTCTACCCCGCAGTAGATTGATACAATAAGCTATCTGGGACCTGTCAGAGGGGTAACTCAGGGGCTGCTGATCAAAAACCAGTGAGCAGCGGAGGATGAACTTGTTAGCCTCTCCGACCTCACCAGAGAAGGGCTCGGGGGCTGGAACGAAAGGCTCTTTAAACTGGGCACCAGGGGGAACCACAGGAGCGGGCGGAAGAGGAGTTGTGCTCGCCGGCAAGGACGTAGCGGAGTTGTTCTCCGGGGGAAAACCCTGGTTGGCAAGGGTGGAGACTTGTCAAGAGAGGGCTTGAACGGCTTCCAAAACTCTTTTTAATATGTCCTCATGTTGACCAAGCAGGGCTCCCTGCTGGGAGAGGGCTGTCCTGATGGGATCCGGATCTGCTGGGTCCATGCTTTGGCCAGAGTATTCTCTGATGTGTGAGAGAAGGAGGACCCAGGAGCGGAAGCAGTACAGGTGAGTACAAAGGTTTATTTCACAAAAAGCAGGTGAGAGTTTCAAAAAGGTCCACAAGTGAGGGGAAGACACGAGGGTGAGTGCTGGGCTGTGAGGGCGACGGGAGGCACTGGAAAAAAACAGGAGAAGAGAGACACGGGTAAATATACATTCACTTGGAGGGTGCATGAAAAAACTTACAATCGCTGAGGAGAAAAGCCAAGCTGCTACCATGGAGGATAACTGGATACTCTGGCGCTGAGGAGTGTCTCTGCAGGTCTTAAGTAGACGATCTGATCATCCAATCTGATGCAGGTGTGTTCAATTACTCCTCAGCGCCATGGGGGGAAGGGAGCCACCGGGAACAAAACCACACAAGTGAGTACCGGCGCTACAGATAGTAGCGACTCCAGTGTAGTACTGAAGTAACGGTGGTACAGACATTGGTGACTGGATGAGGTTATACACAGCAGAACAGTGAGGAGCTCCTGGAGTCATTTCACTCCCAACTCCAGCCTCCTATCAGATTCATTTATGCTCAGTGTTTACATAGTTTTATTTGGTACCACCTTCTAACTGAATGTGTATTTTAATGTGCAGCTTTTTCACAAAGACTCACTACTGTCAGTCAACTGGAGGGAAATACTGTACCACATTGTGGTCTGTTTTTATTGTCCATCAGTGTCTTAATAATGACATAATGCAGTCTGATTGGTGATAGATCACAAAGATTTATGATGCTTTCTGTATTGATAATTAGTAAACCGGCCTACAACCATGCTGAGCCATGAGGCTACAGCTGATAACTTAAATCAAAATAAGTTTTTGTAAGATTTGCTCAAACTGTCGCCATATGCTGACAGTGGTTCAGATGTGGAGTAAACAACCAAAGCTTGTGACGCTGCTGAACTCAATTCATATTTGATTAGCGTTTGACAGTTTGATCATGTTGTTATTGACGGCTCCTCCAGAGACTCCTGCGCTCTGACTGGTTGTTTTTCTTGATGCACAAACAAAAGAAAACAAATTAGCTGCTCTGTGTTTTTCTGGTAAAGGAGAGATGTTTCTACTTTTGACAAGTGACAGTGTAAACAGAATATTATATCACCTTCCTCACACCACTACACCATCCTGACCTGCACCTCCCAACAACAGCGAGTCCTGCAGGTTTTGTCTTGACATGCAGCCTGAAAGGCTTTCAGTCAGGCATGTCATGCTGCTCTTATCTTCCCAGCCTCCTTCATAATTGCCTGAAGCACACAGATCCAAGCATAAGCATTACCCCTCATAAGCCTAATAATCTCTGTCGAGAATCTAGAGGATTTCAACATGCTATGTGTCCCATCAGGCATTTGGAAATCCCTGCTGTAGCTTGTAAAGCCTGATTAAGTGTTTGCCTTTGGTTGCTGTCAGACATATTGTAATTGGGAATTAAGAACTGAACAGAACACTAATGACAATGAAATCAGGAGTTTCTAGCAATTCACTAACATGGAGAGTTATGCAGTGGATCTGGGATATTATTTAATTTTCTATTAAATAATAACAGCATTTAGAGCAAATTTCATACAAGAAATCAAATAATCATTGAAGCTTTAAATAGTGTTGGAGTCACCCAAGCAGTCTGAAGATTTAAATCCAAACCATCATTAAAGATCTCACACAGTTACAGTTCATCAGGATAGTGAAGCAGCCATTCATTCATTCACTACCCATGTAAGGAGTCAACCTGTCCATCAGGATCTGGTCTAAACGCTCACTCTCACACTGATGGCTCAGCCCTCAGGAGAAAGCTTTGGATCATTTTCTTGCTCGTGACATGTGGACCAGAGGAGTTGGGAGGATCAAACCTCTGACCATCTGATCTTCATCTGCTGGAGCTCCTCACTTCACGTCCATCTCATGGCTTCTTCTCCTCCTTCAACCTCTCGGACATTCCACCACCCAGATGACAGTGATTGATAATGGAGAGACTGGAGGAAGGAAGCTACAGCTGTAAAGAGAGTGAGTGCAGAAACAGGATGAGTGAATGGGGTGGAGGGACATTTGGTTCTCAGACCAAAAAAAGGTACACTAGAAGATAAGATCAGAGCTGGGCACAAATACATCATAAAGTATTTTGATACAAAATACAAATACTTGGTCATAAAATGTATCAAAATAAAATACAAAAATACTGTTCTGGAAAATGTATCAAAATAAAATACAAGTATTTTGTATTTTGAAAATACAAAAATACATGTGAGATAATGCCAGGATTTTCTTTTATTCTTCATTTTATTAATACATATCTTATGAATGGTGACACTCCATCACCTTCAGTTATTGCTCATAAACAATACTGTTGTGCAAACAGCCTGAATTATTTCTGCTTGTACTGAACAATGAATACATTTCAAACTATAAATAAAATAACATTAAAGGTCAGTGTTTCTGTCTGTATTTGAAACTGAGGAGCATACAACAAATAAAAATGGAGGCTGCTAAATTCAAATCCAAAAATTGAGAAATTAAACTACAAAACAGAAATCACAGACCAGCAAGAAGTGTTTAGTTGTTTTTCAGGAAAACCAACTTCTCAAGCATTTCAGGAGTCAATGACCTTCTGTGAGGCCGGTTGACCAAGCCAGCAAAAGAAAACAAACACTCAACCGGGGCTGATGATGGTAGTGTGGTGTTGAATCTAACAAAGAGCCGTTTTATTAAAGGATATGAATCCAGTGAAGCCAGGTCCTTTCTGGGATCTTCCAAGAAGTGCAGGGTCTCCAATTCCACCTTGCTGTGGCTCGGCAAGACCTCGTCCTACATCTGGTTGTATGGTCCTGTAAAGATTGAAGACACACAAAAACAAGAGCAATCAGAGATGGCAACCTGGTCCCCGCCAGACAGAACAAACAGACAGATAGACAACAATCAGACAGGGTCATTGCAATACCTGGCCCAACACCATACTGAGGACCAGATAATCATAAAAAAGGCATTCCTCATATAAATTCAAGTATAAATAGTGTAAGTTCAAGTATTAATACTGAAATTGTTATTAAACGGTAAAAACACGTTATTGTAAATGACATATTTAGTATTTTAAACTGGATAGAAGTTCTTCTCACCTTGATCAGCGAACACGAAGAATTCGTCATTCTCCTCGCTGGTGCTTGATGTTGTGATGTCACTTTCTGACAGCAGACCCAGCTCGTCAGCTGAGTGCAGCATCAGTTGTTGGATTCTTTTCTTCTCTGAAGCCAACCTTGGTGGCAACCATCTCATTTTGAAATATGGGTGTGTTGTGGTTGCGAGGATGGCCTCATTTACATCATGCTCCAGCAACAAGAAGTTCTGGAACCGCTTTTGGAAGCCCGCTATGGTAGCTTGTAGAACATGTGAGCAGTACCCCAGGTTTGAAGCTTGCAAGTCTTCAAGCTTAGTTTGAATGGCAAAGAGTGTTGGCAAAAGCTCACCATAGTAGCATGATGTTTGACCTTGAAGGCGATCAATTGAGACGGCAATAGGTCTCAACACTCTGCAAAATTCCTCAATGTAGTCAAGTTCCACTTCCCTGAACGGTGGAAGTTGCAGGGCAGTCATGGCATTAGGGAGCTTGTCATGCAAGAATGACAGCTGACTCAAAGAGTCATGCAGAGAGTTCCACCTCGTAATGCAGGGTGTCTTGAGTTGCTGCTCAATTAGTTCGCCTAGCATTTCAGCACTCTTTGGTCTGCCAGATGCTGTCCACAGTGCTGAGCACTTCACAATCGTTGAATGATTCAGCCTGCTGAGAGTCGCATTGCTAATGATCAATTTCTTGACATCAGTAGTTGAGATGAAACTCAGCGTATGTGTTGCACACCGGACGTGTGGTGGTAAAATGGTGGAACATTCAAATGTTTCTTCTCTCTCAGCAGGGTCTATGACCAAGAAGGACAGTTCTTCGTCCAGCTCCTCAACTTCATCTGGGTCATTTGTTTTTCCAGTGACACTGAACTCCACAAAGGCCTTTGCGAAGTTGGATGCATTATCAGTCACTGTAGACACAATAGTGTCTGAAGACAGACCGTACTCTGTGTGAATCTCATCCAAAAGTTCAGCTATTCGGTTATAAGTATGTGGGCTGGGAAAATGTCTAACGGCAAGAGCGGCTGATTGCCTTTCCAGCGTGTCTCCATTTATCCAGTGTACTGTTGCTCCCAAATAACTGGTTTTCTTTGTTGACCAAATATCCACTGTTGTACAAACATGGTGAACGTTTTTGAGCGTCTCTTTTAGGACTGCTTTTTTTGTTGCAAATTCTTCATCACTGTCGTCCAAGTGTCTGTCTGGACATTACATTGGCACCTGGGTGAAGTCCTTGCACAAGGTCAATGAATTCTGGTGGTTCAACTGTGGCTAATGAGTGCATTCTTTGACGATAAAGGATTTCACAAGGGAGTCGACTTTACTTTGTGGTATTGGTGGGCTAGCATGATCGAACAAACAAGTCTGCCTTAATGATGTTTTGGCTTTCTTCTGCTGGCCACTGGCACATTCCTTTTTGTGACTTTCAAATTCCTGTAGTTTCTCTGGATGTCGTCTTTTCAAATGTGTCTTGAAATTTGTTGTTGCTTGATATGAGCCACAAATAATGGCTTTCTTGGTTGTGCACAGTTGACGCTCAGCTTCTATCTTTCCACTTGGATTTTGAGATTCTACTTTGAAGAATTTTCCATCCAATATGGCACACTTCGACCCAGTGGTACCTTCTGAAGATGTGGTGGCTTGAGGCTCATCTGACGCCTCTTCATTGTTGTGATCATCACTCATCTCCGTTCAGTGGGACATCCTCCATTTCACACTAAATTGTAAAAAAAAAAAAAAAAAAGTTGTTAGTCAGTTGATATTCAGCAGACAAACACTTAAATCACATCATCACAAAAAAAGGCAAAACAGTTCAATCAGAAATGGGCTACTATATGCTTTGGCATTAATGGGCTCTTCTAACCCGCCAAGCCTAATATTACCTAGGGAACTAGTGATAAAACGTTTAGAAGTGGAAAAACCAACAGCTAAGCTAAGCTCCATGCACAAAACGAACTACTATGCACCATTAACAGGCAGTGACTCTAGATCTAGTAATCTACAGATATAGAATTAGTATTCAATTAATAAATTAATATAAAAGAATTAATATGCTTAAGATAGCCTACTAGGCCTATTGGTCTCTGATGGACTATGAAAACATACATTGATGGACAGCTGTTCAAAAGCATAACACTTACACCATGGCTTTTTTAACTGAACAAAAACAAATCAAATCATGTTGGAAAAAAAGAAAAGAGTTAATATTAAACTGCAGTATTAACAATTAATAGACTATATGGACCGTAATATATGTAAAATCAACATCGACTGGAATATTGATTACTCACGCTCTACTCTGAAACGCATTGTGTAATGTCTGATCTTTCCAAATTTGTTAATCTTCTTGTTTATGTTTGTATTGTCTGTATTGTTGTTTTTGTTTTATTTGTTGTCCTATGTTCACATCTCTATTGTAAAGTGACATCATTGTTTCTTCTCCCTCTTCTACTCCCTGCCCCCCCCTCCTCCCCATTCCAATTCTCCTGGGTTCCATTGATCTTCTCTCCATCACACCCTTTAGCTTTCATCCTCTATTTAAAATGAGACTTGTATATCTTTCATCATGCAAACTCTGAACTTAATAACATGGAACATACGTGGTATTCATAATCAAACAAAAAAAAACAAAATCTTTAATCATCTTATCAAATTGAAGGCAGACATATGTTTCTTACAAGACATTCATTTAACACATTCAGAACAACAATAACTAAAGAATAAACAATATGATAAAATATTTTTATCAACTTATAACAGTAAACAAAGAGGTGTTTCAATTCTAGTAAGTAAAAATATTCCAATTATCCACAACTCATCTATTATTAATCCAGAAGGAAGATTTATCATCATTAATGTATCTATCAACGACACTACCTTCACCCTAGCTAACATTTATGGCCCCAACAAGGATGACTCAACCTTTTTTCATAAATTCTTCTCTTATATATTGGCTGGAGACTTTAACACTGTCATTAATCCCTCAATTGATCGTTCTAATACATCAAGCAACCTAAGAAACTGGCACTCCACAGATATAATAAAACAATATATGGAGGATTATGGACTTTGCGATAGTTGGAGAAGAAGAAACCATCATTGAAAGAATACTCATATTTCTCCCCTGTGCATCAATCATACTCCAGGATTGATTTTTTCCTTGTAAGTAACTCACTCATGCACTCATGCAACATATCCAAGAAAACAGAATCCATTCAATCATAATTAGTGACCACGCTCCAATTTCACTATCAGTAAATACTCAATCACCAATCAAACCTCCAACAAGATGGCGTTTCAATACTTCTCTCTTAGATGATCCTGATTTTACCTCCATGATCCAAAAAGAGTGGGCATCCTTCCTGGAGATAAACGACTCTCCAGAAATCACACCAACATTGTTATGGGAAACTGGCAAAGCAGTAATCAGAGGTAAAATTATATCATACTCATCACATAAGAAAAAGGAACAACAGAAATTGGAAAACAATCTGGAACAACAAATTAAACACCTAACTAATCAAAATGCCAATAACCCCAGTGAACAACTACAAAATTAATTGAGACTGCTCAAAATAGAACTTGAAACTATCATACACAAGAAAACAGATTTTCTTATTCAACAGTTAAAATATGAGAAATTTCAATATAGTAATAAATCAAGCAAATTCCTAGCAAATTTATTACAACATAAGAAAGAAAAAACACTTATACCATCAATAATAGATCCTACAGGCAACATCACACAAAACCCATGGGAAATAAATAATGTATTCTATAAGTTTTATAGCAATCTCTACTCTTCAGACCACGACCCCCACCAATCAGAAATAGACAATTTTTTTTAACAATTTGAAACTACCTTCACTACCCAAGGAAGAAGTAAATAATTTGGACGCACCTATCACTATTCAAGAACTCAATCAAGCTCTTAATAAGATGCCAAACAGAGAGAGAGATATATGTATAATCTTGTGTCAAAATAAGATTTACGACCTAGTGATTTATGACCCCCCCCCCCGCCATGTGACAGTCATGTGACACGTGACAGTCATGTGGACCCCCCCCCCAACATGACACATGACAGACATGTGACCTATGTAAGACAGAATATACAAGTAGACACTTTGAATTAATTGCTGGTGCTCTCTTATAGTACTTGACATCCCAGGACCCAGACCTATGTATGAAAGAACACATTATGAGTAGTAGTAGCCTGAGGATTAATGAAAAGCAAAGGGGGTGTGGACTACTCCACACCGCTCTTTATTAAGAGCGGCGTTGTTGCATACAGCATTGAGATCACCATGCGTCGATACAAGACTCGCACCAATTCTAAAGACACCCTGAAGCAGGCAGAGTGTGAAGAGGAGCAGCAGCAGCAGCATACAGGCAATCTGGTTCCTGATACCGATGAGAAAGAGGTGCAGAATCTTAGACCAGTGACCATGTCACTGATTTGTGAGACCCCAGTCACCATCTACCATGAGCAAGGCTCACTCACGGATGCTCCGAAGAAAAGCATGGTGTTTCTATGTCGGACGCAGTCTCCCCCAAACAGTTCTCTGAGTGAGGAGTGGTCTTTAGAACCGTGTGGACTGCGAGGACACTGGGGTTATGTATTCAAGTATGAGACGGGGGAGCTGTGGTTGTATCAGAGGGATGAAGGTGGAACACTGGGAAGCGACATAGCCACGCTGACCTCAAACGACTGGGCCGTGTTGCAGCTGGTGATACCGGGTCTGTGTCTGAAGGGTCATTCAGCGGATCAAGAAGTTCCTATACCCTCAAAACAAGCCGGAGTGGAGAATCCCGGCAACGTGAGTCAACAAAAGATCTTGTGCAGCGCAGTCTGGCAATCAAAAATCTCTGTTTCAGGTCGATGGTTCTTCCGAGCCAGTCTCAGGACTTCGCAAGGGCCCACAGAGGACTTTGTCTTGGAGTGTTTTAATTCAGACTGCGGCGTATTCCGCACGTTGATTGCCATCCCGATCGGTGTGTGGAAGGAAAAGATGGAAGAAATAGGAGGCCTCATTACGTCTCTGTTTCGCAGCTGTCGTAACTGGAATGACGTGGTAGCTGTAAAAAAACAGTTATCCTTCTAGACCCCTCCCCTCTTTACAATAAAAGGAGAGACGGTTGTGGGAGGACTGACAAAGCTTGGAAGACTGCAAACAGCATGGACACCATCAGACGCTCCGCTCGAGAACAAATGGCTACCTTATTGACTCCCCTACGGGAGCTCAGTCCCTCTCCATCAGCAGGCTACACATCTGACTCGGGTAATGAGGAGGGAAAGGACCTGGACTGCGATTGTCCACACAGCTTTTGCGGACAAGCGGAGCCCCATTCACCCCCGGCTCAGCAGCACAGAAGCGGGGAACTAACTTCTCCACCGACACCACCTCCTGAAGGAGGGCGAGTGAAACCACACCGCTCTCCATCTGTACCTTTAAAGCTGTACAAGGATGATATCCTCACAGACATGCCCATGGAAAATCCACCTGCGACCTGTCCATCTGACTCGAGCAATGAGGTTGAGGCGGCAGAAGAAACCTCACAGGTCATCACCTCCCCTCTGACCCCACCTTCCTCGCCTCCATGCTCTCAGCCAGAGGGGGAAACTCTCAATGATGAAATTGACGGCTGGATGTCATTCAAAGTCATCAGCCTGGTAAAAGCAGCTGTGCTCCATCTGCTCAACTCTACCCTCTACAAGTACAGGGGCGAGCGCTGCTTTGGATGTCAGACCAACCATCCTAGCCAGAGAGAACACCCGTGTTTGGATGTGCTGGAGGATGACTGCTACCTGAACCATTTTCATGGTTTGATGAAGGTGTTGTACACCCCAAAATTCATTCCTTTGATCCAACGCATGTAGCTCTTGTACAACATTCAAGAGGATGACGGAAGAGTCAAAGCTGTGGCAGAGACTCTCTTGCACGAGCTGAAAGGGGTGAGAAAGATCCACGAGAGCATCAGTGACATGTACGAGGACCTGATTGCAAATGACTTTGGAGCCCTGAAGATGGTGTCGGAATGGTGGGGTGGGAACTGAGTCTTCCAGCTGCTAAAATGGGAAATTCCTGGAGAAGAGCGGTGGCGTATGTAAACGGGCAGACGTCTATTCATCAATTGACGGAGCTTTTAACACAAGTTATTCAGCGTCGAGTTTCACAGAAACATAGAGACACTGAGGACGATGTTGCAGTCCATCATCTGGAAATCATTCTGGACAGAGTGCGTCTTCAAGCTGGACATACAACCTGGGGAGAAATGGTGCAACCCATCGCGAGTATGAGCGCATCAGGATTTTCAGAGACTTTTGAAAAAATTGCAAAATACATGTTTCAAAAGTCCTTTGATGTAAAACCCAGTCATTTACTCACTCTGTATGCTTTGTTTGTGGACACGGTGACCCTCCGTTTGCAAAATAATCTGCCTGTAAATATTTTAACCGAGTTGATGATTTTACAACATGTTATTCAAGTAAATTTGAATCAGTCTGTTTTTATTCACACTTTAAATATTATCCATTATTTTAACCCTTTGTGTTCTCAATAAAGGAAATTAAATCTGACGCTGTCTTGTGTGGTCATATTGCGCACCCTCGTCACAATAAAAACAAATGAATAACCCTAAAACCTCACTAAAAGCTGAGAGTGAGCCGGAGGTAGGATGATGGAGAAACGGATCATGAAAAGAGTGTATTACAATCCGGCCCATCCGGGTAGCTTTGGTGGAGCAGAACGACTCCGTCAGGGTGTACAAGATGAAATGGGTAAAAAAGTCAAACTTGAAAATGTCAAAGATTTTTTATCAGAACAGGATGCCTACACTCTGCACAAACCCGCCAGAACACATTTTATCAGAAACAGAGTTTTTGTTCCAAGGCCTTTAAACCAATTTCAAGCTGACCTTTGTGACATGCAAGCCCTGGCGGAACATAATGATGGGTTTAATTATTTATTAACGGTGATAGATGTATTTTCAAAAAAGGCTTACGTTCGTGTTTTAAAGAGAAAAACTGCCGCCGAGGTGGTGAGAGCCTTTGAGTCAGTCTTTAAAGAAAGTCAAATCCCGGAAAAGCTACAAACGGATGCTGGTAAGGAATTTTTCAACAAGAGTTTTGAAGCTTTAATGAAAAAACACAGTATTGTGCATTTTGCCACAGCCAGCGACCTGAAGGCCTCGGTCATTGAAAGATGTAACCGTACCTTAAAAACTAGAATGTGGAGATATTTTACTGCCAACAACACCAGACCAGAAGCTTCACTTTAAACCGGCAGCCTCTCTACACCATCTGTAAAAAAAAAAAAAAAAAAAAAAAAAATGGCTCATCTGAGAGAGGATCCTCATCGTTTTATAAACTATTATGAGAGTCAAGCGGGAGGAGCTTTACCCGGTTTTTACGGAGCCCCCGTTATGTACGGTCGAGGGATAGGCTCCATTTTCTCAAAATTGTTCAGATTTGTGTCCCCTCTGCTGAAAAAAGGTTTTGCCATCGCTAAGCCTCATCTGAAATCAGCCGCGAGTCACATTGCCTCTGACTTGATAAAAGAAGCGACGGGAAAAATAACCCAAATGGGTAAAAATCAGGAGGGCTCAGGGGGGATTATGGTCTTATCACGTAGACTGAGGAAGAGACCCCCGGGAGAACGTGTGCTCACAATGCCTAAAAAACACGGGGAACGTAAAAAGAAGAAATCAGTAGCGAGAAGCCAGTCAAAGAAGAGGAAGTCTACCGCTCAGTCCGGCGACATCTTTTAACCAGAGGGGAAAATAAATAAATAATAATAATTAAAAAATGGCCCTTTTGCATCAAAAATCACCCGAGTGCACCCTGGCAGAGCTGGATTTATTTTCAGCTCCTATGACGCAGTTGTCTATCGAAGATAAAACTTACACAGAGATTTTACCTCTGGCAGCCATTACAGATGGGGGACCCATAGAGTTTTTTATTCCTGAGGATGGTGAGAGTTTTTTAGATCTGAACGATACCTTGCTGCATCTTCGCATCAAAATCACCAATGAGGATGGCACAGACCTGATAAACGACACGGTCGTGGGCCCCATCAATTATCCTCTGAATACGTTTTTCAGTCAGTGCGATGTTGTTATGGGGGATCGGCTGATTTCTCAGTCTAGCGCTACACATCCCTACCGAGCCATGATTGAAACCTTGCTCAACTTTTCTGGAAATACGCTCGAGAGTCAATTTAGTGCGGGGCTTTTTTACAAAGACACGGCAGGAGCTATGGACTCTATCGTCATTAACAACGGTCCTAACCGAGGTCTCACCGCTAGAGCAGCGCTATGCGTCAATTCCAGGGAAGTACAGCTGTTTGGCCCCCTCCACGCGGATATATTTTTCTGCGAGAGGTTGCTTTTGAACTCGGTGGACTTGAGAATCAAACTGAGCCGAGCCAGCGACGCCTTCTGCCTCATGGGACAGCAGGCCGCCACTCACCGTGTGAGAATACTAGGCGCCTCGCTGTTTGTCAAAAAAGTCAACGTGTCACCAGCCGTCCGCCTGGGCCATGCTGCGGCTTTGCTCAAGGGTAACGCGCTCTACCCGCTGTCCCGCGTCAATGTGAAAACGTACTCCATCCCCGCCAATTCGTGAGTATGTAACCAGGAGAACCTCTTTTTAGGAGCCATGCCCAAATATGTGGTGCTGGGCATGGTGCACCATGAAGCCTTCACGGGGAGAAGAGACCTGTCGCCGTTCAATTTCAGGCACAACGACGTGGAATATCTGGCCCTTTGTCAGGATGGAAAACAGGTCCCAGCCAAGGCCTTTCAACCTCGGTTTGATCAGGGCATCGCGGTCAGAGAATTTTACATGTTTCTCGCCACGGGAAGACATTTGAAAGATATACCTCTCAGCATCAACCGCGCTGATTTTAACGACGGATACTCGCTGTTTGTATTCAATCTAGCCGCCGGTGAAGACAATGATGCTTTGTCTCCCTTAGCCAATGGGAATTTAAGACTGGAAATGAGATTCAGAGTCCCCTTGCCACACACCACCACCCTGATTGTTTACGCCTGTTACGATTCTATTCTGGAAATTAATTCTAAAAGGCAAGTGCTGGTAGATTACTACTGAAAAATGAATAATCATCAGCTGGAAAGTCTTTTGCACAGTCTGCTGGGAGATTTATTTTGTGCGTGTGGGCCTCTGACCAGCTGCCGTTATTGAAGCAAACGTTTATCTTACCAGCCTACTTTATCGTCAACACACACCCATCTCACCTACCTGGCGAACACTGGCTCTCGATGACTCTGGAAGAGGATGGTGTAGCCACCTTTTTTGACTCTTTTGGATTCCCTCCGGACTTTGCTCATTACCCCTCCACCATCTTACAGTTTTTACAACATCGTTCAAAGCAAATATTGTACCACCATCATCAGCTTCAGCACACCCTGTCCACTGCGTGCGGTCAACACTGCGTTTATTATCTGTGCCAGCGGGCCTGCGGAAGATCCATGGACCAAGTATTGTCTTTGTATTCTGACAATGTCGTACAAAATGACCAGACAGTATGTGACTTTGTAAAAAAATACAGAGGCTGTGTCAGAAATCAAAAGGCTGCCTGTTTTTACCACCACACTTGCTCTCTACAAATGTTTAAAGATTGCTACCGTTTGTGAGTTTGTGTTTCATAAAAAAAAAAAAAAAAATTGTCTGTAGACTTGAGAGTGTGACAAATAAAAAGCTTTATTACAAAATCACAGTTTTTACATTTCATTTAGGGAGAAAAGTTGATCCAAGGGTTTTTTCTCTTTTTTCTTTTTGAGCTTCGTATGCCCTCCCAAGCTGAGGTTTTAACTTCTTCATCCTCTGAGCCCTCCACCTCTTCTTCTTCTTCTCTCCCCTCTACTCTCTGAATTTTCTGCTTTCTCCTTGACGGAGTTTTGGTCAGGGGTTCGTTCATTTTTAAGCGGCGGTATTGTTCACGAGCTTGAGGATTATTCACACAAGACAGGGGAATGTTGAGGTCCGTCAGAGTATTTAAAAAACCTGTCCACCCGTGAGGGGCTGGGGATTGTTTATATGGGAGTGAGAGATTCTTAATTAAATCAATCATGTGAGAACCTATTATAGTATTCCCTTGATGAATAAATTCCCCTTTTGAGGTCCATCCCCGTCCGTTTTTAGACAATTTTTTGAGGATGTACTCTGCATTCTTGCGGTTGCGTGGGGGGAGGCTCTTTAACACCTCACTCATCACATCATCGCTCTCTTCACCCTCACAACGCTGCTCAGTTTCTCTCTCACGACGCTGCTCGTCGTCCGGTTCATTCTGCACAGTTAAAGTCACCCGTCGCTCATCTTTTTGACCCTGCTTCAAAAGTGTGAGGTATCTCTGCAGCAGAACATTGTATTTCTTAATTTTTTCATAAGGAGTCAATACTGGGGCGTCTAATATCGCTCTCATTTTCACATCTAAATCACTTTCAGCCGTTTGTCTGATGGACGAGTCGGGTTGAGTCAGTCGGTTTAATTGGTGGGGTGGTACGAGAAACATTTTTTGCGCCATCTTCAGAGTCTCCGATTAATCTCTCTTGAGTAGTCCTCCAAAAAGGTTGCCGAGGATGGGTACGGCTGCCGACAGCAGAGGAAGAAGAAAACCTCCAGACTGTTTCATCAACGTCTGACGTTTACGTTTTAATCCCGCCTTTTTATCAGCCAGCAGTTTTATAATTTTTTTCTGTCTTTTTAGCTTCTTGAATTGTGAGGAAGACAATGGAACGTTACTGTTGGAAATTGTACAAAAGTTATCTCATGTAATCCTTCACTGATCTAAAAACTAGACAATCATGCTTGTAATTAATGTTGCTTTGCGTGCAAAGCTTGCTGTTGTACAAGTGTCTTAACAGTTGCTGTGAGAAAGAGGAAGCTTCAGAGATGCAGCGTCAAAGGAAGATGGATCCACAAGACACTGACAACAGGAAACAGAAGCTGCCTGTAAGACCACAGGACAGAAGAATAAGTCTAGACCGGCTCAAGTTTTAAAACATCAGCAAGAATACACATATAGGACACACACACACATTAGTAGTGGAGGAGCTGACTCACTTCCCCCTTCCTTTAGTCAGCTCCCCCATTGGTTGTATCTAGGGCCTTCCTACAGAATAAAGAGAAAGGGAGCACAGAGAAGGACTTTAGAGTAGTGAGAAGTCTGTGAGCCTTCTCTTGCTCTCCTTGTACAAGTTTCAAAACCAATTTGCCGTCTCTTGTCTGTTATTGATAAATGTCTTTTTGCCTTTTAGAACCTGGACATTTCTTGGGGCTCGTCCGGGATCCCAATACTGCCTGACGATTCCAGAGGACGGGTAAGACGACAGCTTAAGACCCGTGGCCACGGCAACCTAGACCCTTTCCGAGCTGGCCTCCTCCCGTGCCTGGGGTCCGACGGCTGTGGGATTCCGACAGGAGACGAATTGGTGAGCATACTTTTCCTTTAAAAAGGGAAAAAGTAAAACTGAAGGAGTCAAATGAGTAAAATAGGTACTGAAGTCGGCTTTAGGTTACAACGCCTGATAATAGTTGTGTTAAATTAAAAGAGTAGTACCTAAATAGGTGACGAGGCCTGATAATACTCGTGAGTAAAACCCTGAATATCCTAGGCACTGGCAGGTAAATAAATAACGGGGAGTGACTCCAGTGAATGTGTGAGTGAATGGGAAGGTAATTCCACTAGGAATTCTTCCATACTAAAACAGTAAGGATCAAACGGTGGGCCTCAGAGGAAGCACAGGCAAGAATTCTCCACTCTCAGTAGAGAGTTGAAGTGAGAATTACCTCTGGAGGTTAATTAAAACTGCCGTCTTACTGAAGAGAAATTCAGTCTGTAGGACACCCTAGGTGCATAAGACTGAACCAAAACAGAGATTAAAATGGAACAGAGTAATACTAAAACAGATCCTTTTGAGGGGTTGGAGAGTAATGACTGGAAAGTAATGCAAGCGAAAGGACCAGATCATGTCCAGTTTCTACAATTGTGGCAACAACAGTTTGATTATACGGGACAGTTAAACACCAAGGCTTTAACTAAATTACAGGAAGATATTCAAAAGTGAGGAGAAGGAAAGAAGAGAAAGAGAGAAGTTAGAAAAGTCACAAAAGCAACTGTTAGTTGCACGACAGGAAGATAATGAGACAGGACCAAGAGGGAGAGTGATAGGGAGAAATCAAGTAGGAGAAGCAAGTAGTGAAAGTGAGGCGGAGCCGTTGACCGCCATACCTAGACTATATCCAGACATATCTACAGAAGTGATACCAAAGCGCCCAGACCAGACTCAACCAAGCGCGCCACCGCCACCGTATGTGTCACACACACCCAAACCAACGACTAGATCAGCAGGAACGGTAGGAAACTGGTCTAAACAGATAGGAGGACTGTTAAGTCCCGGAGGACAGATAAGAAATCCTCAACCAGACGAACAAACATGTTTAGTGGATTCTATTGCGTTGTTAAAACATTTAGCTGAACAAGGTCATAAAGTCAGTAAAAGCAAGTTGCAGTTATGTCGACAACAAGTAAAATATCTAGGGCACATTCTCAGTGCAGGAGGACGAACTATATTGGAGAGTAGAAAAGCAGCCATATTGCAGGCACCAAAACCGACAACAAAGAGACAGATGATGTCATTCTTAGGGTTGACAAATTACTGCAGAAGTTGGGTTCCCAATTATGCAGAGATAGTGAGCCCTTTGCAAACAATAATGTACAAAAATGATTTGAAAATGTCCTCACATTTGGAGTGGACATCAGAAGCAGAAAAGGCATTTTGTGATATAAAGCAAGCTCTAGTATCAACCTCAACACTAGCATTACCAGATTACAACAAATCCTTTGTGCAAACAGTTGACTGCAAAGGACATTTTATGACATCTCTGCTTATGCAACAACATGGTGGTAAAATGAGGCCAGTGGCTTACTATTCATCTAAAATGGACGTAGGTAGCATGCGCACTACCACACTGTGTAAAGAGCTGTGGTAGCAGCCTCATTAGCTGTGAGAGTAGTGCAGGAATAGTACTATTTCACCCACTAACATTGAAAGTACCACATGCAGTCTCAGCACTGTTATTACAGACAAATATGATATTCTTATCTCCCGCGAGACACTTGTCATGCATGGCTACTCTTCTGTCACAGCCACATTTGACTATTGAAAGATGTACAGTGTTAAATCCAGCCACATTAATACCACTCCCTGATGATGGTGAAAAACATGACTGTCAAGCGGAAGCAGAGAAAACCGCAAAGAGTAGAGAAGACTTGTCAGATGTTCCCTTACTGGAAGGAGAAGTACTATTTGTAGACGGCTCTTCTAAAAAAGATGAACTGGGCAAGACAAAAACAGGATATGCTGTAGTTACTGCAACAACTGTATTGAAAGCAGAACCATTGCATAGTTCCATGTCAGCGCAAGCAGCAGAGCTAGTTGCGCTCACGGAAGCCTGTAAATTAATGAAAGGAAAAAATAGTAACCATATATACAGATAGTCAGTATGCTTTTGCTACAGCACACATCTTTGCTGGCTACTGGAAAAACAGAGGCATGTGACATCTACAGGGAAACCAGTGGCACACGCTGAATTGCTTACTGAACTGTTGGGGGCAGTAAAATTTACCAAAGAAACTCGTAATATGTAAGTGTCAGGCTCATACGTCAGGGCAAGATCCTATCTCAAAAGGCAACGCCTTTGCGGATAGGACAGCAAAAGAAGCAGCGATGAGTCAAGCACAGATAATGACATTTGAGACTCAACAACATTTGTCTAAAAACGTACTACTCTACGGGACATGCAGCAGCAAAGTCCTGAGGCAGAACTTAAGCAATGGAAAAGCAAAGGGCTACAATCAAGGATGACATTTATGTATGACCACAAGGAAGCCAATCCTTCCAAAAAACCTATATAAATGGGCTGCTATATTGAGCCATGGTTTGACACATGTCTCAACAGGAGGGATGGTGACACAGGTACTGTTAACCACACCAACCGCACTAAAGATAGCTGAAAGATCTACTTGGATCCACTTGACCCATTGTAAGAGAGTCATTTTGGCTGAAGACTCCGACAGGGGAGGTGAATCAAAGTCTGATAATAGGGTGGACTCAGACGTGTAGAGTCTGGGTAGACCTGAAAGTCAGTGAAGAAATTATAAGACACCAAACCAAGTAGAGGAGAATATAGTACTTCGACTAAAATGACTCCACTGTGGTTGAAGTGTTCCATTAAAGGAGGAATAACAGGACATACTAACAATTGGCTATTAATGGCTGAGCAGGCTGCAGGCAGTGTGAGACAAGACTGTGTGGTATGTATGGGACCAAGACCTATACTGAAGGTAACAGTAGCTGCTGTTCCACCAGATTATGTTATAACTGTAATGAACAACAGTGTAATGACAGACTCTAATTTAACTTGTTTATGATGAAATATTTCCTGCAGTTCCCCCAGCCCAAAAGAAACCGCTGTTTCACAGTACAGTGGCTATGCAAAATTTCACATGTGTGAATCTTACAGGAAGCAATCACAAACTAGGTACAGTACCAGAAGACTATTGTAGCACAATTCATGTTACTAACCATTCCTTTGTACCAGTAAGTAGAGCGGACCTCTGGTGGTGGTGTGGGGCTAATCAATTGTATGATGTCATTCCCACCAATGCTTCTGGGCCGGTGTAGTTTAGTTTCACTTTTACTACCTGTAAATGTAATCCCCACATCAGTGGAAGAATTGGTGCAAGGTCAAAAATATGGGTCCCCCGGGAAGACCTAAAGGCGTACTAAACGATCTACTGTGGAATGGACTGATGATGACCCAACATATATAGATGCAATAGGGGTACCAAGAGGTGTTCCTGATTTAATACAAACTGGCAGATCAAGTTGCTGCAGGATTTGAGAGTATTCTCTGTTGGTGGTGTACCACTAACAAGAATGTTGACAGAATAAATTACATCCATTACAATGTGCAACGCCTAGGAATTGGACTCAGAAAGGTTTTGAAGCGGTACATCAGCAGTTATCTGCCACGTCACTTATGGCATTTCAGAACCGCATAGCAGTGGACATGTTGTTAGCAGAGAGAGGAGGCGTATGCTCCATGTTTGGTGATCAGTGCTGTACTTTCATACCAAATAATACAGCTCCAGATGGGAGTCTGACTATTGCGCTAGAGGGATTGCGAACGCTGAATACTAAGATGAAGGAGCATTCTGGGGTAGATACATCTCTGTGGGATGGCTGGATGAACATGTTTGGAAAATACAAGACGCTGGTACAATCGCTCTTGATGTCTGTGGCAGTGTTTGCTGCTCTGTTGACCCTGTGTGGATGTTGTTGCATCCCTTGCATCAGAGCCTTATTACAGCGCCTGATTAATACCGCCATCGCCCCAGTACAACATGATTATCAACAACTGTATCCCTTACTAGCTACTCAGGCCAATTAGTATGATGGCCTTAGAAGCACTGAATGAGGAAGAGACTGGTGCAGACATGGAGTAGCCTCACTCTAATGACTCTAACCAACTGACCTCTGAGTGTAAGCATTAATTTGAGTAATCTAGAATTGAATACCATAAAAATAATTAAAATAAGACAGACAAAAAAAACTGTTCAATTCGCTTCCTTTATATGAACTCTATACTGAAAACCGAGAGGAGTGGTATAGACGGATGTGAGAGTGGAAGGATTAATGTGATAAACAGGAGGGAAATGTTGGAAATTGTACAAAAGTTATCTCATGTAATCCTTCACTGATCTAAAAACTAGACAATCATGCTTGTAATTAATGTTGCTTTGCGTGCAAAGCTTGCTGTTGTACAAGTGTCTTAACAGTTGCTGTGAGAAAGAGGAAGCTTCAGAGATGCAGCGTCAAAGGAAGATGGATCCACAAGACACTGACAACAGGAAACAGAAGCTGCCTGTAAGACCACAGGACAGAAGAATAAGTCTAGACCGGCTCAAGTTTTAAAACATCAGCAAGAATACACATATAGGACACACACACACATTAGTAGTGGAGGAGGAGCTGACTCACTTCCCCTTCCTTTAGTCAGCTCCCCCATTGGTTGTATCTAGGGCCTTCCTACAGAATAAAGAGAAAGGGAGCACAGAGAAGGACTTTAGAGTAGTGAGAAGTCTGTGAGCCTTCTCTTGCTCTCCTTGTACAAGTTTCAAAACCAATTTGCCGTCTCTTGTCTGTTATTGATAAATGTCTTTTGCCTTTTAGAACCTGACAGTTACCTTTTAAAACATTTATCGCAATCTCGCACAGCGCTCTCAGAAAGTCCGGGGAGCCGTGGGCGAGAATGTCCCTGCGTTTCAGTGGGGTGCCGTGGTACAGAGCTTTGAGCAAGGGAGCATTTCTTCTGAGGCAGGCCGACATAATCCCCCCGCCCTACTTTGTTTTGGGAACATAGACAGCCGGCCACTGGTGAGGAAGTACACCCGTCCTCAATCTGTATGATTCTGAACAACCGGGTGTCAGGTCCAAGATTAAATACCCATGATGACCTTTAGTGGCATCCTCAAAACTTTCCAGAAAAAAGGCTTTTTGTGAAGGAAAAATTTGATGAGCCAAAATATTAATTTGTAATTTATCTCTAGGGTTTTTAAACAAAACCAAATAGTTACTGTTTAGACTCATGGTACGACTGTGTTTACCCCTGTGAAATACATTTTGAGTCAGCATGAATACGCTCATATTTCTGTGATGTCTGTACTGTGTAAAGATTTTAACCACTTCAGGATGATCGGAAGCTTGGAAAATAACATCGTCTAGGATAATCAAATGGGTTTGTTCGGGAGGAAACACATCAGGGTCGTCAAAAGTGTCAGGCAGTCCTTCAACAAATTTGATCTTTTTATTTGTCTTTTGCAGCTCAGCGTACATGGGTTGGAAAGAAGTATAAATCCACACAATATTATCAGGCACAGAATCCATCACATGTTCCATATTTTCCAAAACACTTTTTACAAAGTATGTTTTCCCGCATCCGCTAGGTCCCACAATCATACATGAAAAAGGTGTCCTAAATCTGGGGTCAAATTGAATTTCCTGCAGGCCGGTATGGTGTGACATTTTATATCCTAATAGCCAAAAGGCAAGGTTGTTCCGTCACTAAACAGACGCCGCTTGTCATACACCACACGAAACTTTTTGAGAAATGTAGAGTTTCTCAACTCAAACCCCTTCTTATTGCGCTTGATGGTGTGCTGAGGACTCTCTATGACATCCTCACGTGCCCCTCTGAGGTAGCCCTCCACCAACTCCTTGACGCTGTTAAAGTTTACCCGCTCACTGCATTCATGCGTCTGTGTAATGCCCTTGACGCGTAACACTACTTTTTTACGCTCTCTGGTCTGGTATGCGTAGCTTTTGGGTCCAGCGGCAGCAAATTCTTGAATGCTGTCCCCGTCCAGCTCATCCGTCAAATCCCCTAGATAATTACCTAGTTGCAGAGGAGTGTCCCCCTTTTTTACTACGTAAATTAAGCTGTCAGTATCATGGTAAAGGACATTTTCCCCCACTCGTTCTAAATAACTGTACAGTTTAAGACGTGCATAGGCGGTTGTGAAAGCCGCAATAAACACATTGTTGCTTCTGCCGGGAGGCACCACACAGCGCTCGTGGTAATTCCACTGGATCAAGGCAGTTTTGTCGCTGAGAAAATTGAAATGGTTAATTTTATATTGCCCTGAAAACATAAAGTTGAAAAATTGTTCAGGATCGCTGATCAAGGTGGTCTGAGTCATATTATTTCTCTGCGCAAACTTTCCCCAGAGACTGTTGAGACACAATTTAGCCACCTGTCTCTTGGCTGGGTTTACCTCAATGCGCTCAGCATCCAACTTGATACCCTGGTGGGCTTGGTAATCCCTGATGTAGCGATCTCTGCTCTGCCGATCAGCCACCTTGGGTGGGTAACCTGATGCTTCCTGTTTGCCCTTGAGAAAGGTGTGCATGTACCCTACAAAGATGGAGTCGCTACGCCGGTCAAAGTGCCACACTTCAACAATCTGAGCCAGTCTGTAACCCAGCTCTAGAGCCTTGTTGAACTCGATGGTGACCCAAACCCCCGACAACGCCCTGTCTTTGTCACTGTGTTTGCAAGGACCCATTTGGTGATTGAGTTCAGCGCAGGTACGGCAGAGAGTAAAGAGTAATTTACCTCGAGATGTTTTGTAAGGTAACACAGGGAAAAAGAGGCTTCTAGGAGGATAGACCACAGCCTTGATGAAACCAAAGTATTTTTGAGCCGCATCAAAGTTGCTGTGAATGATGGTGGGGTGATCGAGTGGGTAAGGAAAGCTGCAGTTGACATAAGGATAGAGGGATGTGACATCTACGTAGTGCACTGTTTCGTCGGGTGCTGCCACGTACCTCAGTCTCACAGCACTTGTTCTACCACCAAAAAGAGCTTCACGAGGGGTGAGGGGGGAAGGAGGTTGAAACTCCTCAAGAAACAACTTTAGCCCATCGTGTGATTTTTTCATATCCGTCCACTCATGTTCCCTTATGATGTGTGTGCGGACGTTGTAAACAGACTCTAGCGTCTGTATTTTGTCCTCGCTAGCCTGGTGCAGCTCTTCAAAGGGAACACCCCTCAAAGGGCAGGTGTTATGGAGCTGAAAACAAGATGGACAGCCGTGATAAAAGCAACCCTGGAACTCCCACACATGTGCTACACCATCAATTTCAGCGTACCCGTCTACAAAGAAAGGCCCGATTTGTTTCTCTCCCTTGTTTAAAGCGTGTTGGATAAAGACATTTTCACTACGCGCGACCCATTCTAACCACTGAATTGAGGCATGAGAGTAGTTTTTGTGTTGACGTCGGTAGTTGTCGGGTGAAGGGATGGCCAGGGTTTTAGGCTTAAGGTAATTGGTGAGAAACACCTTCATGCAGGCTGAGGCGATGGTGATGCAGCTAAAGGGGTCCACGCTAGTGTCTTTGAGAAATTGATTTCTAAATCTGACACACCCCTCGGCTAAGATATCAACATCGTTGTGACAGTAGCGCAGAGCTTCTCTCTCAAAATCAAAGACGCCCTGACTCGCCTCTCTGTACCATGTGTAAAACTCTTCTCGCTGAGCCAGAGTCATGCGTTCTACACCATAATCAGACGGCTGTGGATAGGCTCCTATGTACTTTAGACAGCTTACCGTGCTAAAGCCGTGAGGAAAAAAACCCTTGGTCTGATGACTGAAACCTAACGCTTTTGGCATAGCGCTGAGACGCATGGTGAGGAAGGACAGGGAGTCTATGAATTTAAGCCGGTAGTCGGCATCTGTCAAACTGAGAATTTTACTGCCCTGCATGATGAGTGAGGGCTCTATGCCCAGCTCTGTCATGGTTTTGAGAATCAAGTAGCTGTCAAACCCTTTGGCATTATGGGCAATAAGCGTAGCGCCCCTGAAAAGCGGTCTCCTGAAATGCAGGAGAAGGTCTCTCACACAGTCTAACCCATAAGACGACCATCGCTCACCCTTGAGCGTTTTGGTGCAGACTAAAAAAGGTATGTGCACACCATCTTGACCGACCAACGTTTCAAAATCGTAAAATATAAATTTTTCTGAATACTCTGTGATTGGTGGCAGAGGTTGAATGTAGCAGCTGTGATTGTTTGTGTCCGAGTCTAACGGTAATCTCTCACCGCAGATGTGGCATTTAACCTGTGGGCAAACGTGATCTTGAGGGGTCTTAGTATGAGCGATATAGTAGAATTTTTTACAACGCCGACAACGTTTCAACGAGTCACAAATACTGACGAACGCACCGTTTGAAGGTTTTTCTCTGGGTTCTTTGTGTCTATTAAAACACGATGGTGTTCGACACGTTCTGTTGCAGTCGGCGCAGACTATGGGCGCAAGCTTTTGGCTTGTGCAGGAGGGGTCGCTGCAAACGGAGCAGTAACCTTTGCATTGATGCGTGTATAAATGCCCAAAGCCTCTGAAACAGTAGTAACAGACGTTTGTGACGCCTAAAAAGCCCTTGAGATTTTTTATGCCATAATAATGGTTTTGCAATAAATAGAGGAAAAGTGGATGAGAACGATCTGAGAAATCAGTCCCAAATTGAGAGAGGGGTCGTTGGTCGGAGCCTCTGTAAAAAACAACAATTTTGCATTTTAATACAGTTTCAAATTTACCAATGTCACTAAAGGTGACGGGGGTTTGAGTATTTAGACCGGCGAGGCGTTGTAACTCTCTGCCTCGTTCTGCAGCTTGGCTGTCTGTCAGGCGAGGTTCTATGAGATGAGCCAAATTGATGGCAAAGCAAAGCTGGTCGTTTCTATTGTGAACAACGTACAGGTGTCGTTTTTTCTTTTTACTTTCTTCGCAGTCTAAAGATTTTTCTAACCGCCGTTTTCCACCTCCGCGAGGATCACGTACTACCTGAACGACTAATTCCAGCTTGGCATCCGATACAATGTTACTGTTGGATTGTACCAAACGCTCGAGTAAATCTTCAAAAGCTGGTAGAATAACGTTACCACCCTCGTCGTCGATGGTCAGTACCACATGCCTTTGCACATTTTCCCCAATCAGTTCCAACTGTATCACATCGTTCCTTCTCACTGATGGCTTCAGACAAATCTAACAGAATCGACATTACATCTTGGTAAAATTGTGCAAGGTCAGGCACGTTTCTGGGAGGAGGAACGGTAAAAACATGCCTCATTTCAATATTATTGAAGCCATCACGACACACTGTTTTGATGCTTTTTGAACCCTCTGTCTCATCAGGGGAGGAGGGGGAGTCTGCTCCACTCACATTTCTAGCCCCCAGTTGAACATGTTCCTGATCAGAATCGTGATTCATTTGCTGGATGTGTAGGAGAGCTTCTTCTAGTGGTTGGAAATAATTAGCGTCAGATTCTTCTACAGGTGAAACATTAGTGTCAGAGAGGGTTTGGCTTATTGATAAAGAATTGGATGGTGGCGCAATTTCAACAGATTCAAGAGGAAGATTATTTAACTGTTCCACAGCACTCAATACTTCAGAGGGAATTACAGCAGCATTTTCATCGGTTGGAAGAAGGATTTGATTTAATTCTTCTATAGCTGTCAATAATTCAGCGGAAATTACAGCAGGGTTCATCATTGTACAGCAATAGAAAAATATGTAAACAAAAACCCATAAAAAAAAAAAAACTCACACCTTACTCGCGTGGATTCATAGCTATATCATAAAGGCAAGCCGACAAATTCAAACTTATCTGCACAAGTTTTGCATTAATTTCCGCCGGGCTGACTCCGCTTGCTGCATCCGTCTGATGAGTCACTTGTTGATTGTGTGTATCAGTCTGAGTGCCGATGCTCCTCTGCCTTGGCTTTGTGATGATGGTTTGAGTCGCAACCGATGTGGAGAACTTTTTAGGCCGCTGTGGAGGATCCACAGTTGGGGTAGAGGGTCGCTTCGCACCTCTCACTGGAGTAATTGAAGATGGACTCTTATCTGTGTGGGAAAAAAAGTCACTCTATTAATATAGTGATGGATGTCATGAGAAGATTTTTTATTATTATTATGTATTTATATTCCCTGGCACAATTTTGTCCCGGTACAATTTCATTTCACAAACATTATACAACAGAACTCAAACAAGAGCCCATGCACTTTGTGGAGAAACCCATATAACTCCAGCCAGTGGTGGCGGTAATGCACCAATTTCTTGTTTGCCGATAGTACAAGAAGAAGCCCTTTTTTCCCACCCTCCCGGAATAAACGTCACAGGAAGGGACGAATGAAAATACGGAAATATCTCATCAGTTTGAAATTGTGAGCGGCTTCAAGCCGGTAAGTCATGGTCTTTTTAAATAATAACTTAAAACTTACCACGCTGACGGTTGTTGTTGCTTCCATCGTTGGTGCTGCTGCGGCCGATGGTGGTGGTTGTGTCTGCGGCACCTTCTGCGGATTTTCTTCCCGGACCGTCGGAGCAAAGTGTGCTTGTTAGCGGAAGAACCCGTTTAGGTCGCCGCAGACGCTTTGTTGTTGTTGACTGGTGTTGAAAATCGTCCTGCTCCGTGATGGTGTCAGTCTCATCGCGGAAAACAGCTGGGTTTTCGGCACGGCTCAGGCGCTCCGAGGCTAATAAAAAATCTGTCGGTTAGTTTGAGAGAGAGAGAGATGGAAAGAGTATAATATATTGTTGTCGCTGTCAGACATGATGTTAAAAAAGAAAGATAAAAGGCATACCAAAGTCTGACTGGGTGAAGTTGATATCACCAAATTCAGCGGATGTCACTTGAAGAAAAGACAGACGACCAAACCGATATAACTGGCAAAATCAAACAATCGAACCTCCAATAAATAAGTCATTATTTACCTGGATAGTTGGGCTCCTGGTTGGGAGATGGGTGGATCTCTGTGCTCACTTTCTTTTCTGAAATAAGCAATGGTATGTTTTTAAAAAAAAAAAAAAAAAAATCTAGTTTAAGTAAAGAGTGTAGTTAGGATTTTTTTCATACCGCAATTCATCCTGGCAACAGTCTTGTACTGTGGTTGAATGGAGTGTCTTCCATGTGTCTGGGGATACTTATACCCAAAAAAAAAAAGACGCAAGTACATAAAGAGTGTGTGTGTGTGTGTGTGTGTGTGTGTGACAAATCGAGCCTACTATAAAGTAATCATCCTGGCAACAGTCATGTACTATGGTCGAATGGAGTGTCTTCCATGTGTCTGGGGATACTTATACCCAAAAAAAAAAGACGCAAGTACATAAAGAGTGTGTGTGTGTGTGTGTGTGTGACAAATCGAGCCTACTATAAAGTAATCATCCTGGCAACAGTCTTGTACTATGGTCGAATGGAGTGTCTTCCATGTGTCTGGGGATATCACAATAAAGAGTGTGTGTGTGTGTGACAAATTGCGCCTTCCAGGCCTACTATACAGCAATCATCAGTTAGAGACCTAACTAACTAAGCATTTATTCATGAGGAGGTCATCTGTGGGTCAGAGTGGGAACAATAAAGTAATTTCAGATGGTGACTGGGGTCTCACAAATCAGTGACATGGTCACTGGTCTAAGATTCTGCACCTCTTTCTCATCGGTATCAGGAACCAGATTGCCTGTATGCTGCTGCTCCTCTTCACACTCTGCCTGCTTCAGGGTGTCTTTAGAATTTGTGCGAGTCTTGTATCGAGGCATGGTGATCTCAATGGTGTATGCAACAACGCCGCTCTTAATAAAGAGCGGTGTGGAGTAGTCCACACCCCCTTTGCTTGTCATTAATCCTCAGGCTACTACTACTCATAATGTGTTCTTTCATACATAGGTCTGGGTCCTGGGATGTCAAGTACTATAAGAGAGCACCAGCAATTAATTCAAAGTGTCTACTTGTATATTCTGTCTTACATAGGTCACATGTCTGTCTGTCATGTGTCATGTTGGGCGGGGGGGTCCACATGACTGTCACGTGTCACATGACTGTCACATGGCAGGGGTGGGGGTCATAAATCACTAGGTCGTAAATCTTATTTTGACACAAGATTATACATATATCTCTCTCCAAACAATAAGTCACCAGGTCCTGATGGATTTCCAGCTGAGTTTTACAAACATGTTTGAGATATTTTCTCACCACTATTTTTCAGAGTCACAACAGAAATCAAAACGACCTCCACCATACCAACCCATATGAATACAGCAGTCATAACACTCGTATTAAAACCAAATAAAGATCCAACATGCCCCTCTAGCTACCGTCCAATCTCACTAATTAATTCAGATATAAAAATTATTACCAAAACACTAGCATCCAGAATAGAAAGAGTCACCCCCCTGTTAATTCACCCGGACCAAATAGGATTCATCAAAAATAGACATTCCTCAGACAACACCCGTAGACTGTTTAACCTAATCAATTTATCACAACATCAGCCAAATCAAACAATAATTGTATCATTAGACGCCGAAAAAGCTTTTGACAAAGTTAATTGGTCCTTCTTATTTAGCACACTGTACAAATTTGGCTTTGGAGAGACGTTCATCCACTGGATTAGGATTCTCTATACTGCACCGAAGGCAACAATAATCACAAATGGGATTATTTCACCTAACTTCACACTTCACCAGGGAACCAGGCAAGGATGCCCACTCTCACCATCTCTATTTGCCATTATCATTGAACCCCTTGCAGCAGCTATACGACAAAATAGAAAAATCAAAGGAATTGAGGACGCCAATACACTACACAAGCTTAGTTTATATGCAGATGATCTCCTCTTATACCTACAGAACCCCTCAGTATCACTACAGGAAACTTTCAATGTCATTAACAACTTTTCCACCATGTCTCGCTACTCAATAAACTGGAATAAATCAACTATTTTACCATTATCAGAAGACACCTGGGATTCTGCAGCCCAAAGTCATTCCCTTCCACTTCACACTGGCAATATAAAATAGTTTGACTTTAAAATCTCTCCCAGGCTGTCAGAGTTATTCAATCTCAATTACACCCCATTAATCAAACAGATAGAAGAGGACCTCAAACGCTGGACGAAATTACCACTCACCCTAATTGGAAGAATAGCCTCAATAAAAATGAAAATTCTGCCCCGGATCACTTACCTGTTTTCAATGATTCCCACCACCCCTACCGACAAATGGTTTAAAACACTCGATTCATTGACTACTCAATTCTATTGGAACAATAAAAAGCCAAGGATATCACTTTCAACACTACAAAATAAAAAATCACAAGGTGGATTAGAAGCACCAAATTTTCTATATTACTTCCTCTCAAACCAATTGCAATATTTATTCAAATGGACACAAAAGCAAAATCACAATATCCCCTGGTTAGCCTTAGAACAAAGTATATGTAAAACAACATCAGTCACAAACCTTCCCTTTTTACCACAGTCAATCCAAAAGCTGAGCTACTGTAAATACTCTACAATCCACACAACTCTGACAGCCTGGTGGAAAACCAACAAAATCACTAAATCATTGCTTGCCCCATGTAAATACACCCCAATCTGGCACAACCCTGATTTCAAGCTAGGCAACATCCCTATCCATTTTCAAACATGGCACCAGAATGGAATCACCCATCTCTACCACCTCTTTCCCGACAATCAATTAATTTCATTTGATACTTTAACCCAGGAATACGGGGTTGGGAGAGACCAGATCCTACAATACCATCAATTAAACTCCGTAATGAAATCCAAAATTAAGTTAGCCAACAACACACTCCAACCATCTAAATTAATGGAAGAAATTATGAAATTTAAAACCTCAAAAAAATCACCTCCAATCTCTATAAACTTATTTCTGGCACAGACACCGCCATATCACTCCCAACCACCAAATGGGAAAACGACCTGGCTCTCACTCCCAACCCTGATTTCTGGATACAAATCAATGAAAATATCTTCTCCATGACTACCGACACAAACCTACAGTTAATACAGTATAAAACGATCCACAGGTACCACAAACACAAACATCTGTTCACAGTGCACAGCGGGTAGCACAGACGACTATATGCATGCCACGTGGGTCTGTCATCCAGTTTGCACTTTTTGGACAGCTATCACTGACAATCTTTCCACTTTCTTGGACTGCAGAATCCTATTGTCCCCATCACTATGCCTACTAGGAGACACCACACAAATCACTCTCCCTCTCAAATACAAAAATCTATTATTGGTCTCTCTAACTATCGTAAAGAAAATAATCTTCCAAAATTGGAAAACTAAAAATTTGATCCACATTTCCTATTGGTTCAACTCTCTCACAGAATACATCTCAATTGAAAAAATATCTGCTCGCAAAAGGAATAATATGTCTGCCTTTAATGATACTTGGAACAAAATCGTAATTCATTTAAACCCAAAACAAAATCTACCAAACCAAAACCATGTATGGAACCATGAAAACCTCCCCCCTTAAGTCTATCAAATTTATACTCCCCTTCTCTTCTTTCCTCTCTTCCCTTTTTCCTATCCCCCATCTATCTCTGTTCTTGTTCTGTGTAAATCAATTTGTCTTATATGTTTGCTTAGTTTGTTAGCTTAGTGTTGTCGGTGTGTTTGATTTATGTTTAATGTTCCCCTTTCTTTTTGTCAGCACTTTGTTCCCTGGCTGTTTTTTTTTTTTCTCGCTCTAAGTCAATGTGTATTGTAATTATTCATACTTTTTATTCTCTTTTTTTACTTCTCCTTTTTGAGGTGTCCTTGTTTTTTTTTCTTTCTTCTTTCTTCTCCCACTTACCCCTGGGGTTGCTCTCCACTTTGCTGGGCCTACCTGGCCTTTGCTCCTCCTCCTGGAGGCTGGTTGTATCCAGTGTCTCGCCTTCTGAGCCCTTGGGATGCTGGATTCATGCTCTCTCTGGGGTCCTGGGGGTGGCTGCTGCTGGTGGCTGCTGCTGGTCGCTCCTGGGGCGCTGCGGGGGGCCCTGGGGCTTGGGGTGGGTCGGCCCTCCTGTTGCTCCCCCGCCCCTCTTCCTGCCTCTCTGCCTCCTCCCTCCTCGTCCCCCCTCTCCTCCCTGCCGGCTCCTTTGCGCCCCTCTTCCCCTCTGGGCCCTCTGTTGCCTGTGGTGGGCTGGGGGGCCGGGTGGGCCCTCCCTGGGGGTGAGCTCCAGCTCGCTCTTCGGGGCTCCTGTTGGTGAGGGAGGCCAGAACCAATAGGTGCTAGCTGGGGGCCTTGATTCCGGCGCCTATGCAGTGTTGAGAGGTAGTGGAGGGGGAGTGGAGGTGATGTTGTGGCTGGATGGGCGTAGGCGGGGATGGCGTAGGCGCCTGCGCTTTAAGCCTCCTGGAGGTGGCCCTGTCCCTTGTCTGGGAGGGCTGCTGCGGGCTGCCGGCTGGTAGTCGGGCCTCATCGGCCATCTGGGCGCAGCTCTGGCCTAGCAGCTCCTGGGGGTCATGGTGTTTGTGGTGCCTGTTGGTCCGTTGGTGTTCTCCCGGGTTCCTCTGCCTTTCGGCTCTGGGGGCCCCGCACTTCAGTACCATTTCCATCCGTACTGACCTCCCCTTGGCTCTGTCAACTTGGGCCGGGCCCACACCAGACTGCCTCTTATTGCGCACTTCACACTCCACACAATTCACTGTACATAGTCACTTTTAGGCACATACAGGGACACGTCAATTAGGGCCCCATGGCAGTGTGGGGGGGGGGGCGGTTGGTCGTGGGGTGGGGCGGATTGCAGTGTTTTGTGGCATTGTGTCCTCCCCGTCTCCCTCCTGCTGCATCCTCCCACTCTCCACTTTTAATGCAGCACACACACTCACATTTTGGATGGAAGGTCTTGGTTGGCTAGGGGGATTTGGGTTGGGGCATACTACAGAGTACCCATTCTCTGTGGTCCTCCAACCCTCCACCCTGCCGCCACTATTGCCCATCCAACTTTTAATGCACCACACTACACTCAGGGTTGCACACGTGCACAATGTAGGGCGAGTATTTCTTCGTCAGAGATCGGAGAAATATAGTAATAGGGTCTAAGGGTGGAACCACACTTTATGGCATCGCTGGTGGGGCCCGGCCCCCCTGGTTTTCAGACATTGGGAATGGTCAGTCACTGGCTTGCTGTTGGATCCCTGGGGTCTTGGTATGGTCGTCTTGGACTTCCCCGGCGTGCTGATGGGCCCCCTGGTGCTGCGACTTCTAGTATGTTGTGGGGCTGGAGTTGCTGACTTGGTTGGTTGGTGTGGGTGGGGTGGGCTGGGGGTGGTGGGGCGGTTGGGGGTGTGTGTTGGGTGGAGAGTGGGCCCTCTTGTCCCGGGCCTCCTGGGCTTGTTTGTGGCACTGTGGGGGCGTCTGGCTGTGCCTTCCCTTGGTCCCTGGAATTGTGTGTTTCTCTGTGGTTCTGGTTGGCTTTCTGGGGGAGGCCTCCTGGGTGCTCCTGCTGCCTGGGCGGGATGGACACTCGGCCAGCGGGCCCCTGCTCAGTCGTCTTAGCTGCTCTGGGCTTCGGTGCCAGTCACTCATGCATGTTGGTTCAGGGTGTACGAATGCTTGTCGTGTCCCATTGTTGAGTACTGATGGGACCCGCCAGAATGGGTGAAATCACTCTTCGGGCTTCACATCAAATTCATGCTTCTTATGCATTCTTACATCTCACCTTTGTCCCTTAGTGCCCAACTTTATTTACTTATTTATTATTGTCATTATCATCATTATTATTGTTACTGTCTTTTCTGTCTTCTTCTAATTTCGGGGAGATTGGTTGCTTGGAATAATGCTCTCATATTCCTGATTTCTAATAACACTGCATGGTTGGACCCCTTTCCCATCTATCCTATGTCATCCTGTCTATCATCTGTTTTCCCCCTCAATTCACAAAAGGTGCAGCACTTTCCTCTCTGGCTCATAATAAGAAATTCTAATAAAGAATGATAGCTTAGTTTCCAGAGAGGGCGGGGGCCAGTCACACAAATGCACAAAATATCATACTTTTCTGCAAGATAAAAGTAAGCACCAATCCCATAAAAAGTTGACACCTGCCATACTGTGGTGTTTTACGATGGGAAGAGGTGCTGACAAAGAAAAAAAAAAGTGATTTGCCAAGCCCTTCAACAGCACACTTTCCTAATATACAAGCCAATACAATCCGCACTGATTTATGTGTAGCCTATTTCAAAGATTTTTTTTTTTCTAAATAAACAAATAAATAAATAAATACTTTATTGACAGGTTATAGTTATGGATTGTTTTGGGAACAAAACATTGTTCACAACAACTGGGCACAGCTTAGCTTATATCTCATTATTTTGTTTGGTAGGCCTAACAGAATTTGGTATGGACAGAGTGGAAAAGGAATTCGCCAGCTCGAGGTCTGTCACTATTCTGTGGGAGGGGACATGCCTCGAGCTGTGGGAACAGGTAGGCTATGCTCCCACAACACCAGTAGGCAGATACACGCAGGGGTTATTTCGGTTTTAAACACAAAACTGGCGTTACTTGTTTTCTTGGGGGTCATACAAATGGATCATTTCTCGTTGTACATCAAACAATATGGATGTGTTCCTGCAGGCTATCGATCGTTTATTGTTCCATTTAAAATAAGCTCTCCTGCATAATAACTGTCCTCAGTGAGAGTGCGTGAGTCATTTAGTCATCATCACCATAGCTTAGGCTATGTTTAGTGTAGTTTACCTTTTGCGAGTCAAGCATATTCATGTTTGACCTCTCTGGTCGATATTTGATGAGCTATCCTCTAAGAAAATTGCTCAATTTCGCTGACCTAAGCAACTTGTTGACCGACTGTCATCTATCAATCCGTGCCTATCAAACACTCATCATTCATGAATAAGCTAACAATTGAATGTAGCGAGTGCTTATGGTCTAATTCGGTTGACAGTGTGTGTGTAAAGACTGTATCATATATTTTTTTTACAAAACATTTCACCTTAGTGTTGTTTCCATGCCTCGAAAAGCCTGCATCAGAGCCGCGGAGGTGCAGTGTCTTCCCCTTCACTCCTGTAGTGGTGACTGGCGGCGCGGAAAAAAGGTCGCATTCACGTCTCGACTGGGCGTGTCACATGATTTACGTCTTGACCCAAAGATCTGTGATGATGATTGATTCGCTTATCTTTTACTGAATAATAAAAAAAGCTTTAGCAAAGTATATTAGTATTTTAAATACTCAAACACAGCACCTAAATGTATTTAAATACAAAATACAAACTACTTTTTATAAATCTTGTAAAATACAAATTACAAAATACACAAAAGTATTTTAAATACATATTTTAAATACATGTATTTGAAATACTGCCCAGCTCTGGATAAGATGGGAATGTCAGGAAGAGAGAGCCTTACAGCTGGCTCCTACCAAACAAAACATGTGTTCATTGATCAGATCAGATCTGAGTCTCTTTGGATTCTGAGTGGACAGTGGTTCATCTGATTGGTCATTACTGCTGATCTTCTCTACCAGCTCCAGGACCGAGCTGCTCCTCTGGTCCCATAAATAGCAGAGATCAGATGGGCACACCCACTGGGTTCATGAGCGTTGTCTTGTAGTTGTGCCAGTTTGAGTGGATTAAAGGCCTGAATGTATCTAATCTTCTTTCTTTAACAGAATGAGGAAGTGTGTTTCTTCAGCCATGCGTGGGTGTTACGACCGGCTCGTAGGCTGCAACAAAACAGGAGAGGTACAAGCAAAACCCAGTTACACTCAACTAACAATTTATTGTAAGCAAAATAAGCTATTCAATCATATGGGATGTGGATATCAGTATCAGTGGTGTAGAAGAGTGTATGCTTGTGATGATCAATGTGTGGTGCATGTTGTTATTGCGAAAATAAGGTCAAACAAAAGGAAAGACCAGCATGCTGGCAAGGTGCTGAGTGGAGTGCCAAGCTGAGAGAGTTGGCGTCTGGGAACGCGGGGTTAAATAGGCTCATAAAATAATTTCCATAAAGACTGAAAACAGGGAGGAGCACACTGACTGTGCAACAGCAGCCAAACCACCTAACACTCATGGATTAGTGTAAAAACACACTCTGGCTCTTTGTTTTTTTGTTTTTTTTTTTTCTTTCTCCTGAGAGAAATATGTTCAAAACTTCATCAGGCAGACAGAGCTGGAGCAGCCTACTGTATCAGTCAGTGTAAAGTGTATTTTCTATTACTCACAACAGGGAAATGTTGCTGCAGGCTTTTAAATTGCTTTACTGAAACCCCACTGACCAATCTGTCTTAATTTCCACTGAGGAACAGTTTTATTAACTGGTCTACTAGTGAATCAGATTTTCCATTATTAATTTGTTCGGTGGGATTTTGCAAACATCACAGTCGAGTCAGTTTCACATAAATGCATTTTTATTTACACTATCTGTAAATACAATGTGGTTTTATTTCCTGGTCCATGTCATTTTGGGTGGCTCAGTTCAATCACATCTCATCACATTAAAAGTTAATTTTATTTTATAACAGAGGCAGACAGGCTCTAATTCATTGAAATTCTCTAAACATCGAACAGTAACAGGAATCAATAAATGAAAATAAAAATGATTGGTTGAGTCTGCTTAACAATAGCCTTGTTTTTCATTAGAGGTTTTTAAATGTAACATGCTCTTTCTAGTTTCTCAAGAAAAACAGATTTTTGTTGACATGATGACTCACGACCTACACATTAAAGAAAACCTTATTTCAGTTTATCATCATTACTGACTGTGTTTAAAAAAATCTACCTTCCCTCACCTGTCTATGCTGCATTTGATGAACAAAGTAAATCAAACTGAATCACAGGGACTGAACGAGTTCAAAGCTTAATGTCAGATTAAACCCGAGTAGCTCAGTGAGGCTTTCAAATGTGCCCCCAGAATTATATCAAAGCATTCATGAATAATTTCCCCTTTACTCTCCAGAACTCTGCACCCAGAGGAGCAAAGGCAGAGAGCATGGCATGGTGGGAATTAACTGACTTTTTACTTTTCCAGAAACACACGTTCAGATGGATTCAGTCATTTTTATTAAGGAACAACCACTGGTGACAGCAGAGAGATTTCCTGGTGAAGAACATGATAGTTCTTCAGTGGCAGAGTGTTTCAGACAGGATGCCGTGTGTGTGTGCGTGTATGTGTGTGTGTGTGTGTGTGTGTTCAGTGTGTGTGTGTGTGTGTGTGTGTGTCCTTGCAGCACAGCCGCAGACAGCATTATCATGTAGGGCCTGTCTCTCTGCTGCCTCTCTGCAGACAGATCAGTCAGCCATGTTCACGCTGCCACTGAGGAGCCTTAAAAGTCTCAGTCTGTCATAAAAGCATCTGGTCAGTGAGCAGGAAAACTGCTTACAAAGTCCAGACAAATAGGTTTTATCATCTCTCTGAGTTATACACAATCTGAAAGACTTCTCCATCTGCCGGTGCATTCCTCTTAATCACTCTCTACCACAATTTAATATTGTGTTTCTAATTTTTGCTTTTTTTTTATCAAAAATGTCATAAGACCCAGTGTGGAGGACAATCAGACTTTTCAATCACATGTTGCTGCATGTCAGTGACAGCAGGTGAAGCTGCATTTTCCTGTTTGGCCTGATGATGTCACTGTTATTGTATTGTTATAAATACAGACGAAATAATGAAAATATTAGTTTATATTAGCATATTGTCACAGTAGCATGGTGGTGCAGCAGCTGGATGTCACATTTCGCACAGAGCAGCATTTTCTTTCATAATGGAAGAAAAGGATCTGACAGCAGAAGCCACTGATGATGACAAGTGTTGAATTTGTTTTTGTGCCATTGAGAAGCAGAACTGGAGATCAGAGTGACGAAGGCAGCAAGCAGTCAGGATACTGTCGAGGTAACTCAACACCTTTAAACGCTAATAGGAATGTGGCTGTGATGATATGTTTGTTTGGTTTATCATGATGTACAATTAACAGATTCTGAGTCTGACTGACAATGATGGTTGAGGTCTTCGATCTCGACTGAAGAACATCTCATGTCAGTTGTTTGGTTTTTCTTTTGCAGCCATCATGTTTCTGTCTGTTTGTCATGGATGTTTGATTCAAGCTGAAAGCAGATCATCTAGGACATGTCAGGAGGACAATGGGACAACAGGGAGGACGGGAGGACAAGGGAATAAAAAATGACGGGAGATAAATATCTTCTTAGTATGTGGAGATGAGATGATTATTGACACTGATGGGTGAGTTCAGAGAGGAAGGAGGGCTGATAGGAGGATTAAATGTCACAAGAAGGACAATGAGAGGAAGTAAAGGATGGACAGAGAAAAAACAGGACAGATAAGAATGGCTGGAAGAATAAAGACAGACAGGGTCTGGAGGATATGAGAGCGAGGTGAGGAGAAACCAAAGGAAATGATAATTAAGGACAAGCTTGACAACGAAATCTCTTTAAGAACCAGACTTGGAAATCTTACATCAACATCACTATAACTGAACAATTTATCACACTAAAACAACACATATTCTGCTGCCCTCAAGAAAATGTCTTTCTGAAAATTAAATCAACTGAAATGAAATGAGCTCTCTGTAAATAACTGCACAACACTGAGAATACAGTTTCTTTGCAGCTAACATGAAAACCTTTGAAAAAAAATACACCCTAACACCGAAACCTCTGGAAAAATACACCCTAACAGTGAAACCTCTGGAAAAATACACCTTAACACCGAAACCTTTGGAAAAAATACACCCTAACACTGAAACCTCTGGGAAAAATACACGCTAACACTGAAACCTCTGGAAAAATACACCCTAACACTGAAAACTTTGGAAAAAATACACCCTAACACTGAAACCTCTGGAAAAATACACCCTAACACTGAAACCTTTGGAAAAATACACCCTAACACTGAAACCTCTGGAAAAATACACCCTAACACTGAAAGCTCTGGAAAATTACACCCTAACACTGCAACTTTAGAAAAAAATACACCCTAACACTGAAAGCTCTTGAAAATTACACCCTAACACTGCAACCTTAGAAAAAAATACACCCTAACACTGAAACCTTTGAAAAAATGCACCGTAACGCTGAAACATCTGGAAAAATACACCCTAATGTTGAAACCTTTGAAAACAATACACACTAACACAGAAACATCTGGAAAAATACACCCTAACACTGAAACATCTGGGAAAAATACACACTAAAAATGAAACCTTTGAAAAAAATACACCCTAACACTGAAACATCTGGAAAAATACACCCTAACGCTGAAACATCTGGGAAAAATACACACTAAAAATGAAACCTTTGACAAATTACACCCTAACACTGAAACCTTTGAAAAAAATACAACCTAACACTGAAACATCTGGAAAAATACACCCTAACACTGAAACCTTTGAAAAAAATACACCCTAACCCTGAAATATGTGGTAAAATATACTCTAACACTGAAACCTTTGTAAAAAAATACACCCTAAAACTGAACGCTCTGGAAAAAATATACCCTAACACTGAAACATCTGGGAAAAATACACCCCAAAATGTAACCTTTGAAAAAAAATACACCCTAACACTGAAACATCTGAAAAAATACACCCTAACACTGGTGACAGCACTAAGAGAGGCCTCACCACCATGATACTACTTGATGTGAGGCAGTGGTCAGGTGGATGCTCCAGACTGAAGGCTAACATCCAGGCAGCTCCTCAGACCACATATCTGTCATGTTACTGCTGCTGAAAACAACAACAACAAAAAAACACCTTTGGGGCTCTTTCAGATGATGTCCAATTGTTTAGGACTTTGCAGGTGAGGAGGATGGTTTTAAATTGTATTCAGTATTTTACAAGGAGCCACAGCAGAGGATAAGGACTTACAGTAATGCAGCGTGGAAGTAAAGATGTTCCTGAATTTACCATTTTGCAAAGGTGGAACATGTTGCTAAAGGACGCATCCTGATCAAAGATAGCTGTGAGAGTCTGTCAGTGGAGCTTAGCTCTGAGCTTACTTTGACTGTGTTGTGGCTAAAAGCCTCCCTGTGGTGAAGTTTCTCTTTAGAAGATTTACTGTCTGTGAGACAATTACATTTCCACACTTGTCAGGGTATTACAGATAGCTAGCAGAAGACAAACAGGATGACTAAAGCCTGCTCCTTTGGGTCTGCCACGAGCAGCATAAACACTCCCTTTCTCTCTTGTTCTCTCTATATCACTCTTGACCTCCCTTGTTGCGTCTCCATTCCAGTTTTTTTTCTTCAGTTAAATCCACTCCATCTATCTGCGGGCCAACATTCACATCCTTCCAGATCACTGGATCTCTGCCTGGCTTTACCCCTCCTGTAGACACTGGTGCTTTATTTCTCTCATATTTTATATCCAGTTTCTCATGAACAAAAGGGCAACCACTCCAGTTCTACAACTGTGATTTTTATTCACTAGCTGTAATTCATGGCTGTGTCGGCACCTTATTCTGCTAAAGGATTTATTTTGCATCACATACACTGTGCATAGCCACATGCCCTGAGGTAGTATGTAAAAACAAGGTGATTTCTGCACCTCAATTCATAGATAAACACTAATATGAAGGAAATGAATGTGTTTAGGAGTGCTCAGATCAGTATGTCAATGCAGAGCAGCATGTGAGTGTCCTGTGCTTATAAAACTGAGTGCTTCCTCACAAATCACTACTTTTCTGCCACTTCCCATTGTGTCATTAGATGAGGCATTCAGACACGCAGATGTGGATAACATCAGTGTTTATTTCTGCCTGACAAGATCACAAAATAATCCATCTTTTCAGACTAAATAATGAGTTTGTGTCTGAGTCACAGAGGTTTCGTCCAATCAGCTTCCTGTGTGAGGCAAAAATTCATCCATCCATCCATCAATTATCTACCGCTTATCCTCATAGGGTCGGGGGGGGTTCTGGAGCCGATCCCAGCTGTCTTAGGGTGAAAGACAGGGTACACCCTGGACAAGTGTCCAGTTCATCACAGGACACATAGAGACAGACAACCACTCACATTCACATTCACACCTATGGACAATTTAAATTAACCAATTAACCTAATCCCCCTGCATGTTTTTGGATGGTGGGAGGAACCTGACAATTTATCCATTTCAGAATAATTCACTGAATAGACTGGAAATACAGCATATTGTATTGAAAATATGGCTGGTGTGTACGATCTAATTTTGAAGATTTACATTTTTACTTTCATAAAATGCCAAATCAACTTGTGATCATTTTGTCTGATCATGTTTATTGTAACCCTTTATGTAGCTGCATTGCTACTGTAAATCATTTCTAACTCATAGCTTTGCAGATCTGTTAACCGCAGTGTTGGGTGCTCGTTTACAAGATTGCCTTTTTAAGAATGACAATAGTATTATTCACAAAAACTGTTATGACCAACTATATAAATTAATTAATGCATTAATAGTATTTTAAAAAGCCTAGGTATAAAATATATGACATTGTCTTTTTATAAACTTAGCACTGGCTGCTGATAAATATAGCATAAATAGTGTAGAGCAGATTGGTCAATCATTATTTAGTATCAAAGTATGTATTTATGAACAATATCTTTAAGTTATTGATCATAAACCATTAAATTACCTTTAATAGTAGAAATCATCAGGGTGCCACCCAGTTTTGCTAAAATAGGGAAAACTTGTGAATTTGACATTAATTAATAGAGTCTCTTAATCTCAGGGTGCTACGGAGTTCTTGACCTAGTGTACAGTGATTCAATTGCTTTATATACACACACAAATCAAATAACCAAGTTCTTTATAAATGAGATGTTTATTTGACAAACTATAACCAGACTACTACTGTCACAGAAAATAACTAATAATAATTGATTTGATTTGATTAACTAAATGACCAGGTTACTATCAGAAATAATAAAATAGAAAATAAAAACTAGAATAAAGGAAGATTGATGGTGAAAACATGGGATTGACTCATCGTGACCAAAATGGAATGAATGATTACACCAAAAGTTTAAAGGACGAACGATTAATTGATTCAATGTGACCAGTTTAATTCAGTGGTGGTTATCTGGACCAAATTAAGAATTAGGCTGTTACCAAAATTTGGTTTTGGTTTGGTGTACCGTTCAGCAGTTGAGAGTTTGAGAGGCATCAGAGAAGACTGTGAGTAATTTACTATTCAGAGTTGGTTTAGCGTTTTACTGATATCTTACTAAATATTATTCAGTTTGCTGGATTAAGCCCTAAATTCAGGCCATTTAATTTAGCGTCTAATCATCAAACTCTTGAATATCTGTAAGATGTATATGCAGTATACCACCGTTCCTGGATGGATGGGAGTGAGGAGTGGCTGCAGGTTCTGTCTGGATCTGCTGGATCTCTGCAGGCAACTTCGGCTTGAACTTCACCAGTGGCTCTTTCAGGCATCGGTGGACATCTGTGGACAGCTCTGGACATCTCTGGGGAGTTCTGGAAATCTTTGGTCATCTCTGGACAGCTCTTGACATCTCTGGGGAGTTCTGGGAACCTTTGGTCATCTCTGGACAGTTCTGGACAGCTCTGGACACCTTTGGTCATCTCTGAACATCTCTGGTTGACATGGCTCCATCTCAGTCTCTCTCTGTCTGTCGCTCCTCTTCACAGCATAGTCTCCGTGCCCTTGCAGAGGAGCTGGATCACATTTTCAGGGCAAAGGAGTAGAGAGAGGAGACAAGATGGTCTTGAGGCAGGATGCAGAGTTGGAAGGTTCTGGATAGGCTGTTCTTCAAGCCGTGAGGTGCTGGGTCCTGAGGAGGCCATTCAGAGGCAGCATTCAGAGTCTTTCAGTCATATCTAGAGCAGGTTGAAGATTCTGGAGAGGTTGCTCTTCATGCCATAAGGCGCTGGGCCTGCAGTGGGACAGCATGTCTCTGTCTCTGGGTCATCATTGTTTCACTCCCCCTCCCAGCATGTGGGAGAGGGAGAACAGAGATGCAGTGGAGAGGATGAAGACCAGAACTTGACTGGCTAAAGGGCTGAAGAAGAGTAGAGAGAGCACTCAGACCAGCTGAGGCTTTTTATGATCTTTGTTGAAGGTCCAGTGGGGGTGTGACCACTGGTCCCTCCCCATCCACCAAGTTAACTGAGATGTTATTCTTTTAACTTATTTAATGTTAATACTGTTGTGTTTTACTTTATTAAAGTTTCTCTATGTGAAAGCTTCCTCTCTCAGCTGTAAATCAACACCAAACACCCTATAATAGGAAACCACAGAACAAAACTTGACCAATTGAATCAAAATTAATCAACAAATTAAACACACAGAGGAATCATGATATCAGAGCATGTAGGAAGGTGTACTACCACAGGCAGATCTATGTATGATTGTGTCGGTAGAGTTAATCCACAACCAATCCCACATGTCACATTTAGTCCTTATCAGAAGGAGGAAAAGGAAGAGGATCTATGTGGAGACTTATGTTTGACATTATAACAGTGATACTTATATGACAGTAGCTGAGGAATGAAAGCATAGTCAACCATTAGAGTCTTAATGTAATGTTCTGTTCCAGGCAGGGAGAAAGGAAGAGGCCACATTAAGCTTTGGATGTGTCTGGCAGGATTAAAGCAGGAATGTGGGGCAATAAAACTCCTCCTCCTGGTGTATGTCCTGGAGTTCCTTGGGTCAGAGAGGAGGAACTGGTCTTATCTGTTTACTCTGCCAGTCATAAAACTTAAGCCTTAAGCACTTAGGTGCCACATAGTGTCAGATGAATTTCTGGGGGAAATACTCAGAAATGAGAAGAGTTAAGTTCATTGGGTTATGCTCAGTGATATGCTACAAAAAACAACCAGCTGAATGAGAAAAAAACAAACAGGCTCTGAGCAGCCATGATATAATATGACATAAATAATAATTACATCTATATTTTGACAATAAATGTTGAATTTAGACTTCATGGAGAAAACTGGAAAGACGAGGAGCAGCTGTGAGAGAGCATTTGCCAGAGACAGAGCAGACTGTACATAAACACACAGAGAGTACAGACTGCATATAAAAACACAGAGAGTACAGACTGTATATAAACACATATAGAGTACAGACTGTATATAAACACACAGAGAGTACAGACTGCATATAAACACACATAGAGTACAGACTGTATAGAAACACACAGAGAGAGTACAGACTGTATATAAACACACAGAGAGTACAGACTGCATATAAACACATATAGAGTACAGACTGTATATAAACACAGAGAGAGTACAGACTGCATATAAACACGCAGAGAGTACAGACTGCATATAAACACGCAGAGAGTACAGACTGCATATAAACACGCATAGAGTACAGACTGCATATGAACACGCAGAGAGTACAGACTGCATATAAACACGCATAGAGTACAGACTGCACATGAACACACAGAGAGTACAGACTGTATATAAACACAAAGAGAGTACAGACTGCACATAAACACACATAGAGTACAGACTGTATATAAACACACAGAGATTACAGACTGCACATAAACACACATAGAGTACAGACTGCATATAAACACACAGAGAGTAGACTGCATATAAACACACAGAGAGTACAGACTGCACATGAACACACAGAGAGTACAGACTGCATATAAACACACAGAGAGTACAGACTGTATATAAACAGATATAGTGTACAGACTGTATATAAACACAGAGAGAGTACAGACTGTATATAAACACACAGAGAGTACAGACTGTATATAAACACATATAGTGTACAGACTGTATATAAACACATATAGAGTACAGACTGCACATGAACACACAGAGAGTACAGACTGCACATAAACACACATAGAGTACAGACTGCACATAAACACATATAGAGTACAGAATGCATATAAACACAGAGAGAGTACAGACTGCATATAAACACACAGAGAGTACAGACTGCATATAAACACACAGAGAGTACAGACTGTATATAAACAGATATAGTGTACAGACTGTATATAAACACAGAGAGAGTACAGACTGTATATAAACACATAGAGAGTACAGACTGTATATAAACACACATAGAGTACAGACTGTATATAAACACAGAGAGAGTACAGACTGTATATAAACACACAGAGAGTACAGACTGTATATAAACACACAGAGAGTACAGACTGTATATAAACACATATAGAGTACAGACTGTATATAAACACATAGAGTACAGACTGTATATAAACACAGAGAGAGTACAGACTGTATATAAACACACAGAGAGTACAGACTGTATATAAACACACAGAGAGTACAGACTGTATATAAACACATATAGAGTACAGACTGTATATAAACACACAGAGAGTACAGACTGTATATAAACACACAGAGAGTACAGACTGTATATAAACACACAGAGAGTACAGACTGTATATAAACACACATAGAGTACAGACTGTATATAAACACAGAGAGAGTACAGACTGTATATAAACACAGAGAGAGTACAGACTGCACATAAACACACATAGAGTACAGACTGTATATAAACACAGAGAGAGTACAGACTGCATATAAACACACAGAGAGTACAGACTGTATATAAACACATGTAGAGTACAGGCTGCATATAAAGACACAGAGAGGACAGACTGCATATAAACACACAGAGAGTACAGACTGTACATAAACACACAGAGAGGACAGACTGTATATAAACACACATAGAGTACAGACTGTATATAAACACATAGAGTACAGACTGTACATAAACACATAGAGTACAGACTGCATATAAACACGCAGAGAGTACAGACTGCATGTAAACACACATAGAGTACAGACTGTATATAAACACGCAGAGAGTACAGACTGTATGTAAACACACATAGAGTACAGACTGCATATAAACACGCAGAGAGTACAGACTGCATATAAACACGCATAGAGTACAGACTGCATATAAACACGCATAGAGTACAGACTGCACATGAACACACAGAGAGTACAGACTGTATATAAACACAAAGAGAGTACAGACTGCACATAAACACACATAGAGTACAGACTGCACATAAACACACATAGAGTACAGACTGCACATAAACACACATAGAGTACAGACTGCATATAAACACGCAGAGAGTACAGACTGCATATAAACACGCATAGAGTACAGACTGTATATAAACACACATAGAGTACAGACTGCATATAAACACGCATAGAGTACAGACTGTATATAAACACACATAGAGTACAGACTGCATATAAACACGCATAGAGTACAGACTGCATATAAACACACAGAGAGTACAGACTGCATATAAACACGCATAGAGTACAGACTGCATATAAACACGCCCAGAGTACAGACTGCATATAAACAAACAGAGAGTACAGACTGCATATAAACACACATAGAGTACAGACTGTATATAAACACAGAGAGAGTACAGACTGTATATAAACACACAGAGAGTACAGACTGTATATGAACACACATAGAGTTCAGACTGTATATAAACACACAGAGAGTACAGATTGTATATAAACACACAGAGAGTATAGACTGCATATAAACACACAGAGAGGACAGACTGTATATAAACACACAGAGAGGACAGACTGTATATAAACACACACATAGAGTACAGACTGTTGATAAACACATGGAGTACAGACTGTATATAAACACACAGAGAGTACAGACTGTATATAAACACACAGAGAGTACAGACTGTATATAAACACACAGAGAGAGTACAGACTGTATATAAACACACAGAGAGTACAGACTGTATATAAACACATATAGAGTACAGACTGTATATAAACACAGAGAGAGTACAGACTGTATATAAACACACAGAGAGTACAGACTGTATATAAACACATAGAGTACAGACTGCATATAAACACACATAGAGTACAGACTGTATATAAACACAGAGAGAGTACAGACTGTATATAAACACACAGAGAGTACAGACTGTATATAAACACAGAGAGAGTACAGACTGTATATAAACACATAGAGAGTACAGACTGTATATAAACACACATAGAGTACAGACTGTATATAAACACAGAGAGAGTACAGACTGTATATAAAGACATAGAGAGTACAGACTGCACATAAACACACATAGAGTACAGACTGCACATGAACACACAGAGAGTACAGACTGCACATAAACACACATTGAGTACAGACTGCATATGAACACACAGAGAGTACAGACTGTACATAAACACACATAGAGTACAGACTGCACATAAACACAGAGAGAGTACAGACTGTACATAAACACACATAGAGTACAGACTGCACATAAACACACAGAGAGTACAGACTGTATATAAACACACAGAGAGTACAGACTGCACATAAACACACATAGAGTACAGACTGCACATAAACACACATAGAGTACAGACTGCACATGAACACACAGAGAGTACAGACTGCACATAAACACACATAGAGTACAGACTGCACATGAACACACAGAGAGTACAGACTGTATATAAACACACAGAGAGTACAGACTGCACATAAACACAGAGAGAGTACAGACTGTATATAAACACATAGAGTACAGACTGCATAAACACATAGAGTACAGACTGCACATAAACACACAGAGAGTACAGACTGCACATAAACACACAGAGAGTACAGACTGTATATAAACACACATAGAGTACAGACTGTATATAAACACATATAGAGTACAGACTGCATATAAACACAGAGAGAGTACAGACTGCATATAAACACACAGAGAGTACAGACTGCATATAAACACAGAGAGAGTACAGACTGTATATAAACACACAGAGTACAGACTGTATATAAACACACAGAGAGTACAGACTGTATATAAACACACAGAGAGTACAGACTGTATATAAACACAGAGAGAGTACAGACTGTATATGAACACACATAGAGTACAGACTGCATATAAACACGCAGAGAGTACAGACTGTATATAAACACACATAGAGTACAGACTGTATATAAACACATAGAGTACAGACTGCACATAACCACACATAGAGTACAGACTGTATATAAACACACAGAGAGTACAGACTGTATATAAACACAGAGAGAGAACAGACTGTATATAAACACACATAGAGTACAGACTGTATATAAACACATATAGAGTACAGACTGCATATAAACACAGAGAGAGTACAGACTGTATATAAACACAGAGAGAGGACAGACTGTATATAAACACACAGAGAGTACAGACTGTATATAAACACAGAGAGAGTACAGACTGTATATAAACACACAGAGAGTACAGACTGTATATAAACACAGAGAGAGTACAGACTGTATATAAACACACAGAGAGTACAGACTGTATATAAACAGATATAGTGTACAGACTGTATATAAACACAGAGAGAGTACAGACTGTATATAAACACATGGAGAGTACAGACTGTATATAAACACACATAGAGTACAGACTGTATATAAACACAGAGAGAGTACAGACTGTATATAAACACACAGAGAGTACAGATTGTATATAAACACACAGAGAGTATAGACTGCATATAAACACACAGAGAGGACAGACTGTATATAAACACACAGAGAGGACAGACTGTATATAAACACACATAGAGTACAGACTGTATATAAACACATAGAGTACAGACTGTAGATAAACACATGGAGTACAGACTGTATATAAACACACAGAGAGTACAGACTGTACATAAACACACATAGAGTACAGACTGCACATAAACACACAGAGAGTACAGACTGTACATAAACACAGAGAGAGTACAGACTGCACATAAACACACATAGAGTACAGACTGCACATAAACACACAGAGAGTACAGACTGTATATAAACACCGAGAGAGAACAGACTGCATATAAACACACATAGAGTACAGACTGTATATAAACACAGAGAGAGTACAGACTGCATATAAACACACAGAGAGTACAGACTGCATATAAACACACATAGAGTACAGACTGTATATAAACACAGAGAGAGTACAGACTGCATATAAACACACAGAGAGTACAGACTGTATATAAACACGCAGAGAGTACAGACTGCATATAAACACGCAGAGAGTACAGACTGCATATAAACACACAGAGAGTACAGACTGTATATAAACACACAGAGAGAACAGACGGTATATAAACACACAGAGGGTACAGACTGTATATAAACACTTAGAGGGTACAGACTGTATATAAACACACAGAGGGTACAGACTGTATATAAACACATATAGAGTACAGACTGTATATAAACACATATAGAGTACGGACTGTATATAAACACACAGAGAGTACAGACTGTATATAAACACATAGAGAGTACGGACTGTATATAAACTCAGAAAGAGTACGGACTGTATATAAACACACAGAGAGTACAGACTGTATATCAACACAGAAAGAGTACAGACTGTATATAAACACACAGAGAGTACAGACTGTATATAAACACATAGAGAGTACAGATTGTATATAAACACACATAGAGTACTGACTGTATATAAACACATAGAGAGTACAGACTGTATATAAACACACAAAGAGTACAGACTGTATATAAACACAGAGAGAGTACAGACTGTATATAAACACATATAGAGTACAGACTGTATATAAACACACAGAGAGTACAGACTGTATATAAACACACATAGAGTACAGACTGTATATAAACACACAGAGAGTACAGACTGTATATAAACACACAGAGAGTACAGACTGCATATAAACACAGAGAGAGTACAGACTGTATATAAACACAGAGAGAGAACAGACTGTATATAAACACACATAGAGTACAGACTGTATATAAACACATATAGAGTACAGACTGCATATAAACACAGAGAGAGTACAGACTGTATATAAACACACAGAGAGTACAGATTGTATATAAACACACAGAGAGTATAGACTGCATATAAACACACAGAGAGGACAGACTGTATATAAACACACAGAGAGGACAGACTGTATATAAACACACATAGAGTACAGACTGTATATAAACACACAGAGTACAGACTGTAGATAAACACATAGAGTACAGACTGTATATAAACACACAGAGAGTACAGACTGTATATAAACACATAGAGAGTACAGATTGTATATAAACACACATAGAGTACAGACTGTATATAAACACATAGAGAGTACAGACTGTATATAAACACACAAAGAGTACAGACTGTATATAAACACAGAAAGAGTACAGACTGTATATAAACACACAGAGAGTACAGACTGTATATAAACACACAGAGAGTACAGACTGTATATAAACACATAGAGAGTACAGACTGTATATAAACACACAGAGAGTACAGACTGTATATAAACACATAGAGAGTACAGACTGTATATAAACACACAGAGAGTACAGACTGTATATAAACACATATAGAGTACAGACTGTATATAAACACACAGAGAGTACAGACTGTATATAAACACACAGAGAGTACAGACTGTATATAAACACACAGAGAGAGTACAGACTGTATATAAACACACAGAGAGTACAGACTGTATATAAACACGCAGAGAGTACAGACAGCATATAAACACACAGAGAGTACAGATTGTATATAAACACACAGAGAGTACAGACTGTATATAAACACACAGAGAGTACAGACTGTATATAAACACACAGAGAGTACAGACTGTATATAAACACACAGAGAGTACAGACTGTATATAAACACACAGAGAGTACAGACTGTATATAAACACAGAGAGAGGACAGACTGTATATAAACACACAGAGAGTACAGACTGTATATAAACACACAGAGAGTACAGACTGTATATAAACACAGAGAGAGTACAGACTGCATATAAACACACAGCGAGTACAGACTGCATATAAACACGCATAGAGTACAGACTGTATATAAACACACAGAGAGTACAGACTGTATATAAACACATAGAGAGTACAGACTGTATATAAACACACATAGAGTACAGACTGTATATAAACACAGAGAGAGTACAGACTGTATATAAACACACAGAGAGTACAGACTGTATATAAACACAGAGAGAGTACAGACTGTATATAAACACACAGAGAGTACAGACTGTATATAAACACACATAGAGTACAGACTGTATATAAACACATAGAGAGTACAGACTGTATATAAACACAGAGAGAGTACAGACTGTATATAAACACAGAGAGAGTACAGACTGCATATAAACACAGAGAGAGTACAGACTGTATATAAACACACATAGAGTACAGACTGTATATAAACACATATAGAGTACAGACTGCATATAAACACAGAGAGAGTACAGACTGTATATAAACACAGAGAGAGAACAGACTGTATATAAACACACAGAGAGTACAGACTGTATATAAACACACAGAGAGTACAGACTGTATATAAACACACATAGAGTACAGACTGTATATAAACACAGAGAGAGTACAGACTGTATATAAACACACAGAGAGTACAGACTGTATATAAACACAGAGAGAGAACAGACTGTATATAAACACACATAAAGTACAGACTGTATATAAACACGCATAGAGTACAGACTGCATATAAACACACAGAGAGAGTACAGACTGTATATAAACACACAGAGAGTACAGACTGTATATAAACACATATAGAGTACAGACTGCATATAAACACAGAGAGAGTACAGACTGTATGTAAACACAGAGAGAGGACAGACAGTATATAAACACACAGAGAGTACAGACTGTGTATAAACACAGAGAGAGTACAGACTGTATATAAACACACAGAGAGTACAGACTGTATATAAACAGATATAGTGTACAGACTGTATATAAACACAGAGAGAGTACAGACTGTATATAAACACATGGAGAGTACAGACTGTATATAAACACACATAGAGTACAGACTGTATATAAACACAGAGAGAGTACAGACTGTATATAAACACATAGAGAGTACAGACTGTATATAAACACAGAGAGAGTACAGACTGTATATAAACACAGAGAGAGGACAGACTGTATATAAACACACAGAGAGTACAGACTGTATATAAACACACAGAGAGAGTACAGACTGTATATAAACACACAGAGAGTACAGACTGTATATAAACACAGAGAGAGTACAGACTGTATATAACCACACATAGAGTACAGACTGCATATAAACACAGAGAGAGTACAGACTGTATATAAACACACATAGAGTACAGACTGTATATAAACACATATAGTGTACAGACTGCATATAAACACAGAGAGAGTACAGACTGTATATAAACACAGAGAGAGTACAGACTGTATATAAACACAGAGAGAGGACAGACTGTATATAAACACACAGAGAGTACAGACTGTATATAAACACACAGAGAGTACAGACTGTATATAAACACAGAGAGAGTACAGACTGTATATAAACACACAGAGAGTACAGACTGCACAAACACACAGAGAGTACAGACTGTATATAAACACACAGAGAGTACAGACTGTATATAAACACACAGAGAGTACAGACTCTACATAAACACACATAGAGTACAGACTGTATATAAACACACAGAGAGTACAGACTGTATATAAACACAGAGAGAGTACAGACTGTATATAACCACACATAGAGTACAGACTGTATATAAACACAGAGAGAGTACAGACTGCATATAAACACAGAGAGAGTACAGACTGTATATAAACACACATAGAGTACAGACTGTATATAAACACATATAGTGTACAGACTGCATATAAACACAGAGAGTACAGACTGTATATAAACACAGAGAGAGAACAGACTGTATATAAACACACATAGAGTACAGACTGTATATAAACACATAGAGAGTACAGGCTGTATATAAACACACAGAGTACAGACTGTATATAAACATAGAGAGTACAGACTGTACATAAACACATAGAGAGTACAGGCTGTATATAAATATAGAGAGTACAGACTGTATATAAACACACAGAGAGTACAGACAGTATATAAACACATAGAGAGTACAGACTGTATATAAACACATAGAGAGTACAGACTGTATATAAACACACATAGAGTACAGACTGTATATAAACACATAGAGAGTACAGACTGTATATAAACACACATAGAGTACAGACTGTATATAAACACATAGAGAGTACAGACTGTATATAAACACACAGAGAGTACAGACTGTATATAAACACATATAGAGTACAGACTGTATATAAACACACAGAGAGTACAGACTGTATATAAACACATAGAGAGTACAGACTGTATATAAACACACAGAGAGTACAGACTGTATATAAACACACAGAGAGTACAGACTGTATATAAACACATATAGAGTACAGACTGTATATAAACACACAGAGAGTACAGACTGTATATAAACACACAGAGAGTACAGACTGTATATAAACACACATAGAGTACAGACTGTATGTAAACACACAGAGAGTACAGACTGTATATAAACTCTTAGAGGGTACAGACTGTATCTCAACACATATAGAGTACAGACTGTATATAAACACACATAGAGTACGGACTGTGCATAAACACATATCGAGAACGGACTGTATATAAACACATAGAGAGTACGGACTGTATATAAACACAGAAAGAGTACAGACTGTATATAAACACACAGAGAGTACAGACTGCACATAAACACACAGAGAGTACAGACTGTATATAAACACACATAGAGTACAGACTGTATATAAACACATATAGAGTACAGACTGCATATAAACACACAGCGAGTACAGACTGCATGTAAACACAGAGAGAGTACAGACTGTATATAAACACACATAGAGTACAGACTGTATATAAACACATATAGAGTACAGACTGTATATAAACACACAGAGAGTACAGACTGTATATAAACACATAGAGAGTACAGACTGTATATAAACACACATAGAGTACAGACTGTATATAAACACATGGAGAGTACAGACTGTATATAAACACACATAGAGTACAGACTGTATATAAACACAGAGAGAGTACAGACTGTATATAAACACATAGAGAGTACAGACTGTATATAAACACACATAGAGTACAGACTGTATATAAACACATAGAGAGTACAGACTGTATATAAACACAGAGAGAGTACAGACTGCATATAAACACATATAGAGTACAGACTGTATATAAACACATATAGTGTACAGACTGTATATAAACACACATAGAGTACAGACTGTATATAAACACATATAGAGTACAGACTGCATATAAACACAGAGAGAGTACAGACTGTATATAAACACAGAGAGAGAACAGACTGTATATAAACACACATAGAGTACAGACTGTATATAAACACATATAGAGTACAGACTGCATATAAACACAGAGAGAGTACAGACTGTATATAAACACACAGAGAGTACAGACTGTATATAAACACACAGAGAGTACAGACTGTATATAAACACACAGAGAGTACAGACTGTATATAAACACACAGAGAGTACAGACTGTATATAAACACAGAAAGAGTACAGACTGTATGTAAACACATAGTGAGTACAGACTGTATATAAACACATAGAGAGTACAGACTGTATGTAAACACACATGTAGTACAGACTGTATATAAACACATATAATGTATAGACTGTATATAAACACACAGAGAGTACAGACTGTATATAAACACATAGAGAGTACAGACTGTAAACACAGAGCGAGTATAGACTGTATGAAGCCTGCTCATGTGGATATTAACAAGCCTTTACAGCTGGCTCAGCCCCCGAGGTACCGACGCCTCTCTGCTGAATCAAACCCTGCACCCCCCCAGTACTACTACCACACTGTGATGCAGTACTACTACTCATTGTGATGCAGTACTACTACCACACTGTGATCCAGTATTACTACTCATTGTGATGCAGTACTACTATCACACTGTCATGCAGTACTACTACCACACTGTGATGCAGTACTACTATCACACTGTCATGCAGCACTATTACCACACTGTGATGCAGTATTACTACTCATTGTGATGCAGTACTACTATCACACTGTGATGCAGTACTACAATCACACTGTCATGCAGTAGCCAGGTTGCTCTCCGAAGTGGCTCTGTAGAAGAAAAGGGACTGTGCCTTTAATTAAAAGAGGGTGGGGAGCTCTCTTAGGTTGCTGGGGTGACTCTGACTGGTATATTTCGGCACCATAGACAGCTCCTGGTTGTTGTACTGTACGATGCGCCTCCGTCTTCTGTCTCACTGCATTTTACACCTCTACGCTAGCTTGTAAACTGTGGACAAAGTTAGGAATAGCTAACAGGCTAATGTTCCAGAACTTTATATCACATGAACCACTAACAGACCCACCTTGTCCATGACCGACTGTTGACTCCACTTCTTTCTCCTGTCTGAGCTTTTTTTCCTCCCTGACTTTTGATACATCCTCCTCCCTCCTCCACTCTGTGAAAAGTTAGCTCTCTGCACGCTGTCTGATGGAGCAGCTGGACTGAACCATTTTACAAAATAGAGAAGGGGGTTTGAGAAATGTTTCCACAACAAATAACCTTAGTGTTACCAATACATTGTAAATAAAATATATGTGTCACTGTAAGTTTCTCACTGAGTGTCATTATTTTGTCTCGTATAGTATTATAATTGTATTATGGGCCTCTCTGGGCCCCTGAATCCATGCTGATTCGTATCTTTGCACATTTGCAGTGGTTATGTGGTAATTCAGAGTGTTTGTAGTATACCTGTGTATCACATAGACTACACCACTGAAACACATGGAGAAAAATAACTTGAGTTACACTAACACACACAAACACTGTGCTGTTTGTTGGTGATGCATTCAGGAAGTGCGTCTAAATCTGTCCATTAAGACAACCACCACCTATGTTACACAAGCATAAAGGCTGAAGTGCATGCTGGCATTGTGGCTGGCCTATATGAAGCAACACAATGACCACTGACAGCTGAAGCACACAGCCTTCTTTGAAAGGTGTGTTGGATATAATTGGCAGAGAGAAGAGTGTCACAGTGGGCCTTGACAGACGGGATTCATCAATGACTTTATCAATCAGAAAAGCTGGTGGAGGCCTTTAAAGTTATGACCCTTAAGCTGTTTTTTTTTTGCTCCTCTCATGTCACATGTTGCAGCGGACGTTTTTGATCAGTATTTCCAGTCAGATTATAACAACATGAGTCCTTGTCTGTGTGCTTTATGAAAACAAGGTGACATTATGAATCTCCTTATCCCTCCGCCTGTATGTCTGCAGTGTAAACAGTCCAGTTCATCAGAGTTCTGTTAGGTTTGGCTGCTTGTAATGTAAAGAACAACACTGAAACCTTAAGGATTATGACTTTATTTACAGGTTTAACAGTGTCATTAGCTGAACTAACATTTTCACATATTAGATGAGAGGCAAGCAGCCGAATTAAAGCAATGAGGTCCCCTGGTGATATGCTATACCACCTCACTGTTGACTGCAGTGAAATGGTGCTTTATCATTTCAGACATTTGTTGCTTTCAGAAAAGAAATGTTTGTAGGCACATTTGTTTCCACCAGAACACTTAAAATGTGCATTTACAGATAGCATGTCTTGACATTCAAACGGCATCTATCTGATCATATTCATGCTAAAAGCATGAACACATTCACATGATTGTTACTGTGTTGTGACTATAACCACACAAGCAAAGAGCCTGCTGAGGGTGAGGCTGCAGCAGTCTGCAGAGATCTGCCTCTTTTAGTGTGTGTGTGTGTGTGTGTGTGTGTGGGTGTGTGTGTGTGTGTGCGTGTGTTTGTGTGTGTGTGTGTGTGTGTGTTTGTGTATGTATGTGAGAGAGAGAGAGAGAGAGAGTGCTTTGCTCAGTCAGCTGTGCTCTGATCATATTACCAGGGGTTGTTGTGAGACAGCAAATAATTCATGGCCCAGATAACCCAGCCCACAGACGAGCAGGGCTGGCTTGTACCGAAAGTCTAACAGAAAAGGATCCCAGGTGTGTGTGTGTGCCTGTTAGTGTTTGAGACGCTGAGAAAACAGGAGTGTGTGGATGGAAACAAAAGGCTTGTGTATGTCAGATGTCCTAAAGCTCAGGCTGGCTCTGTTGTCTGTGTAGCTGAGGGACAGAAGTGTTGCTGACATTCATTGTTATCATTGAAGGATTATTGTTGGTTAATAGGTGTATTCATTCAGTGTCAGCAACGTGAGGCCTGCTTTTGAAAGATGATTTTTCATGCTTTGCTATTGCTGTTTCATTTCCCTACCAACAGCAATGTCCCTGCAACTGTAGTGAAGGAATTTCCTGTAAAACCCGGTATTTCCTGATATAAACTTTTATGTTAATATTGGCTAATAATATTATCTGACATCCCGATATAGAATGTTAGTTTTTATTAGGTGTATCTCTGTGGCGATAGTAACTACAGGCTACCGTAGTTGCAGCAGGGGACGTACAGGGGAGCACGTAACGCTGATGTTAAGCTGGGGTCTGCTATCTGTTAGCGAGGTGATGTCCGTTAATAAACCAGCTCATTTCAAGTAAGAAAGCTCGAGTCTTCCTCTCTAAAACATCAACGCATGACATGGTGTCAGAAGCAGCCAACTTCACGCTGACAAAGTAAGGCATGGCGAAGCTCGGACCGCCGGAATCTTTTGACTTCACTCACCCGGCGGAATGGCCAATATGGCGTCGGTGCTTCAACTACTTTCAGGTGGCGTCGAAGTTGGACAAAGACAGCGGGGAAGTTCAAGTAAACGCGCTTCTCTAGGCCAAGGGGAGAGAGGTGGAGGCCATTTATAATTCATTTGTGTATGATGACAGCGAGATGACAGCCAAAGTCTCCAACCATTTTGTGTCCAAGAGAAATGTGATCCATGAAAGAGCATGTTTACACAAGAGAGCCCAAAAGCCCAGTGAGTCAGTTGAGGCTTTTGTGAGAAGTTTATAAGAGCTGGCACAGTACTGTGATCTTGGACAGACCAAACAGGAGCAAATCAGAGACAGAATTGTCATTGGCATATCTGACAGCGAGATATCACCGAAGTTACAGCTCGAGCCAGAACTCTCCCTCGAAAGGGCCAGTACCACTGATACAGGTAAGATGTTTTTCCTTGGAGGAGTTACTGATCAACCCGATTCAGAAAACAGTGGCTCGTGGATTTACCTGTCAATGGCAGCATCGTTAAATTTAAAATAGACACTGGGGCAGACATTACTGTAATGTCACAGGCTGCATTCAAGAGGCTGCCACAACGCTCACGATTGGTCACCTCAAGGAAAGGTCCCATCACTAGCCCCGGTGGCGAAGTTAAGAATATTGACAAGTTTCTGGCAACCAGTGAGTGCAAGGGGAAAAAATACAGATTTTGGGTAACTGTAATTAAAGGGCCATACACTCACAAACTCCTGGGACAAAGTGTTGCCACAAACATGCGACTGGTCATGAGAGTTGACGGAATGGACATTGTGATGTTAAGTGATGTGTTCGGGGATATTGGTCTGCTTAAGTGTGACCCCGTTAAAATTGAACTAAAAGCTGACTGTGAACCCTACTCACTGACCACGCCACATCATATCCCGTTCCCTCTCCTGCCTAAGGTTGAGGCTGAACTCAGACGCATGCTGGGCCTGGGCATAACTGAGGAGGTTACAGAGCCCTCAGACTGGTGTGCCCCAATGGTTCCTGTTGAGAAAAAGAATAAAGAGCAAGTGCGTGTGTGTGTTGATTGAAAACGCTTGAACAGGGCAGTTAAGCACGAGAGGTACATCCTACCAATATTGGAGAATATTGCTCCCTAGCTGGCTGGAGCTAGAGTGTTCTCAACCCTCAACGCTTCCTGTGGATTTTGGTAGATCCCTTTGGATGCTGCCAGCCAAAAGCTGACGACCTTTATAACACCTATGGGGAGATTCTGCTTCCGGCGGCTGCCATTTAGTATCACGTCGGCTCCAGAAATCTTCCAGAGACAGATGTCAACGCTGTTAAAGGATCATGAGGGAGTTTTTGTGGTCACGGATGACATACTTGTCTATGGAGCAACCATGGAAGAGCATCACAGCCGTCTTGATGGAGTGCTGAAGACCATAAAGGACAGTGGCTTAAAGCTGAACAAGGCTAAGTGTCATTTTGGCAAAACAGAGATACAGTGCTTTGGCCACATCATAAATGCCGAAGGCATGGGACCTGACAGCAACAAAGACAAAGCCATCACACATATGCCAAGCCCATGCAGTGTTACAGAGCTTAAACAGGTCCTGGGCCTAGTTGATTATGTGAGGAAGTTCCTGCCTGGCCTCTCCTCAGAGCTACATCCCATTATTGCCCTGCTCAGGAAGGAAAGTGAGTGGGTGTGGAGCAAGGCACAAGAAAAGACGTTTGAAAAAGTAAAATCTATGCTCGTGTCAGCTCCAGCGCTTGCATATTATGATGTCAACCACAAGACTGTCATCAGCGCAGATGCAAGCAGCTACGGATTAGGAGCAACATTATTGCAGGACCACAAGGCGAGTTAAAGCCAGTGGCATTCTGCCCCCGCACACTGATACAGAGAAGCGATACTCCCAGATTGAAAAGGAGTGTCTTGCAGGTGTGTGGGCATGTGAAAGTTCCTCTAAGGTGCCAAAGACTCCTAATGCACCTACTGAGATTCAACGTGGTGGCTGAGAAAAGCACCTTGTTGTAGCCAATGCTCTCTCCAGGAGCCCACTGACTGATGGTGGTATTGACCATGCAGACCAAGAAGTACAAGCATATCTAGAGTCTGTGGTAGCGAATGCACCCGTCTCATCACAAAATCCTCACTGTCACACTACAGGATGAGGAGCTGCAAAAGATTGTGCAGTTCAGTGATGTCCTGGCCACCCAGGACATCACTGCTTCCATCTCTGCATGGAAGAGCCCACCTCTCTGAGACTGATGGACCAGTGCTGTATCACGATAGGCTAGTCATCCTTATATAAACCAGCTCATGTAAAGAAAGTAAGAAAGTTCGAGTCCTCCTCTCAACATCAACACATTACAATCTCCACACTCTATAGGTGTGGCTCTCTAAGCTGGAGGTCCCTGTGGCTCCACCTTAGCCAGCTGAATAATGCTGCTTTAAACTGGGAGCAGAGGAGAGCTCTGACATCTGAACTGATGTAAGTGTGAGAGCTAGTTTAAGTTTTAGACTTGTCCTCACGTTCACAAAGGACCTCCTCAGATAATGACTGATATGACATTTAGATAATGAAAAGGTTGAGGCTTTGGCCAATTATTAGTGAGGACATGAAGTTTTGACACCCTCATGTGCTCCCAAGCTATCAGTCATCATCCCATTTATAATCTACCTCATTTTTAATCATCTAATCATTTCTTGATGTGATCAAAATCACATAAATATGTATGGAAGATTTCCCCTGGTTGGCTGATAAGACTGGACCGGAAAAGCAGACTCAAATCCCAAAGCTGATTAGCACATTACTGCTGAAACCATGCCCATCATCATCAATACACTGATTAATGCTCAGATAGACACACCATCATTTAAAGAGAACTAATTCCATTTTTAAAAATACTATTAAAATAAGATTGCTATTAAGATGCACAAAAGATACTGTAGATGACAGAGGAGGGTCCATATGAACGCCAGGGTGTCTTATTTGGGCTTTTTTTGACGTTGTTTGAGATAAAACACGATGAGATCTGTTCAGCTCCAGTCTCCTGCTTTAATTTGAGTTGAATTTTTTAAGCATTATTAAGAGTTTATCATTTATTGGGAACCGCAGAGAGTGCTTTGTTGGATTTCGGACATGCAGCATGTTCAATATCAATAAAGAACAAAAAATAAAGAAGTGAGCAGCTGTGAACAGGGGTTCAGGCCCTGGAGACATTGTTCTTCCCTGAATGTCTCTGGTGTCACACTTGATACGAACTTCTCTGTTCTTTGTTTGCTTGTTTCTGTGCTGAGCTGAACCCCGGAGGCAGAGTGGAGTGAGGACAGTAAAAAGGTGTTTGATTGATGGCAGGTCAGGGGCTTAGGACTACGAGCTGAGATGAATGAATGAGGTGATGCTATAAGCAGGAAGCAGCTCCCACCAGGAAAACTGCACAGCAGGTAGGAAGTGGCACGAGGACAACAAATGATGATGGTAGAATCCTGTGCACCAACAAACAGAGCAGAGTGATCTGCTGGAGTTTTATAGAGCAGCTCATTGGGCTGGATGGAGGTCAGCTGTGCCTCGTCATCTTCTACCATACATGACTGAAAAACTATCAATAGTGCACAGTAAAGTAGTGCTTTTAATCTTTACTCCAAGTGAAGAGTGGCAGAGAGGAATAATCAGCAGTGTTTTTGAAGGTACTTCACATGTGATGCTGGATGGTTTACTGAATAATAATGCATCAGATTTGACATGATTTATTATTTGCCTAATTGACAAGTAGTAAAAGTAGTGTACAGTTTAGCTGCGTGATAGAGTGGTTTGAGGACATTTCAGGGTTTTAGAGTATAAGGGTAACATAAATAGGTATTTCTGTTTCTGAGGCATTAGCAATAAAAAGACTGTAATAAAGAAATAATGTAATAAACGACAGACATGCTTATATGTGCAGGATAAAATGCATGACTTGATTTATGACGTTTTGTATTTGCAGCACACATGTTTAATAATGTATGTATGTATTGAGGAGGGCACTGTTTGTAGCCTCTAGTGCACTTCCCTTTATTAAATAATGATGAACAATTAATTAACGCTAGATGATGCAAACTGCTAGTCCAGCCTCATCAAGTGTAAGATCTATTAATAAGATTGATATGTGAGTGGAGTCTTAGGCTGGTGCATGACCATGGCAGCTTCCCCAGCATGAATACTGATCAGAATCTTTACCTATACGGTAAGCGTATTGCATCATTTCCGCTCTCAGCCACTACTCTGTTGTTTCCTACAGCACTCTGAGCTGCTCTGCCACAAAAATAGTTTTGTTACTGTCTTAATCCACAGTGGTTAACGTCCCGCCGTACATTTGTAGTGTACTAATCCTATCAAGCACTCTAAGACTTCCCTAGACTTTCCCTGTCACTCGTTGGTGTTTTCCAGCGGCTTTTTTCGGCTAACAACTAGCTTCCATAGCCTAGCTTAGCAGCTATCTTAGCGTATAGCCATGGCTTCTCCTCTTCCTTCTCCTGCTTTCTCTTGCTCAGTGTGTCTCATGCTCAGTTATTCCTCTGCCTCATTTAGTGATAATGGTACGTGTAATAAGTGTAGCATGTTCGCGGTTTTGGAGGCGAGGCTTAGCGAGTTAGAAGCCCGGCTCCGCACCATCCAAAGTCCCAGTTATGCTTCCGTAGCTAGCCATCCCCTAGCCGGTGCGAGCCGACCTAGCGTAGCTCCTGCTAGACGTCCCCCGGCAACTCCCGAGCAGCCGGGAGAGTGGGTGACTGTCCGAAGGAAGCGTAGTTTTAAACAGCCCACGGCTCACCACCGACCCCTTCACGTTTCTAACAAGTTTTCCCCACTCAGCGACACACCCGCTGAGAAGCCAACCCTGGTTATTGGCAGCTCTATTCTTCGAAACGTGAAATTAGCGACACCGGCAACCATAGTCAAATGCATTCCGGGGGCCAGAGCGGGCGACGTTGAATCCTATTTGAAACTGCTGGCTAAGGATAAGCGTAAATATGGGACTATTGTTATTCACGCTGGCGGTAATGACACCCGGTTACGCCAATCGGAGGTCACAAAAATTAACGTGGAATTGGTGTGTGCTTATGCTAAAACAATGTCGGACTCCGTAGTTTTCTCTGGTCCCCTCCCTAGCTTGGCCTCTGATGACATGTTTAGTCGCATGTCATCCTTCCAACGCTGGCTGATGAGGTGGTGTCCAGTTAATGATGTGGGCTTCATCGATAATTGGAGCAGTTTCTGGGGAAAACCTGGTCTGATGAGGAGAGACTGCATCCATCCTACTTTGGAAGGAGCAGCTCTCATTTCTAGAAACATGGCCAAGTTTATTAGTCGACCTAACCCATGACAACCCAGGGTTGAGACCAGGAGACAGAGTTGTAGTTTAACACACTTCTCTGTGCTTCCATTAGAGCAGTCACCCACCCAGAACCGCATAGAAACGGTGTCTGTCCCACGACCACTGAAATCAGTTAAATCCATAGTATACAAAAGGGGAGTTGAACAAAATAACTTAATAAAAATTAAATCCACTGCTGAAATAGTTAATCAGGACAGGAGAATTAAATGTGGACTTTTAAATATCAGGTCATTATCATCTAAAGCTCTACTAGTAAATGAATTAATATCAGATAACCAGGTTGATTTATTTTGTCTTACTGAAACCTGGTTGTGTCAGGATGGTTATGTCAGCCTGAATGAATCCACTCCTCCTAGTCATATTAATACTCATATTCCTAGAGATACAGGCCGTGGAGGAGGAGTTGCAGCCATTTTTGATTCTAGTCTATCGATCAAACCTAAACCTAAATTAAACTATACGTCTTTTGAAAGCCTGGTTGTCAGTCTCTCTCATCTTAAATGGATGCACCAGTTTTATTTGTTATAGTGTACTGTGCTCCAGGTCCATATTCTGAATTTCTATCTGAGTTCTCTGAGTTTTTATCAACTTTAGTCCTGAGAACTGATAAAGTAATTATTGTAGGTGACTTTAATATTCATGTGGACATTGACGGTGACAGCCTTGGTACTGCTTTTATCTCGCTGTTAGATTCAATTGGCTTCTGTCAGAATGTTCAGGAACCAACTCACTGTTTTAACCATACCCTTGACCTGGTCCTGACCTACGGCATGAAGTAGAACATTTATCAGTCCACCAACAGAATTCCTTCCTATCAGACCATTACTTGTTAACCTTTGAATTTTTACTTCTGGACTACACTCCATCAGGTAAATCCATGTACACTAGACGTTTATCTGAAAGTGCTGTAGCCAAGTTTAAGGATATAATTCCATTAGCTTTTAATTCAATGCCTAATATCAATATACTTGAGGGCTCAGGCTTCAGTCCTACTCAAATTGATAATCTGGTAGATTGTGCTGCAGACTCTCTGCGAGCATCTCTAGACTCTGTTGCTCCTCTAAAAAAGAAGATAGTAAAGCATAGAAAGCTGGCTCCATGGTATAACCCTCACACCCGCAGTTTAAAGCAAGCAGCAAGAAGATTTGAAAGGAAGTGGCGTTTAACCGGTCTGCAAGCGTCTCGCCTGGACTGGCATGATAGTTTGAAAGCTTATAGGAAGGCTCTCCGTAAGGCCAGAGCAGCTTATTACTCATCATTAATAGAGGAAAATAAAAACAACCCCAGGTTTCTTTTCAGCACTGTAGCCAGGCTGACAGAGAGCCACAGCTCTATTAAACCATCTATTCCCATAACCCTCAGTAGTAGTGACTTCATGAGCTTCTTTAATGAGAAGATTATAACTATTAGGGAGAAAATCAGTCACACTGTGCCTTTGATTGAAACTGCTTTGTCTTTAAACACAGGAAGCATAGGACTCATTGAAGAACTTGATGTATACTTGGACTGCTTTTCTCCCATAGACCTCCACAAACTGACTTCATTGATTTCCTCATCTAAGCCTTCTACCTGTCTCTTAGATCCCATCCCAACTTCACTGCTTAAAGAAGCTTTACCATTACTGAGCACCTCTTTACTGAACATGATCAACTTATCTTTGCTGTCAGGCTATGTACCTCAGTCATTTAAAGTAGCCGTAATCAAACCTCTTCTGAAGAAGCCCGGTCTTGATCCAGAGGTTTTAGCCAACTATAGACCAATATCCAACCTTCCTTTTCTCTCTAAGATCCTTGAGAAAGCAGTGTGCAGTCAGCTGTGTGACTTCCTCCAGAACAATAATCTATTTGAGGACTTTCAGTCAGGATTTAGAAAATATCATAGCACCGAGACCGCTCTGGTGAAAATTACTAATGACCTGCTAATTGCGTCAGACCATGGACTCGTCTCAGTGCTTGTCCTGTTAGATCTTAGCGCTACTTTTGATACTATTGACCACCATATCCTGTTGCAGAGATTAGAACATTTAACTGGCATCAGAGGAACTGCTTTAAGCTGGTTCAAATCCTACTTATCGGATCGATCACAGTTTGTTCACATTAATGATGAGTCCTCCATGCAGTCCATAGTCAGTTATGGAGTTCCTCAAGGCTCTGTGCTTGGACCTATTCTATTTACTTTATATATGCTTCCTTTAGGCAATGTTATCAGGAAACACTCCATGAACTTTCACTGTTATGCAGATGATACTCAGCTATATTTGTCATTTAAGTCAGACGAATCCAGCCAGTTAGCTAAACTCCAAACATGTCTTCAGGATATAAAAACTTGGATGACGCACAATTTCTTGTTGTTAAATTCAGACAAAACTGAGGTTATTCTAATTGGCCCTGAAAATCTCAGAAATAACCTATCTAATGACTTATTTACTCTAGGTGGCTTTGTACCAGCCTCGAACACCACTGTAAGGAATCTAGGGGTAATTTTTGACCAAGATATGTCCTTCAACGTCCACATGAAACAAACAGCTAGAACAGCTTTTTTTCATCTGCGCAACATTGCAAAAATAAGGCATATTCTCTCCCAAAACGATGCAGAAAAATTAGTCCATGCATTTGTAACTTCCAGGCTGGACTATTGTAACTCGTTATTATCAGGCTGCCCTAATAAGTCTATCAGGACTCTCCAGCTGGTCCAGAACGCTGCAGCACGTGTTCTGACCAGAACCAGGAAAAGAGACCATATTTCTTCAGTGTTAGCCTCTCTGCACTGGCTCCCTGTAAAATCTAGAATGGAATTTAAAATCCTCCTCCTCACCTACAAGGCACTGAATGGTCAGGCACCATCTTATCTTAAAGAGCTTATAGTGCCTTATAATCCTGCTAGAACTCTACGCTCTCAGAATGCAGGACTACTAGCGGTTCCTAGGGTTTATAAAAGTAGAATGGGAGCTAGAGCTTTCAGTTATCAAGCTCCTCTTCTGTGGAACCAACTCCCTCTTTCAGTCCGGGAGGCAGACACCATCCCCTTATTCAAGAGTAGGCTTAAGACTTTCCTTTTTGATAGTGCTTATAGTTAGGACTGATCCAAGGTTGACTCAGGCTGCCTTGGATCAATCCTTAGTTATGCTGCTATAGGTCTAGACTGCCGGGGGACTTTCTCTGACACACTGAGCTTCTCTTCTTCTTCATTTTGATGCCTCCATTAAGTCATTTTACTAACTCATCTTCTTCCCCGGAGTCCCTGTGCTCCCAGCTCCCAGGTGTCCGTGAGCTGAGGCAAATTGTTGAGAAGGAGGTGGTGTCATCCAGGCTTCGTCTGTCCTGATGGTGGTGAGATGAGAAGAGGCGATGCTGCTCAGGTTGTATCTTTTAGGGTAGTGGAGAAGAGGATGTGTTTACTCTTCCTCCCTTTAACACATGCTGCTGATTATTTTTGTGCCTCGTAGTCCCTGTGCGTTCTCATCTCACAGGTATCCATGGATCCAGTCTACCTGGTGGAGTAGTGGTTGTGCAGACCAGTCAGGCTTCATCTTCTGGTTCTGAGTGACGTGGTGGTGATGAGGTCATCCTGCGGAGGTTTCTCCTGTTTGGTGTGGTGGAGTGGAAGATGTGCTGCCCAGGCTTCTTCTGGTTGGCGTGGTGGAGAGGATGACATGCTTCTCATCCTTTGCTGATAGCTTGATGATGCTCTTCATCCCCTTGGACACTCTCATATAATTCTATATATACACACTGTATATTAGCTGTTGTTATATTGATTTGGACATTTCCATACAATTTTGTATGTTAGTGTTAATGTGTTTTCATTGTTGTTATTCTGTACACATGGCATCTATTGCACGTCTGTCCATCCTGGAAGAGGGATCCCTCCTCTGTTGCTCTTCCTGAGGTTTCTTCCGTTTCTTTTTCCCTGTTAAAAGGTTTTTTTTTGGGGAGTTTTTCCTTAGTCGATGCGAGGGTCATTTGTAAAGGACAGAGGGTGTCATATCCTGTACAGATTGTAAAGCCCAATGAGGCAAATTCATAATTTGTGATATTGGGCTATACAAATAAAGTTGACTTGACTGTCATTGTCCTTTCATTAAGAAAAGCAGTTTAGCAGCTCTGTGCTGCTCCCTCCCTGGACAACTTTTGATAGATCCAGACCACTGCAGACCAGGAACAGCCCACCAGAGCTGCAGTTCTGGAGATGCTCTGATCCAATCCTCTAGACGTCACTGTTTGCTTCTTGGTGTCAAACTTCTGAAAAATCCTGATCCTGCTTCTAACATCAACTCTGAGGACCAGTTGTTCATTTGATGAGGAGATGATCAGTGATGTTCACTTCACCTGACAGTGATCACAGTGTTATAATGTGTATCACATATAAGGGAAAGGAAAATGCATATAATAATATAATATTTCACTATTTGTTATTCTTTTTTAAAAAAAGTATAACTATTAGTTACAGTGTCCACCTGAAAAAAACAGCCCAGTGTTGCCAAATATGTTGCAAAGAGCGAGCAGCACCAGCTCCAAAAGTCCCTAAATCTAGAGAGGAAGACGCAAAGTCTTCAACACTGACAGTGAACAACAGACATGGCTGCTGTTAGCACTCATAGCTAGCAGCTAGCAGCTGGAGGTCCAAACAGGCAGTCTGTCCAGTCTGGATGACTGAACAGTTGATAACAGTCCTGCCTCAGAAAACAGATTACATTCTATTCAGGTGCTTTGATTGATTGATTTTGTAAGTTCGACAAAAGCTTTAATGTGAAGTGATGAACACACAACACAAGCAGTGAAGCTCAGCACAGGTCAGACATCGGCTCCATATGAGTGGTTGTGCTTCAGACTGAGACCAGTTTGTTCAAAATGGAAAACAGAGCTTCATTTGAAACAACAGCTGAGCATCCTCTGGTTCCTCACATGGATTCCAGTCTTTAGTCAAGTATGATTTCAGAACAAAGGAGGCTTCAGAGAGACCTAAAGGCCTCCAAACTGAATAATTACCTTTCCTGCTTTGTTACTCCAAAACAATCAGCAGCATTTTGTCATAAAATGAGAGACTGTCAGTGATTCACACTGAGAGAGACAGAAACAGATTTCCTTCCTCTGTTGGAAGATTCATCTTTCTAAGCCTGCTATTAGAGTTAAGCACAACAAATAATCTTTATAATAATAATAATCTGTTTCAAAGTGTTCCAAAACGTTGATTAAAACATTCAGACAAACATGTTGAGAGCGGCTTTTTCCAGAGCAGCACATTTTAAAGAAGTAATGGTAGTCTTTGTGATCCTGATGACTCCTTCCTGCTGCTCCACCTCCAGCTTTAATGGCACCTTTAATGGGCAGTTGATGAGCTAATGAGCGTTGTGATGTGAGCTAATTATCTTGCTCTTTTCACCCAGTAATGACCATTCTTAATGGACATTTAATGGGCTAAAGATGCATAAGATGTATGCTTATTGTGTTAGCTCCATGTCTTTCTCAGACAGTGTCTGATGTGATTTATTCATTTATGTTTAACAGCACATGGTGGAATACTGCTCTGATAAAATGAAACCATGTTCTGTGTTAATGTTATTCACTTTGCATCGTTGATAAGGGTGGTTGCGCTCAGGTGTGACTAAATGTGACTCACTGATGATGACGGCTCTACTGTGGCATCATGACAGTGTTTGTGGTGTGTTGTGGCTCCTGAACCAGCAGAGAGTTCAGTCTGCTGCCCTGCTCAGCAAGCTGGAGAGCCTCTCCTTCACACAGCTTGATGGATGGAGGCTGTCTGAAGCCACGACTGAAGTGAACGCAGCAGCTGGTTCTTCCTGCTTTGAGGGTTTTGGCAACAGACTTTATGTCCTCCACCCCTCTGCTCCACCCAGGTTGTGTTCCTCACATGGAGCAGTTATCCTGGTGCTTGAGTGATGTTGTGTTGGATCAGTGTGAGGTCCATGTTCTGAGGTCTGAGGGGTCTACAGGTAATATCCAGGTAAATATAAATAAATAAATGTGTTCTTGTGAATGGATTATAAGCTAGGGCACTACTGCACAAACAGTGGGACGTGTCTCCTAGAGGGGGCGTGAGAGGCAGGGGGACCTTTCATAAGGCCAGATCATACTCAGTGTTAGGCATGTTTAATAATATGAGGAGCAAAGCATGTTAAACACCCTACGCAGTGATGTCACACAGGTCACGTGTGTCTATGTGCCTTTGGACGCTTTTGTGAGCGTCTGTGTGTTCCCAGACCAAAGAGACGATGGAGGTCTGTCCTTTTTCTCCCATGAATATTAGCAGCTAGATGGTGCTAGCTAACCCCTATAGTGATTGAGATAGCTTCCGGATGCTGCAGAAATGTCCAGTGCTACACTCAAGTAGACCAGAATCCTCTCTGCTCTGTCACGCAGTAGTTCCCTGTGAAATTTCCGAGAAGCAGAAGATCGGTGTCACATTTGAAGTGGGTCGATGTGAAAAATACATGAGGAGCAGTGTTTTGTGTGAGTGCAGAGCAGAATCCACTTCGCTCCTTGTCCGTTCCGCCTCAGTATGAATTGGCCTTTACACCACAATTATGTCAATAAGCCACTTGACTTTTTTCACTGAAAACTTGATGGACATCGCCAGCAGGCCGGCTGTTTTGTGAGCGCATCATCAGTAAACAAAAAGCACTGTTAGCCTCATATAAAGATGCCTATCATATGCAAGGTGCAAAAACCCTCACATGATAACAGAGCCTTGAAAATATTGTTTACTTCCAACTTGATTATTTTAATTAGGGTTATTCTGCTCATAGTTCAAAGTGCTCATGAATAGAAGGGACAGGAAAGGGACCACAAGGATTATTTGACACTGGGATGATGATGGTGAGCAAAAGAACTGTTTATGTTCCTCTATCGTGACTTTTGGTGATAGTTTGACTACATCCAGGTGAACAGATGGAACCAGATCAATTCACTGAAAATGAAAATAATTTGCCTCAGAAAACATTGCAGTCCATCAGATCCCTGTGTGATGTTCAGCATAAACTCACCAGTGCTGTTCGCTGTGCCTTCTCACTCCCTATGGGTCGACTGCCAGGTGACCCAGCTCACCAACAGGTCACAGTGGAGCACACTGGGGAGGCTTCTGGACATGGGTTTACTTTGTCAGACTGTTTCGTAGTCACTATAAGTAAAGAGGTATTTGTGAAGGGTCAGGAAGTCATTGTTTCAAACTAACCCTGCATACCATGAATTCACTCAACATTAATTCTTGGACTGCCATCAACACATTTCAATGTCAAATATCAAAGTGTTTTTTCGGCAGCAGGTCGCTGGTTATGATCTCCTGCAGCCTGTGAGTAATTCTGGGCTTCTGGGATTTGTAGTCGAAGCATAAAGAGATGGAGGGAATCTGGAGAAAAAGTGGTGATTTTGGTGAAAGTGTCCTCTTCTCTACCTCTGATAAAACAAGAATGGAACAAGGTAAAAACAAACATTTTTTTTCATGATGAAATAGAGAGTCTCTTCTTTCATTTGAACTATTCACTGTTTTCAGAGTCATAGTACAAAATATTCTGTGTCTAGAAATATGACTCATAATGGACAAAAACACTGGAACAAGACACTTCCTGTTTTATAAAACAGCTGGCACTCAGTGAGTTAAGAACACAGTCCATGTTCAAATCCACCAGCTCTCCTCAGTTCCTGGAAAGTAGATTTTTGCTCTGCAGAAGTGAAAAGTTATGTTACCTCCTGACACTGAAATAGTACAAATTCATCTTCAGCCCCATTACTTCCACCAGTCACCACAGCAAAAATCCATCCGCATCAATAAGTCAGGAGCACAAATGGTGACCAAGGGTGGTGTGAAAGTAGAAAACTGTGTTCGTTTGTGCCTGGTCGAGCCTTTCCCTTGGTGCTTCACCTCCTTCAGACCATCAGGAGATCCCAGCTGATATTATTGCTTCCTCTTTCCTCACTAGAAGTCATGCTAGGTGGGAAATTCAGCTAAGTTGCCAACAGTGCAGCGCCTCACAGTGAAATGTGCGTCCCTCCTGCAATGCAGCAGCCACTGCACTACTGACTCTTTAGCCAATCACAATTGTCTTTTTCTCAAACAAGGATGCAGCAAAGGTGCCTTTGCAAAACAGAAAGCACAGATAAATTAAGGATAAGCATCACATCCACAGCCAATGACGGGTAATCCCCACAGGCCACATCTGGAGAGTCACACCAGACTCAAATGAATCCATTCAGTGTTTGAGTGCCAACCTGTTCAGTATGGCACACGTTTGTGTGCATGATTGTTCGTCAAAGGGGATAAAAGTTAATAATAAAACACATCAAAGCAGTAGGTGAGTGCCAGGAAGGACTGATCTGTGAAATGAATGTAGAAGGAGCAGCTTACAGTTATTTTTTTTATTTTTGATGCTGTCTTTTTCGTTTAGTTTGTTCTCGTATTTTAATTATTGTAACAGAAGAAGCATTAGAAGTCTGTACATTTCTGAAAAGCACTTTTTTTCTGAGTGGTTATGAATATGATGCAGACTGATGTTGGATGTGTATATATATATATATATATATATATATATATATATATATATATATATATATAAAACATATTTACTCTTTTATTAATGAACAAAATCTTCAGCTGCAGTCCATGTTTGATGCTGTTTAGTTTCATTTCCAGCCAGCAGCACAGAAGGAGACTCACTGATGACTGATAGTCATTCAAAGAAGCTGATTTCATTGAGAAGGATTTACTCATTTAATCCCAGCAATCAATTCAATCTGCAATTCATAGACTGCTGGAGGACTCCAGAATGCAGAAATATTCAAATACATCATTTTAGAATCAATAAATAATATATATAATATAATAATATGAACCTGCTTAATATGTAGCATATTTATACTGCATGGGTTTATCATGTCTGTGACGTTTGGAGAGTTTTTTAATCTCCTCACAAGAGCTTGTTCTTTGAAAAATATCAGCTCAGATTATTCACTTCTCTTTGATTCAATAAAACAAAAAAGAATCCGTCAGGTTTCACTTGAATGTTATGTCTCATCTTTACACCACTTTAGCGTTCCCTCCTACCCTTATTGACTGCAATACTGCATTTTTCTAGAATGTTTCTCAAATATTTGTGCTGTCTCTTGAGTTCATGTTAAACGATTCAGCAGACATTTGTGTATTTTAGTTCCCCCTGAAGGGACCCCTTTAGGGGGCCCCTGAGGGCCCCTCCAGCAGAGAGAGCTGCTGTTTGTCCTGATGCTATGCATGTTTCTACACTGCTGCCTTGCACACGGTTTGTCCCTATCGAGTATTGTGTTTATTATCTGATAGATATAAGAAGCAGAACCTAGTTTCTGTACGTTCATTTTTTTTAAATGATGTAAACAATATTTTATTGATAACCAGCATGTTGTTAGTGCACTTACTCTTTTCTCTCAGTCCACTGGATTAAGAAGAAGAGTTTATTGATTTATAGACTGATTAGTTACCCCCCTTTCATTGATAAAAATGATGAATTCTGTTTTCTTTACAACAGGATTCTCCATCCCTCCCTTTCTGGATCTGATCCCAGCTGACTAGACTAGAAGAACCAGATCAGACTAGAACCAGAGACCCTCTAGACTAGGAGAACCAGATCAGACTAGAACCAGAGACCCTCTAGATTAGGAGAACCAGATTAGACTAGAACCAGAGACCCTCTAGACTAGGAGAACCAGATCAGACTAGAACCAGAGACCCTCTAGACTAGAAGGACCCAGGTCAGACCAGAACCAGAGACCCTCTAGACTAGAAGGACCCAGGTTTGACCAGAACCAGAGACCTTCTAGACTAGAAGAACCAGATCAGACTAGAACCAGAGACCCTCTAGACTAGAAGGACCAGGTTAGACCAGAAGCCTGTAGCAGTGAGCACTAACCACTGCAGCAGTAGTTCATTTTAATTCATCTGTAAACATGTGGATTTTAATAGATCATATATGATGCTCATTTCAGTTTTTCTGCCTGTTGTAGTGGACCTCCCTACATGGGAGCAGTGTTATGATTTTGTGTATGCATTTGGTCAGATTGTAGCTATGTTTTTATTAGCATGAGTTTAAAAATCATATAACCAGAGGCATTGCTTAAATGATGTTTTTTCAGCTACACATAAAAGCTGCAGACTGGGATTATTTCTCTTTTTAAGGTCACATCATTCTCATCATACTGCCTAGGTCTCACACACTCAGAGTGCATGGTAAAATTACAATGTATTCTTCTCCAGACTCTTGTTGATTCAGCCTGTACAGTTCCTAAGCATTTTGTAACCAATACATTTGTGCTCATTGCGGTTATGTATCTCCAGGAGACAATAGGAAGGTTTCACACAGCGGGAAAAAGAGGTACTGTTTTCCCTAACATGATAGATAGGCCCTGTTGAGATGTGAAACATCATGCTTGTGCTATTTTATGATTTGTTTTAAGCACAGACACTAATTATGGTTTGTTTTAATTATACACACTTATAATGTTATGATGTATTCAGTCATATACAGTTTTACTAGTTGTGAGGTTTACTATTTGATTCTGATAAATATGTTGAAATGCTTTATTATGTATAATGAATAGTGTAAAAGTAGTTTCATGGTTTTCAGACAAAGAACAGAGATTCACAGAGCACAGGAATGTGTCCTTATCTCTTTGGCTGGAGATATCTCCGGTGGCACACAATAACACTTTGGCGGTCCAGTGTGGCGCCTAGGGACGCCCTTTTGCACCAAATATCAACCAATGAAGAGAAGAACTGATGACATCCAACACCCCGAAGACCTGAAGACAACGCCTAGTTAGAAAGTGAAACTTGTAAAACCTATAAAAGGATTGGACTTAGCCTTGTGCGGGGTTCCTGGAACGCCCAAGGTCCCAGAAACCCAGAATTCTGTTCCAAAATTCTTTGTCTCACTCATTAAATAGAGATTTGAACTGACAAATCTCCTCGACTTCCTCGTCTTCTCTCCCTCTCATCAACGACCACGTAGGAAAATGGGTGTAAGGTATATTTAATCTTATTTGGAGTCATTTCTTATTGCCTGTTGAGTATTGTTCTCGAGAATGGGAAATAAAGTACCTCTTGTTACAGAAAATCACCCGTTAGTTTCTTTCAGCAGCCTTCCTTTATTTAAATTTTATTTTCTATTTTATTATTTCTGTTAGTAGCCTGGTCATGTAGTTTGTCAAAGTAACCATTTATTATTAGTTATTTTCTGTGACAGTAGTAGTCTGGTTATAGTTTGTCAAACTTCTCATTTATAAAGAACTTGGTTATTTGATTTGTGTGTGTATATAAAGCAGTTGAATCACTGTACACTAGGTCAAGAACTCCGTAGCACCCTGAGATTAAGAGACTCTATTAATCAATGTGAAATTCACAAGTTTTCCCTGTTTTGGCAAAACTGGGTGGCGCCCTGATAATTTCTACTATTATACAATAATACAATAACTTCAAGATATTGCTCATGAATACATAATTTGATATTAATTAATGATTGACTAATCTGCTCTACACTATTTATGCTACACTCTTTACATTTGCACAACAGTTCAACCTCCAGAACATTTAGTCACTTGTTCACATCATAGTAGCAGATTGTTATTCCACAAACTCTCTGGTATTATGCTTTGCTTCTGTCATGTCAGTCAAAATGAACTGTACTTGTTAATGTTGAATAGTCATTCTCTATAAAACTAACAGTCCTCATTTCATTGCTTGAGTCATTAAACATACTGAACTAGTTGTCAAAATCTGTCAAACTAATTTTATACACTTTTTTAATCTTTCTGTTTCCTGAAAATGTCTCCGAAATTGAACAAATTCTCTCAGATGAACCTCAAGTTTCACCGATGAGAAGAACTGTGTGAAGCATTAGTTGAGGTAATGATAAGCCACTTCTCCACAGTCACTGAATCCCATGAACCTCCACTTTATGAACCAAGCAGGACACAGCATTTACCATTTCTGTAATGAGTGTGTGTGTGTGTGTTCAGTGGGAAACACTGACAGAGCAAAGTGTCATAATGAAAACATGACAAAGCCATTTGACTATCTAGTTCATAAACATGATGTCAGCACTTTTCATCTTGATCACACTGACACTTACACTGACATGAAAACTTGCTTTTGAGGAATAAACTATCCATTCTGAGAAAGTGACACACTTTTGCAGGTTTTGCAGTTTGTCCATCCATCCATCCATCCATCCATCTTCTCCCTCTTATCCTCTCATAGGGTCAGGGGGGATGGAGCCTATCCCAGCTGTCTCAGGGTGAAAGACAGGGTACACCCTGGACAAGTCGCCACTTCATCGCAGAAATGCATGACCTGTTGTGCAAATGTAAAGAGTGATGTGAGAAAAGCACCAAAGCAACTGAGAAAAACTGCATAACAAATATGAACTCCTTTTGGGCAGAGCTGTGCAAAACAGAACTGTGAACGATATTGCAGTACATATTGGAAGTGAACATACAACATACAGGGTACTGTAAATCAGACTTTCCTGACTGTCGGGTCACATATTTTCATCTCCATCAAAGTGAATATCCTCTCTTGTAATGCAGCGAGGAAAGTACCTGCTCGAGAGGTGAATCCACCCTCTGCAGGACTCTGAGGTGATGTCATCACATGCTGCATCCTTGGCTGTTAGCAGGGCCATCTGGGTATGTGGATGCTGGTCATATCCCTTCCACCTCCACAAAGAAAAAAACTCCTCTACTGGATTTAGGAATGGTCAGTAAGGAGGGAGATATTCCACCTGTAAAGAGTGTCTAAACAGTCAGCAGATGTTGTGTGTTGTATGGACCCAGATGGGGATATGGGAGAGGATGCTGTTTTCTGAGATGGCTGCACACACAGTAACATTCCCTCCTGGTTGACCTGTGACATCAGCGGTTGTTCTCTGTCCAATGACAGTCTACCTTTTGCCAGATTGAAACCCGCCTCATCAAGATGTATGAATATGTGCAGCAGCTCGCTGGCCTCAAGCTCCAGTACATGCTTTAGCACAGAGGAGTGAGCGAGAAAAACCAGAACGACTTTTCCTGTGTAACACAATGCATTTTTCACACACAGAAGTGTCATGTAAGTGTACACAGTTTAAAGCACTGATCTCCTTCACTCTGTTTTACATTCAAATGGCTTATAACTGTTTCATTTCTCCTGAGCACTCTGCCAATTGAAACAGATTCAGTCTTCCCAAAGATGTTGTCATCCTCTATAACAGACAGCTATCTGTCTCAACCTCATGACATTGTTTGCAGTCACCACTGAACAAATGTCTTCCTCTTGTTGTGGAGTAAATAGAGGCCCTCTTCCTCCTCTGTAAGGTTCATCCTATGTGGTGCAGAGTAAATTTACAGTAAATATGGCTAATCTTGTCTGTAACACTACTGTACAAATCTGTGCTGCTGTAAAGCTGTAAGTCTAAATGTAAAATGTAAAAAGGGACAAGTTCTTGTCCCACTTCAAGCATCATGTAGAACACAGTGACAGTAGTGCAGAGCTGAATTACTGTCCATTATACACACCTGTCCTGATGAAATGATTGAATAATTGAATTTACAGTGCTTCTCCCAACATTAGCTGCACTTTCAACCAGCCTCAGCCACAACTGTAGCCCTGATTTCATCAGGAATCCACCTGTACTTAGCCTCTTCTTCCTCTTCCTCTCCACATCCTCACCCCTCTTCCACAGAGCATTTCTGCATCACAGTATTGCAGAAATGGTAAACACTATGTGCTGCTTGGTTCATATATGCTTGTAATGTGGGATTCGTGGGATTCAGCTCTGAGTGACTGTGGTTAAGTTTATTATGATCTGTTCAACTAATTGTTCAATTTAGGAGACATTTTCAGAAAAAAGATCAAAAAAGTATACTATTTGAAAGTATTATAAAACATCAGAGAGTTGTATGAAAACATCTGATGCATGTCTGAAAGCAACTGAAATTTGTTGGAAGGAATGAGAAACTGCTGCTATGATGTGACTAAATGTTCTGGAGGTTGAACTCACATCAACAGAGCCATTAATATTGCGATTCTTCTCTCTTCATGTGTTTTTACTCCAAAGTCCTGTCCATTAGAAACTGAACTGTGTGTAGAGATGACAGATGTATGACAGTGACATGTACAGATAATGCTCAAATATAATAACTAAAGTAAATATTTCCAGCTGTATTTTGGTGAAAGCACTTCAGTGGTAATTACATGGTTGATTATGTTAATTATTGATCTGAGTGCCCTTGATGCTCCTTCCTCCAGTCCCCTCAGAGACCATGGCTCCAGCAGGAAAGAAAGTGCTGAATTTCTTCTTCTCTATTAATCTGCACAGGATCTTTCTATGTAATTATCCATCTTAATATGTCCCACTGTGGTCCATGCTGGTGTCAGATCTGACAATAAGCTGGCTATGTGCTGTTATCATGGCCCATATGTTGAAGCCATCAGAGGGTTGATGTTTCCTCTGAAATAGGGCAGTAGCTCTGGGAATCAAAGCGCCTCCATATCTGCCTCAGTCTAATATTGGTGTCTCCTATATGTTGAGCTGAGATCCCACAGGAGGTTTTCTTGTTTACATTTAGATGAAGTCTGGAGTCAAAGGATGCTATCTCAGTTTCCTCCAGTCTCTACAGGGAGATCACAGTGTGTCACAGGTGTTGGTGTTCATGTAATATGTCACAGTATATGATGATACAAACGTGTCTGAGCACAGTCCATCAGGGGCAGAAGCTTATTAAAGTCACCACTAATGTACAGAGCTCCACACAGTGTCACATGTTCACCACCACTACCCTAGTTTTACAAAAGAAGCAGTAGAAAATATTAAAGCTCATTCATTCTATATATATATATATATATATATATATATATATATATATAAAATATAATTATAGATTATTATATATAATATAATTTATTGACTGAGATGTTAAATTCCTGTCAGTTGTAGACAGAATTATATTGTAATAATTCTTTATTTTATTCTAATTATTGATCAAAGGATTTTCCTGTGATCAGACAGTCATTTGTATACACAGAACAATCCAAATTGTCTATCAGGGCATTCCCTCAGGTTCCCTTATCTTTTTAGAATAAATTAAAGTGCAAGGTTTCCTGTAGGACCCCTGTGGTGTCCTTCCTTCCAGGCAGCTGTTTAACATACAGTACAGTTATGTCATTTCCATATCTGTTACTGCGTGCACATGGACATAAATAGTAATGTTGTTGCCAGAAAAGTCAAACGGTACCAAACGATACCATAGCTTCAAAGAAATCAGTAACTCACCTTTGGACGGACAAGGAGACGGAGTTCATGCCACCAGATAGTTTATTGTTGTTGTTAAGTAGTAACTGGACATAGTTCTAACACCACTTGTTGAAAGGGCTACAGCGCCACCTAGCGTAGCGGAGTCAGCCAGGTCGCTGACCATGTGTACCTGGATTTTGGGACAGACACATTCCTGAACAGAAAAATGTCTTTTAGTGGTTGTTTGTTATTCTGGATTCATTTCTGACTTCTCAGTGAATTCCAGTGTTCTGGCTCAAAGTTGGTCTAAAAAGGTGAATTTAGTTTCAATTCCTCACTCCTGTTCAAAATGCAGTGCATATATTTGATAGATAGATAGATAGATAGATAGATAACTTTATTTATCCCCGAAGGGAAATTAAGTTGTCACAGTAGTCCGGTGCAAATACAATAAGAAATGCAATAACATAAAATAAAAAAGAGATAAAATATGAATAAAAATATGAATAAAAATAAAAATATAAAGTGTGACAAGGGCGTATAGAAAAGCACAAGTTAAACAAATAAGCGAATAAAGTGCAATGGCAAGGTGATGGTATAATACTGATGGTATGATGGTAATGTTACTGATAATAACAGTATATAATAACAGTATAACAGTATATAGTAATAATAATAATAATAATAATAATAATATATAATTAACAGTTAGTGATAATAATAATAGTATAACAGCATATAATAACAGTATATAGTACTCATGGTAGCAGCAACAGTGTATAATAATAATATATACACATAAAAACGTGTCATATATTTAGTCTTACACACAAGACAAGGCATGATGTATGAAATGCATAACGATACAAATATTGTATGAATATGATTGATATATATATATATATATATATATATATATATATATATATATATATATATATCTTATCAGTATGATAGTATTCACAATTACATATCACTTAATAAAAAACATTGAGTATATGCTGCAGGGTTTGTACAGTGCAAAAGGGTAGATTAGATTAGTCCAATTGTGTGATTGTGGCTCTGGCCGAGGTAGCTGTGTTTCAGAGTCTTATTGCAATGGGTAGAAATGATCTCCTGTATCGTTCCTTAGAGCAGCGGGGTTGAATGTGTCTGTTGCTAAAGCTGCTCTTTAGCTTGTCCAGTGTTTTGTGGAGAGGGTGAGAGGGATTGTCCCTGATTGCCAGCAGTTTTGCCAGCATCCTCTCCTCCACCACCTCCTCCAGAGTGATAAGTTTCGAGCCTACAACAGACTCTGCCTTTCTGATGAGTTTGTTTAGTCTGTTGGCGTCCTTTGCCTTGATGCCCGCACCCCAAGACACCACAGCAAAAAAAGATGGTGCTCGCCACAACTGACTGGTAAAACATCTGCAGCATCTTATTGCATACGTAGAAGGACCTGAGCCTCCTTGAGAAGTAAAGCCGGCTCTGGCCCTTCTTGTAGATGGCTTCTGTATTAGACCAGTCCAGCTTATTGTCCAGTGTGACACCCAGGTATTTGTAAGAGTCCACTAAACCCACATCTGTCCCACTGATGCTGACAGGAGGGGGCAGGGGCTTGTTCCTCCTGAAGTCCACCACCATCTCCTTCGTCTTCGCCACGTTCAGTTGCAGGTGGTTCTCCCCACACCACTTAACAAAGCGGTCCACCACTCAGCCTCCCTACCCCCTCCACACACCCCACTATAGCCGTGTCATCCGAGAATTTCTGTAGATGGCACAACTCAGTGCAGTACTTAAAGTCTGACGTGTATGTGGTGAAGAGGAAGGGAGACAGCACAGTTTCCTAGGGAGCCTCAGTATTACTAATCAGACGATCAGACACACAGTTCTGTAGTCTCACAAACTGCGGTCTGCCCGTCAGATAGTCATCAACCCAAGTGTTGAGGGGAGCACCCACCCGCATATCCTTCAGCAGTCTGGGCTGGATAGTGTTAAACGTGCTAGAGAAGTCGAAGAACATGACGCGGGCCAAGGTGTTAGGTCTGTCCAGGGAGGAGTAGGCCTTCTGCAGCAGGTAGATAATTGCATCATCTACCCCAACATCGGGCTGATATGCAAACTGCAGAGGGTCTTGCAATGGGCACACCAGCGGCCTGAGGTGTGCCAGGACCAGTCTCTCCATGACCTGCATGATGTGAGAGGTCAGTGCCACTGGCCTGTAGTCCTCCAGTGCAGCAGGACGTCCTTTTTTCGGCACTGGAACCAGGCAGGATGTTTTCCAGAGCAGTGGCACTCTCTGAAGGCGTAGGCTCAGGTTGAAGAGGTGCTGGAGAACTTCACAGAGCTGGTTGGAACATGCCTTCAACACACGAGGGCTGATGCGGTCCAGACCAGCAGCTTTCCTCTGTTTGAGCTTCTCCAGTTCTCTCCTCACCTGGCTGGATGTAATATGGAGTCCAGACTGGGGAGTGTGGGACACGGCAGGTTCTGAGGTTGAGGTCAGCAGTGGGTTGGGGGGTGGAGGTGGCAACGGTGGTGGGAAGAGGTGTCTGCTGTCGGAGGTGGTGGGGAACTGTGGGGGCTGTGAGGATGTTCTGGGGGCAAGAGGTGTGAAAAGGTCCATGGTGGGTGTCAGCAGGGGGGAAGGAGACAGGGGTGGTGAGGGGTAGATGGTGGTGGGGGGAGGTGGGGGGTTGTTGTTTTGTGATGCAGTAGAAGGGTTGCAAGGGGTGGGTGTGTTAGAGTTGAACCTATTGAAAAACATGTTCAGCTCGTCTCTCGTCACCCTCAACTGCACCCTCACCTCTCCTCTGGAATCCGGTGATCTCTCTCATCCCACTCCAGACGTCTCTGGTGTTGTTGTCTTCCAGTTTGCTCTCCAGTTTTTTCCTGTAATTGTCCTTGCTCTCCCTGATGCTGTGTTTTAGCTCTCTTTGTACCCGCTTGAATTCTGCCCGGTCCCCTGATCTAAAGGCCCTCTTCTTCTCATTGAGGAGGATCTTCGGGTTGCTGGTTACCCATGGTTTGTTGTTTGGGTAACAGCAGACCTCTTTAGAACCCAGTGTCTCCCAGTACTCGGAGACACAGTCAGGCCATCAACGTCTTCACCATGTGGCTCATACAGAGTATCCCAGTCAGTAGCCTCCAGCGCTCCACGCAGTGTCTCCATGGCCTCAGGAGACCATTTCCTCACTGTCCTCATTGTGACTGGGTGCTGCTGAACCACTGGCTTGTATAATGGTGAGAGCAGGACCAGGTTGTGGTCTGACTTGCCCAGTGGTGGTAGGGCATTGGAGCTGTACGCATCCTTAACATTTGCATATAGCAGGTCCAAAGTCTTATTTTCCCAGGTGGTACATGTAGCAAACTGGTGGAAGGTTGGGAGTGTGGATGAGAGAGAAACATGGTTGAAGTCACCGATAATAATGATGAAGGCCCAGGGGTGTTTTGTCTGTAATCCAGCAGTCACGGTGTGGATGGCATCACACGCTGCTTCTGCGTTTCCAGACGGAGGAACGTAAACAGTGACGGCGGTAACACTGGTGAATTCCCTCGGCAAATAATATGGACGAAGTCCGACGGCGACGAGCTCGATATCCGGGCTGCAGAGCTGCTCTTTAACGGAGACGTGCCCTGGGTGACACCACTTGTTGTTCAAAAACACGACGAGGCCTCCTCCTTTCTTCTTGCCAGTCGCGGTGGTGTCTCTGTCGGGACGAACCGTCTGGAAGCCGGGAGTGCTGACATTAGAGTCCGGTATCTGCTCGTGCAGCCACGTCTCCGTGAAACACATGATACTGGACTCTCTGTACTCCCTCTGCGTCCTGACGAGCACTTCCAGGTCGTCCACTTTATTTGTCAGTGACCTCTCTCTGGCCAAGACAGTCGGGGACCTCAGCTGGTCTCGGGTGTAAACAATGCCAGCAGTGTTGCAGGCATGGCTCCCAGCGATCTGGAGAGACCCAAGTGCAATTAAAATGAGTAAGAAATGTGCAATTGGTCAAGTTTTGTTCTGTGGTTTCCTACTATAGGTAGTAGGAAATTGATGTTGATTTACAGCTATTGATCACACCCCACTGGACCTTCAACAAAGATCATAAAAAGCCTCAGCTGGTCTGAGCGCTCTCTCTACTCTTCTTCAGTCCTTCAGTCAGTCAAGTTCTGGTCTTCATCCTCTCCACTGCATATCTGTTCTCCCTCTCCCACATGCTGGGAGGGGGAGGGAAACAATGATGACCCAGAGACAGAGACATGCTGTCCCACCGCAGGCCCAGCACCTTATGGCATGAAGAGCAACCTCTCCAGAACCTTCAACCTGCTCCAGATATGACTGAAAGACTCTGAATGCTGCCTCTGAATGGCCTCCTCAGGACCCAGCACCTCATGGCATGAAGAACAACCTATCCAGAACCTTCCAACTCTGCATCCTGCCTCAAGACCATCTTGTCTCCTCTGTCTACTCCTTTGCCCTGAAAATGTGAGCCAGCTCCACTGCTCAGACACAGGCTGCAGAAAATGATTCCAGCCGTCATGAAGAAACTTAAAAGAAGGAAAGACTGTCGACACGTTGGTGTGAATCCAGCCGACCTCCCCCACCAACAAAGAGGGGGGGAAGAATTGAAGCAAGGGCACAGAGACTATACTGTGAAGAGGAGAGACAGACAGAGAGAGACTGAGATGGAGCCATGTCAACCAGATATGTTCAGAGACGACCAAAGATGTCCAGAGCTGTCCAGAGATGACCAAAGGTTTCCAGAACTCCCCAGAGATGTCCAGAACTGTCCAGAGATGTCCACCGATGCCCGAAAGAGCCACTGGTGAAGTTCAAGCCGAAGTCGCCTGCAGAGATCCAGCAGATCCAGACAGAACCTGCAGCCACTCCTCACTCCCATCCATCCAGGAACGGTGATATACTGCATATACAGCTTACAGATATTAAAGAGTTTGATGATTAGACGCTAAATTAAATGGCCTGAGTTTAGGGCTTAATCCAGCAAACTTAATAATATTTAGTAAGATATCAGTAAAACGCTAAACCAATTAAGCCAACCAAATAAGGCGCTGGGCCTGCGGTGGGACAACATGTCTCTGTCTCTGGGTCATCATTGTTTCCCTCCCCCTCCCAGCATGCGGGAGAGGGAGAACAGATATGCAGTGGAGAGGAAGAAGACCAGAACTTGACTGACTGAAGGACTGAAGAAGAGTAGAGAGAGCGCTCAGACCAGCTGAGGCTTTTTATGATCTTTGTTGAAGGTCCTGTGGGGTGTGACCACTGGTCCCTCCCCATCCACCAAGTTAACTGAGATGATATTCTTTTAACTTATTTAATGTTAATACTGCTGTGTTTTACTTTATTAAAGTTTCTCTATGTGAAAGCTCCCTCTCTCCGCTGCAGATCAATACCAAACACCCTATAATAGGAAACCACAGAACAAAACTTGACCAATTGAATCGAAATTAATCAACAAATTAACCAACACAGATGAACCATGGTATCAGAGCATGTAGGAAGGTGTACTACCACAGGCAGATCTATGTATGATTGTGTCTGTAGAGTTAATCCTCAACCAATCCCACATGTCACATTTAGTCCTTATCAGAAGGAGGAAAAGGAAGAGGATCTATGTGGAGACTGATGTTTGACATTATAACAGTGATACTTATATGACAGTGGCTGAGGAATGAAAGCATAGTCAACCATTAAAATCTTAATGTAATGTTCTGTTCCAGGCAGGGAGAAAGGAAGAGGCCACATTAAGCTTTGGATGTGTCTGGCAGGATTAAAGCAGGAATGTGGGGCAATAAAACTCCTCCTCCTGGTGTATGTCCTGGAGTTTCTTGGGTCAGAGAGGAGGAACTGGTCTTATCTGTTTATTCTGCCAGTCATAAAACTTAAGCCTTAAGCACTTAGGTGCCACATAGTGTCAGATGGATTTCCTGGGGAAAAACTCAGAAATGAGAAGAGTTAAGTTCATTATTTTATGCTCACTGATATGCTACAATAGATAGATAGATAGATAGATAGATAGATTAGGATACATTTGTGTGAGCAGCTGAGGCCATTTCATTCTGCAGCAAAGTGTTTTAAAAGCAAAGCAAAGTTTAGCGTTAGCAAATTTAGCAAGTGCAGAATAGCCACAGCCAATCGGGGAACAGATCCTGAGACATGCTGATCTGAAACACATGAACAGAGGAAGGAAAGACATGTGACACAGTGAGGGGGTGGAGAAGTGGAAGCTGGTGGTTGGTGCTGGTCTGCCATCAGAGTAGATGTTAATGTCCCAAATGATCACAAAGCAGCAGCAGCACATGGACGTGGATGAAGGCACCCTGAAGCGAAAATGACAGCTGCCTATTTTAAATCCTCTCTCAGAAATGTCACCAGAAATCTATATGCCACCTTAAATTACAGTGTGTGTCCATGCTGTGTCTTGTCCAGAAAGATCATCACGTCCAAACTTACTGAAAGCATTTTAGTCACTATGTCATCTTTTTTAATCTACTAAAAGCACAGTGCACAGACATTGGCTGATGAGCTCATCCGGTTGGTTCAGAGTGGAGGATTAACTGGCACCATGTGTCTGCAGCATTAAAGCCACCTCTACAAACAACAAAGAGCTAATGGGATTACAGGAAGTCCATCTGAAACTAGATGTCACACAGTGGGACTCCACTCTGACATGAAAATTGTTTTCTCCATCTTAGCACTTGTCGCTGCCGTCATGATCACCTTGGCAGGTGAGTCACTGCAGAACAGGTGGATTACCATATTCAGCACACAATATTTCATAATTGTTGTTACATTTTTTATATTACATCAGCATTCAGAAGCCTGTAGGGCCTCAGGAGGGCCTTATTATGATGCCAAGTTGTAGTTGCGGTAGAGGAGTAGTAGCAGTAGCAGTAGTACTAGTAGTAGTTACAGCAAAATTGAGAGTCTTTTTATTCCCTTGAGGGGGGAACACACATAAGGATAATCGGGCTGATTTCACACCTTCCTGGTCATGGAAGATTATCTTCTGTCTTATAAGATTATCCTATATGATTATCCTGTGGTCTGAGGTGTATTAAGAGTCAGTTTGTCCCGATAATTTGCTAGGAAACAGGTCGCGGCCGACAATTATAAATATTAAACTTGTTCAATATTTACAACGAAAAATCTTTGTGTGTGGGGAAAGACGACGACTCCTCAGTCATGACGCCACAAAATGTGACATGAAACGCAACGTAGCCAACCAGCTGACTGAGGAACACGGAAGCAGACGGAGATCGAACTTTTCCTATGGGGGTGTCTGAATTAGCCATTTTAATGGGTTCAGCATTGGCTCTAACGTTAACTGTTATGTGATGATGTTAACCATCATATGTCTTAAAATGGTAAATTGTTTTTATTTATATAGCGCTTTACTAGACCTGCAATGACAAAGCGCTTTACAGTATCACATTCATCCATTCACACATTGATGGTGGAAGCTGCCATGCAAGGCGCTAACTATGACCCATCAGGGGTTAAAGCGTTTATTTACTCTTTTTTTTTTTAAAAAAAATCTATGCTCTTTTCCCATTGTGAAGAGCCCGGTGACACTGGGGTTGTTGCCATGGGTTACTGTAGATCACGTTTGATCATGTGATATTTCTGGCTCAGAGGACAGATTCTAAATCGGCCATGAGACAGATAATCTTTATGTGTGTGGTGTCCTGTGCTGAGAATATTGGAGCTGATTTTTTAATCTTCATGTATGGGGACTGTACGGAGAAAAATCTCTTACGATTTACAAAATCCTCATGTGTATACCCTCCTTTACTAATTGCTCTGTATTGATGAACATTCTTCTGTTCTACTCAGTGCCGTGCAGACTTGAACCAGACCAGTAAGGACTCTTAATGGTGAGAGTCTTATCTATTCCCACATTTTGAATTGCTCTCCCATTCTTTCTGCAGCACAACAGACTTTCTAAGTGCTCTGTGTTCTGAGCATTATATCGAGTTCCTCCATATTACACCAAAATTATCATCTGACAACAGATAACATGACAGAAATTCTTGAACATGTCAAGGTGAAACATGGATCATGTTGGTTTAGTGTGCAAACAATGAGCTGCTACAAGGAGTATTTCCTGATTCTGAGGCAGCACTCGGGTCTCCAGACATATGTGTCCTTGGTGCAGAGGCCTGATGAGGCTACGATGAGCTCTGCCTGTTACTGAGGCGAGGAGCAGAGTGAGAGCAGAGAGCTGAGCCCTGCTGTAACCCCAGCATGGCCCTGATGTGGTTTTACTGATGGGATCCCTGTTGAATAGGAATAAAATGTGTTTCCCTGAGTCCACACCAGGAACTAGAATGTGCTTCACTCACCTTCTCTTTCTGTGCACTGCATATATTATATATAATTTTATGAATCTTTTCTAGAGATAGCCACAGAGTTTTACACCAGGTCAAGACCTGAAGGTCCAGATCTGAAGGTCTGGACATTAACAACAGATGAGCAGACACAAGCTGATCAAAGGACATCTAAGGGCTCTATTTTAATAGACAGTGGATACTGAATTTTGTGTCAGCTCAAGGTCGCTGCTTATGTTCGCCAACATGGTAGGCAGAGACACATCTGGCAGTGACAATCTGGTGGCAGATTTTGGCGGATCTGATCAGGTGTGCAGATGGACAGGTGTGGTGGATGTCAGACGTATTTTATTGATAAATATACAATATGAACAACAGTCATCAAACACTCTGAATCATTGTAGAAATCGATGAATAGAATACACTTTACATACATGATCTGCTCTACAGCACCACAAACAAACTTTCTCTCTCCTCATCACTTTTGTGAGCAGATTCTAGCAGTGTGTTGTATTTATTAGAAAGTCAGCACTTACAGTACATTATACTTAAAGCACTGCTTTTCTTTTTTCCTCCAGAGGCGAAAGTGTGATGATTAAAACTTTGTTTGACTCCAGTTCTGCCTAACCAGCAGTAGTGCTGTATTACAGCTCTGGACTGGTTATGAGATTAAAAAATGATGAATTTCAGGATCTCCATTTAATAAGAGTTCTTTGACTGCAGCAGCTCTGTTATAAAGGCAGACTGGAGAAAGAAAGACAATGCTTTAAAACAATGGAGCTTAATAAACTGGTTAGCATCTCAGTCCAAAATGCTAGCATGCTAACATTTCATAATTCATGCTAAGGACAAAGAAAGCTGATACATATTTGATGATAAACCAAAGTATTTTTTCCTTCTCTATTATTACAGCTGGACAATAGTCTTCACTGTTAATGCACATGTTAGATTGTGGACCCCTGTATAATTGTTATGTATAAGTGCCACTATATATTATCCATCCATTATCTACCGCTTATCCTCATAGGGTCGCGGGGGGGGGCTGGAGCCTATCCCAGCTGTCTTAGGGCGGAAGGCAGGGTACACCCTGGACAAGTCGCCACCTCATCGCAGGGCACATAGAGACAGACAACCATTCACTCACATTCACACCTACGGTCAATTTAAATTAGCATGTAGCAATGCATGTTTTTGGATGGTGGGAGGAAGCCGGAGTACCCGGAGAGAACCCACGCAGACACGGGGAGAACATGCAAACTCCACACAGAAAGGTCCCGGGCCCGGGATTCAAACCCGGTACCTTCTTGCTGTGAGGCGACAGTGCTAACCACTACACCACCGTGCCGCCCCTCAGGCTCCTATGTTGCTGTCAAGCTCATCTCATTCAGACAAAGAAAGACATGATGGTATGAAACAGCAGCACAGCCAGAGCCACTTCATCAGAATCACTGTGACAAAATGATAACTAATGATCAGCACTCAATCAAAACAGAGAACAAGGGACTCGCTGAAAGACAGAGACAATGAAAACATGGGAGACGAAATTAAAATTGAAGGCATGACTGATTTTGTTTCAGTGGTGGACATCTTTGCCAAATTTGATGGACCATATGCTGCTGAAAAGCCTCCAGACCGTTACAGTGAGTGTTTTCTCCAATCAATCATCCGGGGTGTGTCCGAACTATGGACAAGCCTGATATTAATATTCAGACATAACTGGGAGAGAGGTGATCAGTGATTGAGGACACTAGTCAAGGTAGAATACAGACGTCTTTCATCATTAGTGGAGGCAGCTGATGAACGCTGACTTCCTGTTCTACATCTCCCTTAGCCTGATGTTGTTACTAAACCACATCATCATGAACATCTTTTTTCCAACAGGCTGTCCAAAAGGTCCACAGCTGTCCAACTGGCCTGCTTTTCATATTAACCATTTCTTTAAATTATTATTTATATTAAACTTTGCCAGCATTTGTAAACAACAACAACCACAATGAAAAGACAGTAGAAAGATCATTTCCACCATATGGTCTGTGTGACGCCTCAAACAATAACACTCGGAATCAGAGGAAGAGAAGCTGAAGCAGCTCAGGTTGACAGGTTTGCTGGTTGGAAAGTTAGAAAGCTGACCGTAAGGCCAGTCGGAAAGTTAGAAAGTTGACCGTAAGGCTGGTCGGAAAGTCAGAAAGCTGACCGTAAGGCCGGTCGGAAAGTTATAAAGTTGACCGTAAGGCTGGTCGGAAAGTCAGAAAGCTGACCGTAAGGCCGGTCGGAAAGTTATAAAGTTGACCCTAAGGCTGGTCGGAAAGTCAGAAAGCTGACCGTAAGGCCGGTCAGAAAGTTAGAAAGTTGACCGTAAGGCTGGTCGGAACGTTAGAAAGTTGACCGTAAGGCTGGTCGGAAAGTTAGAAAGTTGACCGTAAGGCTGGTCGGAAAGTCAGAAAGCTGACCGTAAGGCTGGTCGGAAAGTCAGAAAGCTGACCGTAAGGCTGCTTAGAAAGTTAGAAAGCTGACTGTAAGGCTGGTTAGAAAGTCAGAAAGCTGATAGTGTCTTTGATTTTGTTAATCAAGTTTAGTCCTGAGAACTGATAAAGTATTTATTGTAGGTCATTTTTATATTCATGTGAACAATAATAGTGACAGCCTTGGTGCTGCTTTTATCTCTTCTGTCAGCTCATTGTTTTTACCAGACTCTCCACCTATAGGTCCTGACCTATTGAATCTTAACATTTATTAGTCTACCAACTCTGTCATATCAGACAATATTTTTTACTCTGTTGCTTCTCTCAAAAAGAAGCTAAAATAAAGCAAAGGAAGAGAGCAACTCATCTGTTACTCTTTCTGAGGTTCCTACCATTTTTTTCTGTTAAATGTGTTTTCTTAGATGATGTGAGGGTAGCTTGTAAATGAGAGAGGGAAAAATCTAGTGATGAAATAAGTAAATGGTACAATAAATAGCTGCAAGAGTTTAGTTTGGATGAGTGTGTCCCTGAGATCACCTCATATCATTTCAATACATCTAGATTTATTCAGGGCGGCACGGTGGTGTAGTGGTTAGCACTGTCGCAGCAAGAAGGTACCGGTTTCGAATCCCGGGCCCGGCGCCTTTCTGTGTGGAGTTTGCACGTTCTCCCCGTGTTCTCTCTGGGTACTCCGGCTTCCTCCCACCATCCAAAAACATGCATGGGGATTAGGTTAATTGGCTAATTTAAATTGACCGTAGGTGTGAATGTGAGTGAATGGTTGTCTGTCTCTATGTGCCCTGCGATGAGGTGGCGACTTGTCCAGGGTGTACCCTGCCTTCCGCCCTAAGACAGCTGGGATAGGCTCCAGCCCCCCCGCGACCCCATGAGGATAAGCGGTAGATAATGGATGGATAGATTTATTCAGGTGAGGTTGTCTGTAGAGTAGATCATATAAAGTGAACCACATCGCCTAGGTGTCATTAAAATAAACACAATAGTACATACAAGAAAACAGCCACTGTGGGCTTAAAAAAATAACTACAGCTGACACACGTTTCATAGAAAACATAATTAATCTCAGCTGTATTATCATTTATTTTAAATCATTTGTTTTGACTGAATAAAGGTGTAAAATAAGTACTGACAAACTTGTGAATTATTGTGGATTTTATGTAATTGCAATTATATATTTGTGAATACTTATGTATTTTACTGTCAATGTCAATTTGGGTCACACAATATTTGACAGCGATCCATGACAGGGAACCCAGATGCACAAGTCACAGACAGGCTCAGAGTTCACACAAAAGTCTTTATTGATTTTCACAGAGCAGTGAACACAGAGTTCCAGCAGGGAGGTGGATGACGGACGCACGCCTCCAGGCAGGCGGAGACGCGCACCAGGGAATCCCTACACTCACTACGCTTGACTATAAACGGGGAATAAAAAAAAAAAAATAAAAAAAATAAAAAAAAAAAAACTCTCAAAACCGAGAGGGAAAACAGATTATCTTTACCTAATAACAGAAATATCACTCTGATTCAAAGGCTACAAAAGTTACCGCTAGGAATATATGACAAGGGAAACAGGAGGGGAATGAACTAAGGGGCCTTGGGAAAGGTAATCTAACTACTAACACAAAGACACCTGCAACTCTACTCTAAAGGAAGGAATTAACGAAAGAACTCAGGATTCTTCCAGTAAACTCAAGGGGCACGTGGCACTAAACAGAAACCAGGAAGTAAGGGAAAAACAACTAGGATCTACTCACAGGGAGGATTCTTCTAGTAACAAAAAGGGCGCTAAGGCTATCAAAGCTACAACAAAGGATTACCGCTAAGACAAACAGGAAGCAGGACATTGAAGTGATGGGGAACAGGTGGAAACAATCAAGGCAGGGTTTGACAATCACCAGACGCGGGAAACGAGAGGTGCGAAGCTGAAACGAGAGGGAAGACGCGGTTACTTCAAAATAAAACAGGAAAAAAAATATGTGTAAGCACAAGACAAAAATGGGTAACTTAACCAAAGCAGACAGACAGATCATGACAACATTATCCATAAAACAGCAAGTTTTTGTAAACTATTCCTTTCCCTCAGTGCAGACTGCTTCGAGAGCCTGCAGACATCAGTGAATCTAAGTCACATTAAGCATTCAGTGCAGCGAGGCTATCATACTGTTTGGAGATGATTCACTGAGGGCAGCAGCACTCACAACACGCTTGGGAGAGGTGATGATGAAGGACCTCCAGCTGTGGCATGTAGGGAATAAGGGGACCCAGGAGCGGATGCAGTTCAGGTGAGTACAAAGGTTTATTAAACGTGATTAAAAGTGAGGGGAAGACACGAGGGTGAGTGCTGGGCTGTGAGGACCTCCTGGGGGAGATCGCGGGAGGACAACCACACCATTTGACCAGGGTGGCACTCAGGGGCAGGAGAACGGTGAGAGTCGGCGAGCCGCTTGTTTTTCTCCGCTGAGCGGAGGACGGAAGCCCTGGCAGACCTCCAAACGCCTCGAACCCGGCGCAGATGTTCATTATCAGAGGGCACCGCCACGGCCGCCTCCTGTTCAGGGAAAAGGGATGGTTGGTAGCCCAAGCAAGACATGAAGGGGGACATACCTGCGGCTGAGCTGGTGAGGGAGTTGTGGGCATATTCGATCCACGGGAGGTGGGAGCTCCAGGATGCCGGATGGTGCGCCGCGATGCAGCGTAAGGCTGACTCTAGGTTCTGGTTGGCTCGTTCTGTCTGGCCGTTAGTCTTGGGGTGGTAACCCAAAGAAAGACTCGCTGTGGCGCCCACTGCCTTACAAAACTCTCTCCAAACCTGGGAAGAAAACTGGGGACCTCAGTCCGAGACAATGTCAGAGGGAATCCCGTGAAGGCGAAAGACATGTGTCACCAAGAGGCGGGCAGTCTCCAGGGACGAGGGTAGCTTGGCGAGGGACACATAGTGGACAGACTTCGAAAAACGATCAATGATAGTGAGGATGACTGTGTTACCTTCTGATGGAGGCAAACCGGTGATAAAGTCCAAGGCGATGTGGGACCAGGGCCGGGTAGGAATGGGCAGGGGGCGGAGCAAACCAGCAGGGGGTTGATGAGAAGCTTTACCCCGGGCGCAGATGGAGCAGGCAGCAACAAAACTGCGGGTGTCCTGGGACATCGTGGGCCACCAGAAGGTCTGACGGAGGAACTGGAGGGTACGGTGAAAACCAGGGTGACAGGTGAGTTTTGAGGAGTGAGCCCACTGAAAAACTTAGGTACGGGCTGCATCCAGGACAAACTTGCGGTCTGGGGGACCTGTGCCGGGATCAGGTTGATGGATCTGGGCCTACCGGACCACAGACTCGATTTCCCAGGTGGCCATGCCCACAACGCAGTCGGGAGGAAGGATGAGGTCTGGGGCTTCACGGTCGGAGGGAGCGGCGTGAATACGGGACAGAGCGTCCGGTTTGGTGTTAAGAGAGGCTGGGCGGTAAGACAGGGAAAAGTTGAAACAGCTCAGATAAAGTGCCCATCTGGCCTGGCGGGGATTCAGCCTCTTTACTGAGTGGAGATAAGCAAGGTTCTTGTGATCAGTCCAGATTAAGAAGGGGACCGTCGTGCCCTCCAGCCAGTGCCTCCACTCTTGAAGAGCCCAAATCACAGCCAGCAACTCACGGTTTCCAACATCATAATTTCTTTCAGCCTGAGAGAGACGGCGAGAGAAGAATGCGCAGGGATGGAGTTTGTTGGTCTGGGGGTCCCGCTGGGACAACACTGCTCCTGCACCAGTGTCGGAGGCGTCCACCTCGATAACAAACTGGAGAGAGTGGTCGGGGTGCTTGAGAACGGGGGCAGTAGTTAAAAGCTCCTTCAAACGAGAGAAGGCCTGATCCGTTTCGGGGGTCCACAGGTAAGGAGCGCTGGGGGATGTGAGTCTAGTGAGGGGAGCCGCTACTTTACTGTAGTCCCGTATGAACCTCCGGTAAAAGTTGGCAAAGCACAGGAAGCGCTGAAGCTCTTTTCGGGTGGCGGGAGTTGGCCAGCTGGCCACGGCCTGGATCTTGGCCGGATCAGGTTGTAGCTGCCCCTTAGCGATTATGTATCCCAGGAAACTGACAGAGGAGGCGTGAAATTCACATTTCTCGGGTTTGACATAGAGTTTATTCTCGAGTAGTCTCTGGAGGACCAAATGGACATGCTGTTGGTGTTCTTCGAGGGAGCGAGAAAAAAATCAAAATATCGTCAAGGTAGACAAAGACAAACCGGTGGAGCATGTCACGAAGCACGTCGTTGATGAAAGCCTGGAAGATGGCAGGGGCGTTAGTGAGCCCGAAGGGCATAACCAGGTATTCGAAATGCCATTTTCCATTCATCCCCTTCTCTTATCCGGATGAGATGGTAGGCATTCCGGAGATCCATCTTAGTGAACACAGTGGCGGAACAGATGGGCTCGAAAGATGGGTCGATGAGAGGGTACTTATTTTTTGTGATGATCTCATTTAAACCACGGAAGTCAATGCAGGGGCGGAGAGAGGAATCTTTCTTCTTGACGAAGAAAAACCCCGCAGCCAGAGGAGAGGAGGAGGGCCGAATGTGTCCAGCTGCCAGTGAGTCCTGGATGTATGTCACCAGGGCCTCCTTCTCAGGACAGGAGATGTTGTACAGGCGGCTAGAGAGAAGCGGCGCCCCCGGAAGGAGAGCTAAGGCACAATCGTAGGGACGGTGGGGAGGGAGAGTGAAGGCCAGCTCCTTACTGAACACGGGGGCCAAGTCGTGATATTCAGGTGGGACCGGTGAGAGATCGGGCGGAGAATGTGACACTGGAATATGCCGCTGAGGTGGATGGGCTGACAGTAGGCAGTGGGAATGGCAGTGGGGGCTCCAGTTGACGACACGGGATGCTTTCCAGTCGATCTTTGGGTTGTGAAGAGAGAGCCAGGGGAGACCCAACACCCGAGGGGCGTGAGGCGAAGGAATAACGTATAATTGAAGGGTCTCACGGTGATTACCAGATATAATGAGGGTTACTGGGGGAGTGTGAAACTTAACCAAGGAGATTAGCCTGCCGTCGAGGGCTGTAACTTTCTTAGGGGTAGGTAGCGGCTCGAGGGGAATATTCAACTGGGCGGCCAGCTCGTCAGTGAGGAAACTGTCATCAGCACCGGAGTCAATAAGGGCACGAAGGGGGAGCGAATCCCCTCCCCAGAGAAGACAGGAGGGCAGCAGGAGTCTAGCTGGGGACTCGGGAACGGTGGAAGTGTGACTCACCAGGACGTCCCCTCTCACTGGTGAGTCTTCTCTTTTGGCGTCTGGGGACAAGAGGACAGGAAGTGACCTGCCTGGCCGCAGTAGATACAGAGCCGCAGGTTGATGCAACGCTGTCTTTCGCTGACCCAGCTGCATGGGCTCCTAAGAGGAAGGGTTGGAGGGTCGGGGAACTGGTGTAACAACAGGAGGAGCAGGAAGTGCCAGGTGTATAGAGGCGAGGACAGGGGGTTGTAGACTAGGGGGACGGGACCGGAGCTTCTCCCTCTGCCTCTCCCTAAGTCTGTTATCTAGGCGAATGGCCATGGAGATAGCGGACTCCAACGTGTCCGGCTCTTCAAGGGAGGCCAACTCGTCCTTAAGCTGTTCAGACAGGTGAGTGAGAAAAACCCCTTTTAACTCGCGTTCCCCCCACCCGCTCTCAGCTACCACTACTCTAAAATCCATGGAAAAGTCAGCAACCGATCTACTACCCTGGGAGATAGTGAGCAGTCTCTTAATGGAATCCTGAGCCTGCCGGGGGTGGTCAAAAATTCTACACAAGTCACTGGAGAAGTTAGCAAAGGAGGACAACACAGGGAACCGCTGCTCCCAGAGAGCTGTAACCCAATCTGCGGCTCTACCTCGCAGTAGATTGATACAATAAGCTATCTGGGACCTGTCAGAGGGGTAACTCAGGGGCTGCTGATCAAAAACCAGTGAGCAACGGAGGATGAACTTATTAGCCTCCCCGACCTCACCAGAGAAGGGCTCGGGGGCTGGAACGAAAGGCTCTTCAAAATGGGCGCCAGGGGGAACCACAGGAGCGGGCAGAAGAGGGGCTGTGCTCACCGGCAGGGACGTAGCTGAGTTGTTCTATGGGGGAAAACCCTGATTGGCGAGGGAGAAGACCTGTTGAGATAGGGCTTGAAAGGCTTCCAAAACTCCTTTTAACATGTCCTCATGTTGGCCAAGCAGGGCTCCCTGCCGGGAGAGGGCCGTCCTGATGGGTTCCGGATCCGCTGGGTCCCTGCTGTGGTCAGAATATTTTGTGGCGTGTAGGGAATAAGGGGACCCAGGAGCGGATGCAGTTCAGGTGAATACAAAGGTTTATTAAACAAAAAGCCGGTGATGGTTTCAAAAAAGTCCACAAGTGAGGGGAAGACACGAGGGTGAGTGCTGGGCTGTGAGGGTGACGGGAGGCACTGGAAAAAACAGGAGAAGAGAGACACGGGTAAATATACATTCACTGGAGAGTGTACGAGAAAGACTTACAATCTGTGAAGCGAAAAGCCAAGCTGCTACCACGGAGGATAACTGGATACTCTGGCGCTGAGGAGTGTCACTGCAGGTCTTAAGTAGCCAGTCTGATGATCCAATCTGGTGCAGGTGTGTTCAATTACTCCTCAGCGCCGTGGGGGAAGGGAGCCACCGGGAACAAAAACCACACAAGTGAGAACCAGAAAGCACAACTCCAGAAAATAAACTACCAAAATAAAAGCACAAAAACACAAACCACCACACCAGCCTCTTTTTCTTCAGAGGAGGAACAAGCTCTCCAGGCATTTGTGAGAGTTCTTGACCTAAAACATGAGCTCACAGGAAGAAAAAACTGACTCATCTTGTAAATATGTTTGATGAACACAAAAGTAAAGTAAGAGCACCTGTGCATCTGTTTACCATTGATATGTGCACTTGAATTAATTTAACAAATAAAACCAAACAAAAATATTCTCCCGATGACATTTTTTTAATGCCAGTATTTTAGTAAAAGGGGATCAAGCCAGAGGCCTAACAATGTTTGGCTGCCATTTTTGAACTACACTAGTTTGGAATTCCCAGCGAGGGACGCTGAGCCTTAATTGACTCAAAATCTCTGTAATGGGTTAGAATTTGTACTTTTTAAATTTTATTTTTTCTTATTGTTGTTGTTATTTTCTTATTATACATGTTCTGTTTTATACATATATGTCATTTATATGTCATTTATACATATATGTTACTATGACTGCTGTTTGCAGCCTTGTTGACCGTGATGTATGTTTGCAGCATAAAAATCCAATAAAAATATTTGAATAATAATAATAATATTCTTGTAAAACAACAATAAAACCTGTTTAGGTAGCTAGCATCAGGACAACCAAAATAATGAAATGAAAGGACCCTTTAAGTTGGATAAGTTGGAAGTTGGAGCATGAAATGACTCTATAAATGTGGACCTGTGCTCACTGTCTACACTTTTTTAGTTAAACTGACAGATTTACCATTGTTAACACTCAATAAACCATAGTATAAACAATAATAATAATATACAGTTAACAGAAGTTATGGATTAGTTTTATCTTCACCATGAAAACAAAACTGGTGGCAATAAACATGTGCAGCTGTCCTGTTATCCCTCGAGCTGAGCCAGGCACAAATTAAAGTACTAAAGACACCTTTCTTTAAGTAATGAGGTTGTGTTTATGACTTATGAATTATTGATGATTGGGGATTGGTTAAGATCTGCTGCCAGTTGGTCTAAAACAAACAGTATTAACATACAATCACTGTGATCTGCTTGTGGTATCTAGAAAACAGCATTCTCTGTCTTTGCATGCACTCCTGGAATTATTTCATATAATCTGGTCATATTGATGGTGCACACATTCTAAATGGTGATTGGACTTCATTTAAACAGCACTTAAGTACAGACTGGAGAGATGCCAGCTCTGCTGAGGGGCCCTTGAGCAAGGCATTGAACCTCCAGCAGCTTGAGGCGCCTATATATGGCAGCCCCCTCGCTGCATTAACATGTGTTTGAATCCACACACAAAGTGTTTTTGTGCAAATGTATGAAAACAGCAATAAAACCACAGAATTTCTCCTCTGGTATTAATAAAGAAAGTCTTCTTCTTCTTCACCCAGAGCTCTAAACGACACAAGCCAGCATTCACAGGCATTCATGCACTGTCAACATCCAAATTAGTCACGCAGTGCTGGCAGACTCGTCAATAGACGTGGTGCAAATCAGGTCAGGAGAAGCAATGCCTCGAACACTAAATCCTTTTTTCCACAGTGCTGCTGCTGCTGCTGCTAAACTTTTGCAGCCTAGCAGGAAGACATGACGCTGCTCTGTGCTTTTTTTCAGAGCTGGAAGACCCTCATCATCTTGTCAAAGTGCTCTGTGTCGTCCAGACTCACTTTTTTTTTATTCTGCAGCTTCATTCAGAGAGATCAGTACATCAGTGTGAGATGTTCATCTGTCATTGGTTGTTATCGGAGTGGGAATTTGACTGACTGTTATATCAAAGCCAACATACACAAATTGCCATCAGCGTAAAGTCAGTGTATGACTGAGATCACCTTAATAGTGACCAATGGTGCAATGATCCAAGATATCCATGCAATCCCATAATGAGGGGTGTGTCAACGATACTTTTGAACTAAGAATGGAGTAAAAAGGATGAAATATAATAATAGAGGCATGTCCATTAAAGAGTAGGAACAAATTAACAAGTGGGTTTATTCCAGTACAATATTGAGCTCTGACTTTATGGGATTATTTTCCACACCTTTAGGGTTTAATTTCACACCAGTATATTATGGCTCTAAAACACCTGGGATCCTTCGATGGGGGCCACGTTAAACATGAGAATAGAGGCATTAATCTTTAAACTAATTAGCTAATCATTCACCTGCTAGAGGGAAAAGGAGAGAAGGGTTTAATGACAGGGCATGACCCTGAACTAAAGTCTGCCTGTGTGTTAATGTGAGAGCAGTTTCCATCCATGAACTGAGCTCCAGTAATGAATTCACTGATGGCTGGAAGTCAGCTGACTAATCACAACTGGAAAAGGTGACTTTTGTACTGTTTTTGGAGCATGCATGTTTTTTGCTGAAACAAATTAGCATTTTAATGTTCCTTTCATAATTAATAATAATAATAATGATAATTCTAGTCATCACTGCTCCTCTCTGTCCACTAAAAACAACACACACTCACCTGTCCAGATTTTCAAGATGAGGCCTTCCAGATGAATAAAGAGATGAGTTTATACAGGTTTATAAAGTGTGTATGGAGAGACATGGTTGACTCCATTTGTCTTCATCATGAAAGGAAGGATTGTTATTTGTCCACACTTTGAAGCCACCAGCCACTGAACAAATGAAAAAGGCCAATTTAAGACAGAGAAAATAGATTAATGTGTTTCATTTTTGTGTTTCCTCCTCATTCTCCTCTTTGTCTCTCCAACACTCAGGTCAATCTATGAAAGTCCAAAAACAGCCAGTAACTTTGGTGAAGTGGGTCTTTTTCTGTCATCACCGTGTCTGAGGATTTCCTGATCAGTGAGATTTGACTCCTCTTTATCTCTCATAAGGAGCCTTTGTCAGGAAAGCACTCCTCTGGTTTATCTCCTGTCATGTTTTTCATTTCTGGGGGAAAATGTTTGGTTTATAGAGGGACTCTTCATCATGGAGGACACACTCATCACTATCACTGCTGTGCTTCAACAGGCCTGTGAGGAGAGTTTTTCTGTCTTGTTCCATCATTAAATTTAAATTCTGAGAAACAAACAGGAAGCTGGAACAGGTTGGCAGGTGGTTTAAAGTCTTCGTGCTGATGGCTGAAGGTTGCTGTCTGGGCTTGTTCCTCATTGTCAGGTGTCTGATCACTCAGTAACTCCTGTAACTCCACATCTTATGATGCTCTCTCAGCGTGACCTGGCAGCTCAATTACCCCAAGACATTCCAGACAGGTGATAGGTAGACTGCATCAGGCCAGAGGAAGAAAGCCACATGTCCTCTGGTTTAGCAATCAGTGGATGTGCAGCGACGCTGGAGTTGATTTATTCATCAAAGTTTGATTTTAGAGGAAATCACAGAGAAGACGTTCACAAAGTAAGAGTCCTCTGGTGTATGTACCCCTCTCTAATTTAAAAGAAGAAGAATATGCTCAGACATGTTGCAGGCCACTGAGATATTCAAGCCTTTCCCTGCTGGCTCCATGAATCCACCTTCCTCTGCTTGCTCCTTCAAATCTAATCACATTTTAGCTAACCAAGGTTTGTCCTTGAATATTATTTCATGCAGAGCACTAACATTATTAACCTTCCCTGTGCCCCCATTAACCATTCCCTTTAAATCCATCGATCCTACACATGGTTCAGAGAGGAGGTCAGGGGTCAACCTCCTCTGGATACCAGCATGATGAAGCTAATTATGGTTTAGATGTGACTGCATTTTCACCTTGATGGAGAGAATCACTAATACATTAGTTTATACAAATACAGCGATCTGAGGAGCAGCTTGTCACGCAAATGATGTGGTTCACCTAAAAAGCCAGTCCACCTTCTGGGCTAAGGCCAGAATTGTTATGCTAACTTCAGAGCTAAACCTAAAACATTCAGTCTGCTTGTTACCATAGAGACAACCTCTGGTCGAGCTGTAAAATATATCACATCAATATGGCCTTTATGTTTTTATGATGGTATTGAATTTATCATGATCTCATAGCTCCATGTTTACTAAATTATTGCCACAGGATCAGCTGCTGTCCAGTCAGAGTGCATCAGGTCACTGCCACACATCTGGATGAATTTAATGCACTGTATTGGAGTATTGGACTGGTGACATCCTCTGACAACCTGTGATGGACATTTTTCACATTTTAAAGACTGAAAGATTAACTGATTAACATTTTGATTGAAGTATATTTCAGATAAATAATTTACAAAATTGATGTTTAGATGCAGCTATCCAAAACCAGATAGCTGTAAGTATATATTAGAGAATGAATCCTACTCCCTAATAATACTACTGCCACCACCACTAGTACTACTACTGCTAATGAACAGAGTGATTGGCTCATTTTGATTGGCTCATTATTATCATTTCTTCCCAAAAGTCAGGTGTGTGGATGGAGGCTGAGAAGCAGCTAGAAGCTGATTAGCTTAGCTTGCCTTAAAGATTGGAGCCCAGCTCTGTCTGAAGCTCCTCTGGTGCTGAACATATTTAATCTTTTGTTAAGTGTAAAAGTAGAAATATTGTGTGGCCACTCCAGGGACTTCCAGTCTATCAGTTTCACATGAAGGCATCCTATGTAACTGTGAATGTGGGCAGAACATATGTTATGTATGTTAAAAGAATGCTTTTATAATACAGAAAGTGATGTCATGATAAAACAACAGAGACATGGCCCAGCTTTTTAAAGAAACATCTCATTTATGCTCTGAGGCAGAAACATCTTGTTCTGTATTCAGAGGGTGGCTGGTTTCTCTGCGGCTTTCTGCCTGCGTTTGTCTAATAAATGTCACAAAACCCATGGACAGAGCTTGATGGCTCGAGATGCTCAGAAAAATGGCCTTAAGTCTCTCCGCTTAGTGACTTGGACCACTCTGGACTCTGTTGTGGTTGGACACAAAAGACTTGTAATGCTCCATGTCTGATATCATAACCTGTAACACAAGCTGTCCAGAGGCAGAGAGCTGGTGGAGGAAGGCTCCAGATGAATTTTAAGCAGCATTTCAGCATGACCTGTCCTTGGTTTGAGCTGTTCAATGGAGCAATCTGCCGCCAACAATTAATCTGTGAGTGAGATCATTAGGCCAACAGTCCCAGCGCAGATCGCTGTAATGAGCCAGTGCTCTAAATCTGCTCCCTGTGCTCCTGTGAATCCACATCAGAGCAACAATTGCTAAAAGTCTGTCTTTGCAGGGCAGAGAAGCAGTGGCTAATTCAGATAGGAGAGAAGAGGAAAAGGGCATCCAGCTGCTGTGAGCCTGGGGACACTTGTAGCCTATTAGCAGTTCAGAAGTCCTGCATGTTTAGTGATGTGGTCTGAATGAGAGGCTCTGCAGGGCCACAGTCCTTCTACTGTGTTAACTAACCATTTAGACTTGGTCTGTTATATGGTGTACCTTTCTTTTGTAGTTCCACCATGAGGCCACTAGTCCATCACATGTCTGAAGGTTGTTAGAATAGCCAGTGGGGAAATATTTATGAAGTGTTTTATTCCATGTTCAGATACTGAGCTCAGAATAGTGCCAAATACATTGAAACTCATCCAGAAACCATTAAAAACATAAAAAAATGCCTACAGATGTATCAATTAAACTATATGGCCACAACATATCTGGAAAGGGGTTAATAAAGAATTACAGAAGATTCAGGATGTTTTCCTCATTGAAGCTGATCAGTGATGTGTCTCTCTTTGTGGAAGCTGGTAAGTTGACTCCTCAGGTCCAGCTGCAGCACTTGATGATGGAGTGGCATCTGGTGAGTGATTATCAAGCAGGTTTTAATCAGACTAGTCTACCTCCTCATCAGGAAGGTCTCCAACAGTTGAGCTGGGCTCCTCCAGCTGATCTCCACCAGGATGCTGTATTGTCATGGCAACAGGGACTGTCACTCTCGCTCTTGATTCCACCAGTGGGCACTATTGTCCACGTTCTATCTCTGGTTCAGCAGGCAATGTGGGAACCTGTAATGGATGTCATAATGAATGTCAATCATCTCCACTGTCATCATCAGACCCTTCACACTGTAATGTCTCCTTTTCTGTTTGTTTTTAGTCACTTCTGGTTCTGCATTGAAGGGTAAGTGATCACATGACATGAGCTAGTTTCTGTTTAGGACCCTGTAGCGGCACCTACCTCTTTCTGGTCAGACTTCATAGGTTGGCAGGTCATGGTAACCTGACTCGTATCATTTTCACCCTGGCTTTCACGTTTAGACATGGCGGCTTTGGTTTAGACATGGCGGCTGGCAGGTCAGGGGTGACTGGAGCTCTCCTAATGCTTTTATCTTTTAGCTTTATTCTTAATTTTTTTAATGTAGATACAAAGGAAGCTCTGTACCACTTCCCAGCACATGGTGTCACAAACAAATATTTTGGCTTTGGGAAATACACGCTGATGAAAGTGTACCGGCCACCACCGGCCACCACCGATATAATCACACCAATGAAAACCGTGGCAAACAAGAAAGGGATATATTTATTATTGTTTCACTTTTTCTGCGACGTGGAGAGGCTTTCGGCCGTGGCATCCCCGGAGGATCTGCTGGTCGAATGGGTGACTGCTCCGGTGGATCTGCACTCATTTTCTTCGGGGCGGGGCCGGCGGGGGGCGGTGGTGGATCTCTCGAGCTGGAGCTGAATCAACCGGCCAGCTTGTCGGACGCCGGAATTTCTGGTCCAAAAACAGCCAGTAACTTCACTGGTCTGCGCCTGGGGCAGGGAGGGATGCGCATCATGGGCGGTGTGGCGGCCGCGGAGGGTTGCTTGGGTGCGGAGGTCCGAGAGACGAAGCTTCTTCCTGGGCAGGTGGTGATGCCGGCTCTCGGTGAAATGGCCCCCACGACACCTACTACAACGGCTGCGGCAAGGCAACTTAATGAGACACAGACTTTGGATGCTTTCTCATCCAAAGGCTTACACATCATCCACCTGAACATAAGAAGTATCAGGTATAAAGTTTCCCAAATTAGAATGCTTGTACAGTCCGGGAATATAGGAATAATCTGTCTCTCTGAGACTTGGTTGGAACCGGAAATATCAGACTCTGAGATTGAAATTGAAAACTTCACTGTAATTAGGAAAGATAGAAATAGGAATGGTGGGGGGTTTGTATTTTCATTAGATCAGACCTGGTTTTTAGAGTGAGATCAGATTTACATGATGATTCTTTAGAAGCTGTCTGGGTTGACATTTTACTTCCTAAGAGTAAACCCATTTTAGTTGGAGTTTGTTATAGACCCTTGGAACAGAGGGACTTTTACTCCTGCCTAGAAGATGTTTTTAATAGGTCTGATGTTTTTGTCACCGGGGAGGTCTGTTTATTAGGTGATATGAACACAGATGTTTCTGATAATTTCTGCTCTAATTTTAACCTTACTCAGTTAATAATGGTTCCCACAAGGATAACTGAAACATCCAGTACTACAATTGATTTGGTGCTGGTGACAGATATATTTAAAATTTCCAATAGTGGTGCTATTGATTTTGGGTTGAGTGATCACTCATTAATTTTCTGTACTCGTAAGGTTCAGAAATTAGTCCTGGGTTATCATAACTCAGTCAGAATAAGATCAATGAAGACTTACAATGGAGTGGAGCTCAACCAAAAAATATTGAATATGGACTGGTCTCCGGTTTTCAAATGTGTGTCTGTAAATAAGGCATGGGGAATTTTTAAAACATTGTTTTTAACTGTGGTTAACGAAATGGCTCCATTTAAGACAGTACGTCTCAAAATTAGATCTGAACCTTGGGTAAAAGAAGAAATTTTGGGAACTATTAAGCAGAGGAATTTCTCGCTTTCTGTGTTTAGGAAAACCAAAGATGTACAGGTTTTCAAAACTTTCAAGACTCTCAGAAACGAGGTCAACAGGCTCATAAAGAAGGAAAAGGTTGAATTTTTTAATCAAAAGATATCAGAGTTCAGGTCCAACCCTCATCAGCTTTGGAAGTGTTTGAAACAGACTGGGTATAGTTGCAGGCTCAAGACTAAAGCCCATTAAACTAGATGTAGGGGGTTCACTTATAACTAAAACTACAAGTGTAGCTAATAGTTTTAATCATTTTTTTGTTACTGTAGCTAATAAGCTAGTTCAGAAACTACCGAGACAGACTGACTCTTATGGGGAAAGGCATTCTAGAGGGGGAAAGGGGTCCAGGCCGATGTTTTTGCCTTTTCAGCTGTATCTGAGGACACTGTGTTCAAGAAGCTCAAGGCCATGCAGCCTGCAAAGGCAACAGGGCAGGATAAGATTCCAGTCAAGTTTTTGCAGGATGTAGCTGAGGCTATTACACCCTGCCTAACTTTTATTATAAATTTATCACTTGAACAAAGCTATGTCCCAGATGATTTCAAATTGGCTAGAGTAATTCCATTGCATAAAAAGGGGAGTAAACTGGATACAGGTAATTATCGGCCAGTCTCAATATTAAATTCATTGTCCAAAGTGATGGAGAAAATCATTTTTGATCAAATCAATGAATATTTGGCTCAAAACAAGCTTTTGTATAAATTTCAGTCAGGACTTAGAACGTCTCATTCTACGGACACTTGTCTTTTGTACTTGACGGATTTAATTAGAACTGAAATAGATGATGGTAAATACTGTGGGATGGTCCTGTTGCACCTCCAAAAAGCATTTGATACAGTCAATTTTAGTATTCTCTTGTTGAAATTGAAGGCCTTGGGCTTCAATAATGCAATTCCATATATATTTCCAGGGTTTGGACAATGAAGCTGAAACTCCTGGTTTTGGACCACAGTAATTCATTAGTATGGTGTAGGTCCTCCTTCTGCAGCCAATACAGCATCAGTTCATCTTGGGAATAACAGATAGAAGTCCTGCACAGTGGTCAGAGGGATTTTGAGCCATTCTTCTTGCAGAATAGTGTCCAGGTCACTATGTGATGCTGGTGGAGGAAAACGTTTCCTGACTCGCTCCTCCAAAACACCCCAATGTTTCTCAATAATATTTAGATGTGGTGACTGTGCAGGCCGTGGGAGATGTTCAACTTCACTTTCATGTTCATCAAACCACTCTGTCATTAGTCTTGCTGTGTGTATTGGTGCATTATCCTCCTGATACACGGCACCACCTTCAGGATACAATGTTTGAACCACTGGGTGCACATGGTCCTCCAGAATGGTTCGGTAGTCCTTGGCAGTGAGCACAAATATTGGGCCTAGGGAATGTCATGATATTGCAGACCAAACCATCTCAGATCCACCCCCATACTTCACTCCAGACATGCAACAGTCTGGGTGGTATGCTTCTTTGGGGCTTCTCCACACCAGAACTCTCCTGAATGTGGGAAAGACAGTAAAGGTGGACTCATCAGAGAACAATACATGTTTCACATTGTCCACAGCCCAAGACTTTCACTGCTGGCACCATTGAAACGTTTGGCATTGGCACGAGTGACCAAAGGTTTGGCTATAGCAGCCCGGCCATGGATATTGACCCTGTGGAGCTCCAGACGGACAGTTTTGGTGGAAACAGGAGAGTTGAGGTGCACATTTAATTCTGCAGTGAGTTGGGCAGCTGTGGTTTCATGTTTTTTGGATACACATATGTATATTCAGGGTGGCATGGTGGTGTAGTGGTTAGCATTGTCACCTTACAGTAAGAAGGTTCTGGTAGTCCGGCTTCCTCCCACCATCCAAAAACATGCATGGGGATTAGGTTAATTGGTTAATTTAAATTGACCGTAGGTGTGAATCCAGGGTGTACCCTGTCTTTCACCCTAAGACAGCTGGGATAGGCTCCATCCCCCTGACCCTATGAGAGGATAAGAGGGAGAAGATGGATGGATAATTATTTAATGTTGTACAGTACAAATAATAATTTTGTATTTTCATATCCTCCATGCACCCCGACACAGTATTTGAATAGTCTCAAATGAGCCCCTGATTCTTTTATGCAACAGTATATTATAGCAGGTGTACTATACTGTACACGTATGACTAGGATAAACCTTTGCAGCAGCAGTGCTATGAATGTGACTGGCTTTGTGTTTTTAAATTAAACTGGAGGACCAGCCCAGCTCTTATCTTAGAATCTTTCCCACACAGTGAATAATTACAGTTTATGAGTCATTAAAGGTTGAAAATGGTCTCATCTTATCCATCACCAACAGGCTGTCATGGAGGGAGAAAAATCCAAATTCTTCAGTTCAGTTATGGTGAAGAAAACAACCTGCAGGTGTCAGACACATTCACTGCTGGACGTTACAAGATGTCTAAATTAATATTCTATAATATGGACAAACCTTTAGGCTTCGAACGTTGCCACACACACAGTTTACAGTACACACACACACACACACAGAGCAATTGAGAGGCTTTTTAAATCACCAAGCTGCTAAATTGAATTCTGTAGAGTCACTGAATGAGTTTCTCTCCAGAGTCGAACCCTGGGGCCAGTCATTACAGAGCAAATAGCTGCTTTCTCTCTCCTGCTATTCCTGATTTTCCCCTTCTGTTTTTGTTCTCTAACATTCATCACCTTGGCTTTTCCTTCAGTCTCTATTTGATCTCAGTCTGATTGTCTCTCCACAGGGTGTCTAGAGGTTTTTGGAAGCCACATTTCAAACTTTGTTAAAACCAGGAATAAATGAGCAGCTAAAGCAGTGCAATTAAGACAAAATGTGTGAGTGACAAAGGCTCAAAGTGTAGACAAAGTATGCACTCTATTTTGATAATGAAAAAATGTTTTTAGTGATTTAACCACTTAATGCAGATTGTTGTAGATTTGCATCAAACTGCTTTGATCCAAACTGAGCGCCAGAGATAATGTCTAATTTCTGCAGATTCAAAACCTGGATCCTTTTACCAGCACTGGTTTCTTCCAGGACCAGTCAGAGGGAGACCTTCATCTGCTTAGGGTTAGGATGAGGGTTAAGATTACCTAAACTTTAGCTATTCTATGTGCTATAGACAAATTCCCCACTTAATTTAGCATCCATTTGAAAACACAGTTATTATTAAGACACCTGCACAGTTTGTGGTAGCTCACACATCAAGGACACACTCACATATACAGCTAGTGTTTTGTAGTTTGGTATATTTTAGCACTGATTCTGTGCTCTTTTATGCTTCCTGCCAATGGAGGTGAGAGGGCACTGATTACCATGATGTCGAGCAGAGATGAGAGGAAATGAGCAGACACAGCCGGAGACATAGGAGTGATGTAACAGATGTCTGCAGCTGTTTCTCTCACTATTTCACTCCTTAATAACAAAACAGAAGAAAGAAGAAAAGGACTTCCTGAGATGAAATGTCAGAGGACATATTGTGGATTAATCTACATGAATGCATGCAGCCAAACTAAAGTGGACAAGCTGAGTGTGTGCTAACAGCTTAAATAACACACACACACACACACACACACACACACACACACCTGTCAGTCTCATTCACATCTCCTGGTGAAATTACTGCACACAGTTCATTTGCAATTGCCTTATTTCATCTAGTTAAATGTTCTAACTGTGACCAAAGTGTCACCGAAAATAAGCAGAGAAATCAGAGAAGAAGAAGAATTCAGTTCAGAGCAACGAGAGGGAGAGAGGTGGAAGAGAGGGCTGTACAGTGAATGGAGAGAGAGATGGTAGAGATAGATAGATATATAGATAGATACACAGATAGATAGATAGATACACAGATAGATAGATAGATAGACAGATACAAAGATAGATATCTAGATAAATAGATAGATAGATAGATAGATAGATAGAGAGGGGGGAACAGGTGGTAGAGAGAACTATAGAGTGAAAGGACAGAGAGAGCAGCATTAGCCAGGGACAGGTTGAACTGCTCTTCAGGTGGTTCTTCAGGTGGTTCTTCAGGTGATTCTTCAGGTGGTTCTTCGGGTGGTTCTTCAGGTGATTCTTCAGGTGGTTCATAAGGTGCTTCTTCGGGTGATTCTTCGGGTGGTTCTTCAGGTGATTCTTCAGATGGTTCTTCGGGTGGTTCTTCGGGTGGTTCATAAAGTGCTTCTTCAGGTGGTTCTTCAGGTGATTCTTCAGGTGGTTGTTCGGGTGGTTCTTCAGGTATTCTTCAGATGGTTCTTCGGGTGGTTCTTCGGGTGTATTCTTCAGATGGTTCATTAGGTGGTTCTTCAGGTGATTCTTCGGGTGGTTCTTCGGGTGGTTCTTCAGGTGGTTCATAAGGTGCTTCTTCAGGTGCTTCTTCAGGTGGTTCTTCAGGTGATTCTTCAGATGGTTCTTCAGGTCGTTCTTCAGGTGGTTCATAAGGTGCTTCTTCAGGTGATTCTTCAGGTGGTTCTTCAGGTGATTCATAAGGTGATTCTTCAGGTGGTTCTTCAGGTGATTCATAAGGTGATTCTTCAGGTGGTTCTTCGGGTGATTCCTCGGGTGGTTCTTCGGGTGGTTCATGAGGTGCTTCTTCAGGTGATTGTTCAGGTGATTCTTTAGGTGGTTCTTTGGGTGGTTCTTCAGGTGATTCTTCAGGTGGTTCTTCAGGTGGTTCTTCAGGTGATTCTTCAGGTGGTTCTTCAGGTGATTCATAATGTGATTCTTCAGGTGGTTCTTCAGGTGATTCTTCAGATGGTTCATAAGGTGCTTCTTCAGGTGATTCTTCAGATTGTTCATAACGTGCTTCTTCAGGTGATTCTTCAGGTGATTCTTCAGATGGTTCATAAGGTGCTTCTTCAGGTGGTTCTTCAGGTGGTTCTTCAGGTGATTCATAATGTGATTCTTCAGGTGGTTCTTCAGGTGATTCTTCAGATGGTTCATAAGGTGCTTCTTCAGGTGATTCTTCAGATTGTTCATAACGTGCTTCTTCAGGTGATTCTTCAGGTGATTCTTCAGATGGTTCATAAGGTGCTTCTTCAGGTGGTTCTTCAGGTGGTTCTTCAGGTGATTCTTCAGGTGGTTCTTCAGGTGATTCTTCAGATGGTTCATAAGGTGCTTCTTCAGGTATAGATAGATAGATACACAGATAGATAGTTAGATAGACAGATAGATACAAAGATAGATATCTAGATAGATAGATAGATAGATAGATAGATAGAGGGGGGGAACAGGTGGTAGAGAGAGCTATAGAGTGAAAGGACAGAGAGAGCAGCATTAGCCAGGGACAGGTTGAACTGCTCTTCAGGTGGTTCTTCAGGTGATTCTTCAGGTGGTTCTTCAGGTGATTCTTCAGGTGCTTCTTCAGGTGATTCTTCAGGTGGTTCTTCAGGTGATTCTTCAGATGGTTCATAAGGTGCTTCTTCAGGTGGTTCTTCAGGTGATTCTTCAGGTGGTTCTTCAGGTGATTCTTCAGGTGGTTCTTCAGGTGATTCTTCAGGTGGTTCATCAGATGGTTCATAAGGTGCTTCTTCAGGTGATTCTTCAGATGGTTCATAAGGTGCTTCTTCAGGTGATTCTTCAGGTGATTCTTCAGATGGTTCATAAGGTGGTTCTTCAGGTGGTTCTTCAGGTGATTCTTCAGATGGTTCATAAGGTGCTTCTTCAGGTGATTCTTCAGGTGGTTCTTCAGATGATTCTTCAGGTGGTTCTTCAGGTGATTCTTCAGATGGTTCATAAGGTGATTCTTCAGGTGGTTCTTCAGATGGTTCGAGCAACACCTGCAGAAGGTGATGGAGACAGTGTCCTCTTCATGAGGCTCAGCTCTGCTCTCAGTTTGTCTGCAGACCATCAGTAAACCTTCATCTGTCCTCATTCAGCCTCTCCCTACCTGAACAGGTATCAGAGCAGTGCTATCTGACCAGAGGCTCTCTCTGAAACCACCAGAAGTCATTGTTGAAGAACAAAGACAAAGATTCAGGCTGAGCAGAGTGCTGCATCACTCTGGAGGGTTTATCTCACAACAATGGCCCTCTGACTGCACATCTTCCTGCCTATTATGTGGCGACTTACCTAATAACTGGATGCTAAAATGGTTCAGTACAGAACAGATCTGTGGTCTGTTATGAATAATATCAGACCACAGAGTGCTGTCCAATCACAGTCAAGTATGAAGTGTCGATAGTGACAGAGCTGAGGGTCAGAAGTTCAATGAGTTATATAAATTATTTTTAGGAAACTGCTGCACATTAAACCATTAATGCATCGTCACATTTAAAGGTTTAAACTGAGCTTCTTCCAGGGAGTCTGCCTTCATTTCCATATTTTTCACACCAAACTTCTGCTGTCAAACTGTCATGATGAAACTGTGCTCTCTAAAGTAAAATTTCTGCCTTTCATTCTCTGTGAAGGAATGAATGAATGAGGAGAGCAGCAGGGAGCATGGTGAGAGAAACAATGACCACAGTGGAGGGAGGCCAGCTGAGGCATCCTGCTGTCGTCTCACCCTACAGCCCCTGCAGACTCTCCATGGTGCCTCCAGCCACAGTTATGAACAGGATATTTATTTTCCTGTCCATTTTATTGCAGCGGGGTCTGACAGTCCACCTACTTTTCTCTCCAGCTGCAACTGAAACAACGCTGGAGAGATGTTCCTTTCACCCTCAGCTGACCTCACAGTTGTGACACCTTGTCACACGTGCAGCAGGTGTGACTTCTTGTGTCACTGGAAAGCTCTCAGGCTGTTGGGGGAGTTTCACAGCTTCAGGGAGTGGAGGTGGCCTGTCAGCCTTTTATGTTGTTGCCTCAGAGTTGAGAGGGGGTCACTTCATTAAAGTGGTCATTTATTAGATCCATACAGCATGAATTCACCATGACTCTAGATAAAATCTGCACTGTTTTACCACTGCCCTCTGGTTTATTCTCCCTTTTCTCCTTCCTCCCATTCCTCTGCTGGCTTGATTTAGAGGTAAAGGCCTGTAGTATTAACCTGAGTTAGCACCCAATTTATTCCCTCCTCTCTGCTGCCCATCTCTTCTAGCTTGTATGTCTTCTCTGCACTCAGGGTCTTTTCTGTGTCCCACACCTGTCCTCTTGTCTCCTGTCAACACTGTGTTGACCTCCATCCCCGGTCTGAAAACCAGTTGCCTTCACCTCAGGCAGAGGCGTTCACAGACAGAACAGAAATGTGACTCCTCTTCTTCCTTTTCTTCTCTGCTTTTGAATTAAGAAGGAATTAACAGAACTGTCACAGAAAAAAAATGTCAGTTATTTTGTGAACATATTTTAAATTAATTTCAAGTCTGTTTATGTGTGACATGTATGATTATGGAAGGATGGAGCATGACGCAGACCCTCTACTGAGGTTGTGATGACAGGAATCAACACAAAATCAAACAATCCACTCAAACTGTTGCAAGCAGCAGGTTTTCAAATGCCTGCAATTGTGCAATTGTGCAAGACATTTACAGGTGTCAATTCTTCTGCAGGGCAGTCCTGCAATTCAGAGCCACTTAGACAGCATTCAATGAAAGTTGAGTCACACTTTCAAATAAATGTGGTGAAGAAAATCTGTCTTTCTTCTTACTCCTCACTGCTTGGCCATGATTAAGGTCTAACTTTAGGAAGCACTAAGACGATACGACACCTTACACATCACATTCACTGAGAATAATCTGCTCCATCTGACTACAACAAGTTTAAAATAGTCTTATTATTTCCCATGCAGCATCAGTTTGTGATCCCACAGATTTCTGACTAGAATAATAAAATGTTTGCCCGGGGTGGAAACAGCGTTTAAATCTAATATTTCCACAGACTGTTTGACAAAAACTAACAAGGAAAGCGACACTTCTTCTTCCTCTGCTGTCATGGAGAGGGAGCTCTACTTGAATGTGCACTTTGTATTATTACTGCATGTATTATTATGTAGAATGTATTATTCAGAGAGTATACTGTAAATAATGTACTATGCTGAGACTTGGACATCCCTCTGATATTTCCCTGAGCTGCCTCATAAAGTTGGTTTCGCAGAAGTGAGAGCTTTACTCCTGTACCAAGTAAAGCCTGGAGTCGCTCCCAGCCGGAACCAGGGTGGTTAGCATGAGCAAGGATAGCCACTGGAGCTGGACACACAGTGGAGACACACTGCTGCTCATTTATTCATCAGTAAATGTTCCTGTAGAGGATTCATGACGTGTGTACCATACAGGAGGAAAACCACAGCTCCTGCCTCCACACATCCCACTACAGTGTGGTTTAAAATGATGGAGTCATGGGTCCAGACCAGCTGGTTCAGGACTGACAGTTTGAATCACAGATTACCTGCACGCTGATAAAGTGGAATTTATTCTGTTCATGTACTGATGCAGCCTGTCGATGGAGCCTTATGGACGCCGGTGCAGTCGGCTGCACAAATTGTGTTTGGTGTTCCAGAAATGCGATGGAAGGACTCAGATGCTGTTCATCATATTAAAATTTAAATGCACTCTGGTATGAGCCGTAAATACCAGTTAAAATGTTCGGCACGGCTCAGAGGGGGTTGGGGACTCACTGACTGCTCTGCTGTTTCCCTGCAGCCTGAACACAGAGGTGGACTCAGACCAGTCACTGAGAGTGTTGTTCTGGAGATGTTCATAACTGAGCCATCATCACTCTACTCGAACGGGACGGGGAACTACTTTAATTATGACAGTCAATTTCCTGGGTATTTCATCCGTTTGGCCAAGGCCTTCTTAAAGGGACACTATGTATTTTTTAATTACTTTACTACCTCAAATCAATGTCTTTATTCATCAATAGATCCTCATTGGTGTAAAATAGCATATACCAACAATCTGACTTATCCTCCTGGACAAAGAATCAGTTATCTGTCTTTACATAGAGTGAGTTGCTCATATGGAGGCTTCCATGTCTTTCCAGTCTATCATAAACTACGGACTGCAGAGAGGGACATAAAGCACTACCTGCTAGTACCCATAGGACAAAATGCATTTCTGCAATTCACTTTTCACAGAGAAGCAAGGTGGAGACGCTCATCGCCAAAAAAGTGTAAAAGGGGCATAAAATGACCAAAGCTCTGGGCTGGGTGGCCACCCGGGAGCGCCCCATGCCCGGCCTGCCGGGAAGTCCTCTGGACCGGAGGAGGGCTGTGGAGGTCCTGGGGAAAAAAAAATGGAGCTCCGGGACGGGGGCTGGGGATCCGCGGTGATAGTGGCCGCCCGGGAGTTGACCCATTTCATTTCGCCCTTACCGTAGTTCTAACCATATTGTAATGCATGCAAAGTCAAATTTAACCACTAGATGGGAGAAAAAATGACATTAGTGTCCTTTTAAATGAACAGTTTAGATAAAAGGTGTGTGTTTTTATCTGCTAAGACGGTCAAGGTCCCATCCAGCTTGATAATATGTTCATATTGTGTATGTGCATATGTATATGAACTATGTATGAATGAAGTGAACCAGACTATCTTCACCTTGACTCCACCTATATATCTTTCCTGTCAGTCAAAGCATATTATGTTTATTTAATATGACTTTTGTCTCCTAACATGTTACTTAGATCACCAGAGTAATGCATATTTAATAATAATGTAATAACATGACAGTAACAGAGTGTGACTTTATTTCATTAACACTGTTTCTAGTGCAATGTGTTCATCTCACTTTCTTCACACAGACTCCAGGCAGTCAGAATTTATATTATTATATGAATATGGTTTTGGGAGCACTGACCTACAATTTCCTGTTGTACCAACTGGAGATCAGAGATGAGAAAAACCTCATACTGTAGGTGTTGTTGATATCTGTTCTGTTCAGCATGAGCAGTAAGGATACATCCCAGCAGCCAGTAAAGAGCGAAAGGCCACAGGAAATTACTGAGGTTGATTTTATTCTCGCTGCTGAAGGAAAAGAAACATGTGGTTTGATCTGCATTAAGTGATGATTTAATTCAACTTAAACTCTGTCAGCACAGCTGAGTGGATCCTGAATTTTTATTTTTTATTTTTACTTAATCTTAATTTATATAGCACTTTTTTTCAAATAAAAATTTGCAAAGGGCTGTACAAGGTGAAGTAAATAATATTATATGTGCATATCACATATGTGCAATATGTGATATGTGCAAAGAAAAATTACAGTTGTAGGAAATGCAATACGAAGGAGGTTTTAAAAAGTGTTTTGAAAACATGTAGAGATTCAGCTGTTCTGACAGAGTGAGGTAGGCTGTTCCAGAGGGATGGGGCCCTGACGGCAAAGGCACAGTCACCCTTGGATTTGAGGAAGGACTGTGGTATAGATAGAAGGCCTAGTTCTGAAGATCTGAGTGGTCTAGAGGTGGAGTATGGATAAAGGAGTTCATCAATGTAGGGAGGGGCAAGACCATAGTGTAAGTGAGAAGTAGTATCTTGAAGTCTATTCTGTATTTTACTGGGAGCCAATGAAGAGATGCAAGAATAGGTGTGATGTGGGATCTGCGATTGGTAATGGTTAATAGTCTGGCTGCAGCGTTTTGTACAAGCTGCAGGCGAGACAGAGCTGCACAGTTGAGACGAGTGAAAAGAGCATTACAGTAGTCAAGGCGAGAGAAAACCAGGGTGTGGATTAGAAGTTCAAGATGGCTGGTTGTTAGCAGTGCTTTGATTTTTGAGATGTTCGGGAGTTGAAATAATAAAGATTGTACAAGTTTGTTGATGTGTAAGTCAAAGGGGGAGAAGTGAGTCTGCTGTCCTGTAATACCACCTGCTCCTCTGGGGGCGATAGTGAGTCACTATGACAACATGAGAGGATGAAGAAGTGAAGCTGTTTCCATCAGTTATTTCCGGAATTAAAATGAAGTGGCAGAGATGAGAAAACAACTCATTTTAATGGACAGGTGCACACTTAATTCAATATATGTTTCATTTAGGCAGCCAGGTAGAGACACATTGGCAATTTTCGTTAATCTATAATGTGCAGAAATAGTATTTTTTTTTTTTTTTGGTTGAAGAGTTTCCTCTGGCTGTAGATTCCATGGCTGTGCTGCAGCCTGCTGCTGCTTTTAACTCTAAAGAAGAGTTATTAGAATTTGGAAATTGGTTTTCTGTCCACAAATAGTCAACATAGATAGATACTTTATTCATCTCACAGAGAAATTTACAGTTGCCCCTAAATGCTCTACTGAAGCCAGACTTCATTAAGTGGTTTAGTACCTTAACAATCTAATTAAGACTTAAATGAGAGCTGATTTATTTCATCATTTAGAACTGAAAGAAGGTCCAGTGGACATAGTCACTGTGGTCAGCAAAGCACCCCTGAATGCTGAATGAAACAGGTGATGTTAACTTTGATGAACTGGAGACATTAAAATCAGGTAGCTGTGCCCCAAATCTCCTGCTTTATGTTTCGATTTACTCTAAATGGGACCATGATTTATTAAATGAACTTCATGATATATTGAAGAAGACTTGGAACTAGAGATTGACACTATAAACTCATGTTTCCATCAGTTTCTGTTAGACCTATGTAGACCCAGAGCAGTCGCCCCCTGCTGGCTTATGACAGGATGAAGCTTTAAGGCTCTTTTCCCAACCCAGCTGCTAATAATAAGGTGCCATCTATGGCAGCTCTATAAAACAGCGCAGAATATCAATTCAGGTCTTAGAACACATACTGTTTGTCCATTTTTTAAAATCTGTCATCAGGTAAAATGTCACATGTTCAGATCAAAGGTGAAGAAGCTAAAACACAAATGTTAAACATTGTCATCAATACATAAATGTAATGCTTCGCAGCGCTGGAGGGAGAGCTCATGCTGAGCAGTCAGAGGAGATGGAGGCGTACAGAAGATGTTTATTTCTGGAGCACAACAGAAAGAGGCCACTGTGTTTTTAGGTTCTGGCCAAAGGAAATATCATCTCAAATATGTTTTTTTATCCTTCTGTGAACACAGGAGGGAGGGCAGGATGCAGAAGGACTGCAGGTTAACTGATGGGATCAAACAGGTAGGTTTACATGTCACATATTAAAAGCTGTACTGATGCTAACTTATCTATACATGACACATTCTTCATTTAATTAAGACATAATAAGCAAGTTTTTCCTGAGTATTTCCAAAAAGGAAAGTCTTAAGTCTACTCTTGAATAAGGGGATGGTGTCTGCCTCCCGGACTGAAAGAGGGAGTTGGTTCCACAGAAGAGGAGCTTGATAACTGAAAGCTCTAGCTCCCATTCTACTTTTATAAACCCTAGGAACCGCTAATAGTCCTGCATTCTGAGAGCGCAGAGTTCTAGCAGGATTATAAGGCACTATTAGCTCTTTAAGATAAGATGGTGCCTGACCATTCAGTGCCTTGTAGGTGAGGAGGAGGATTTTAAATTCTATTCTAGATTTTACAGGGAGCCAGTGCAGAGAGGCTAACACTGGAGAAATATGGTCTCTTTTCCTGGTTCTGGTCAGAACATGTGCTGCAGCATTCTGGACCAGCTGGAGAGTCTTGATAGACTTATTAGGGCAGCCTGATAATAAGGAATTGACAAGGACAAGGAAGGAGGGAGGAGAAGGAAAGGACAGTGAACAGAAGGACAAGGAAGGGGGAGAAGGAAAGGACAGTGAACAGGAGAAGGAAGGAGGAGAAGGAAAGGACAGTGAACAGGAGGACAAGGAAGGAAGAGAAGGACAGGACAGTGAACAGGAGAAGGAAGGAGGAGAAGGAAAGGACAGTGAACAGGAGGACAAGGAAGGAGGAGAAGGAAAGGACAGTGAACAGGAGGACAAGGAAGGAGGAGAAGGAAAGGAGAGTGAACAGGAGGACAAGGAAGGAGGAGAAGGAAAGGACAGTGAACAGGGGGACAAGGAAGGAGGAGAAGGAAAGGACAGTGAACAGGAGAAGGAAGGAGGAGAAGGAAAGGACAGTGAACAGGAGGACAAGGAAGGAGGAGAAAGAAAGGACAGTGAACAGGAGGACAAGGAGGGAGGGAGCGGTGGTAGTGCGTCATGGAGGAGGCTGAGGAGGAGGAGACAGAAATACATCTGGAAACAGAAGATTCAAAAATATGATGCTAAAAGCAGTAAGGCTGTGGAGAAGAAGAGAGGGGAAGTGAAGGGACTGTGTGTCTGGTAATATTTATCTTTATTCTTAACAAATGTCTGTCTGAGAGATAAGATAAGAAGAGATACGATGAGATAAGATAAGATAAGGTAAGATAATCCTTTATCCGTCCCACAGACGGGGAAAATTGCATCATCACAGCAGCAAAGTGCAAATTATAGTGCTGACATTATAAGGACGGCATATAAAAACTAAGAATAATTAAGTCAAAGCGAAAGCATCATATGAACAATAAGTGAATAACTAAGGCATCATATATACAATAAGTGAATAACTAAAGCATCATATGAACAATAAGTGAATAACTAAGGCATCATATATACAATAAGTGAATAACTAAAGCATCATATATACAATAAATGAATAACTAAGGCATCACATAAACAATAAGTGAATAACTAAAGCATCATATATACAATAAGTGAATAACTAAGGCATGATATACACAATAAGTGAATAACTAAGGCATCACATATACAATAAGTGAATAACTAAAGCATCACATATACAATAAGTGAATAACTAAGGCATCACATATACAATAAGTGAATAACTAAGGCATGATATACACAATAAGTGAATAACTAAGGCATCATATACACAATAAGTGAATAACTAAAGCATCATATATACAATAAGTGAATAACTAAAGCATCATATGAACAATAAGTGAATAACTAAGGCATCATATATACAATAAGTGAATAACTAAAGCATCACATATACAATAAGCGGATAACTAAAGCATCACATACACTATAAGTGAGTAACTAAAGCATCACATATACAATAAGCGAATAACTAAGGCATCACATATACAATAAGTGAATAACTAAAGCATCACATATACAATAAGCGAATAACTAAGGCATCACATATACAATAAGTGAATAACTAAAGCATCACATATACAATAAGCGGATAACTAAAGCATCACATATACTATAAGTGAATAACTAAAGCATCACATATACAATAAGCGAATAACTAAGGCATCACATATACAATAAGTGAATAACTAAAGCATCACATATACAATAAGTGAATAACTAAGGCATCACATATACAATAAGTGAATAACTAAAGCATCACATATACAATAAGCGAATAACTAAGGCATCACATATACAATAAGTGAATAACTAAGGCATCACATATACAATAAGCGAATAACTAAGGCATCACATATACAATAAGTGAATAACTAAGTCATCACATATACAATAAGCGAATAACTAAGGCATCACATATACAATAAGTGAATAACTAAGGCATCACATATACAATAAGTGAATAACTAAAGCATCACATATACAATAAGTGAATAACTAAAGCATCATATATACAATAAGTGAATAACTAAAGCATCACATATACAATAAGTGAATAACTAAGGCATCACATACGCAATAAGTGAATAACTAAGGCATCATATACGCAATAAGTGAATAACTAAGGCATCATATACACAATAAGTGAATAACTAAGGCATCACATATGCAATAAGTGAATAACTAAGGCATCATATACGCAATAAGTGAATAACTAAGGCATCACATAAACAATAAGTGAATAACTAAGGCATCATATAAACAATAAGTGAATAACTAAGGCATCATATATACAATAAGTGAATAACTAAAGCATCATATGAACAATAAGTGAATAACTAAGGCATCATATGAACAATAAGTGAATAACTAAGGCATCATATATACAATAAGTGAATAACTAAGGCATCATATATACAATAAGTGAATAACTAAGGCATCATATAAACAATAAGTGAATAACTAAGGCATCATATATACAATAAGTGAATAACTAAGGCATGATATACACAATAAGTGAATAATTAAGGCATCATATACACAATAAGTGAATAACTGAAGCATCATATATACAATAAGTGAATAACTAAAGCATCATATGAACAATAAGTGAATAACTAAGGCATCATATATACAATAAGTGAATAACTAAAGCATCATATAAACAATAAGTGAATAACTAAAGCATCACATAAACAATAAGTGAATAACTAAGGCATGGTATAGACAATAAGTGAATAACTAAAGCATCATATATACAATAAGTGAATAACTAAAGCATCACATATACAATAAGTGAATAACTAAGGCATGATATACACAATAAGTGAATAACTAAGGCATCATATACGCAATAAGTGAATAACTAAAGCATCATATATACAATAAGTGAATAACTAAAGCATCACATATACAATAAGTGAATAACTAAGGCATGATATACACAATAAGTGAATAACTAAAGCATCATATATACAATAAGTGAATAACTAAAGCATCATATACACAATAAATGAATAACTAAAGCATCATATATACAATAAGTGAATAACTAAGGCATCATATATACAATAAGTGAATAACTAAAGCATCACATAAACAATAAGTGAATAACTAAGGCATCATATATACAATAAGTGAATAACTAAAGCATCATATATACAATAAGTGAATAACTAAGGCATCACATATACAATAAGTGAATAACGAAAGCATCACATATACAATAAGTGAATAACTAAGGCAACACATATACAATAAGTGAATAACTAAAGCATCACATGTACAATAAGTGAATAACTAAGGCATCACATATACAATAAGTGAATAACTAAAGCATCACATATACAATAAGTGAATAACTAAAGCATCACATATACAATAAGTGAATAACTAAGGCATCTTATATACAATAAGTGAATAACTAAAGCATCACATATACAATAAGTGAATAACTAAAGCATCACATATACAATAAGTGAATGACTAAGGTATCATATATACAATAAGTGAATAACTAAGGCATCTTATATACAATAAGTGAATAACTAAAGCATCACATATAGGTGAATAACTAAAGCATCACATATACAATAAGTGAATAACTAAGGCATCACATATACAATAAGTGAATAACTAAGGCATCACATATACAATAAGTGAATAACTAAAGCATCACATATACAATAAGTGAATAACTAAAGCATCACATATACAATAAGTGAATAACTAAGGCATCTTATATATAATAAGTGAATAACTAAGGAATCTTATATACAATAAGTGAATAACTAAAGCATCACACATACAATAAGTGAATAACTAAGGCATCACATATACAATAAGTGAATAACTAAAGCATCACATATACAATAAGTGAATAACTAAAGCATCACATATACAATAAGTGAATAACTAAGGCATCTTATATATAATAAGTGAATAACTAAGGCATCTTATATACAATAAGTGAATAACTAAGGCATCACATATACAATAAGTGAATAACTAAGGCATCACATATACAATAAGTGAATAACTAAGGCATCTTATATACAATAAGTGAATAACTAAGGCATCACATATACAATAAGTGAATAACTAAGGCATCTTATATACAATAAGTGAATAACTAAGGCATCTTACATACAATAAGTGAATAACTAAAGCATCACATATACAATAAGTGAATGACTAAGGCATCATATATACAATAAGTGAATAACTAAAGCATCACATATACAATAAGTGAATAACTAAGGCATCCCATATACAATAAGTGAATAACGAAGGCATCACATATACAATAAGTGAATAACTAAGGCATCTTATATAAAATAAGTCAATAACTAAAGCATCACATATACAATAAGTGAATAACTAAGGCATCACATATACAATAAGTGAAGAACTAAAGCATCACATATACAATAAGCGAATAACTAAGGCATCACATATACAATAAGTGAATAACTAAAGCATCACATATACAATAAGTGAATAACTAAGGCATCTTATATAAAATAAGTGAATAACTAAGGCATCTTATATACAATAAGTGAATAACTAAGGCATCTTATATACAATAAGTGAATAACTAAAGCATCACATATACAATAAGTGAATGACTAAGGCATCATATATACAATAAGTGAATAACTAAAGCATCACATATACAATAAGTGAATAACTAAGGCATCCCATATACAATAAGTGAATAACGAAGGCATCACATATACAATAAGTGAATAACTAAGGCATCTTATATAAAATAAGTGAATAACTAAAGCATCACATATACAATAAGTGAATAACTAAGGCATCCCATATACAATAAGTGAATAACGAAGGCATCACATATACAATAAGTGAATAACTAAGGCATCTTATATAAAATAAGTGAATAACTAAAGCATCACATATACAATAAGTGAATAACTAAGGCATCACATATACAATAAGTGAAGAACTAAAGCATCACATATACAATAAGCGAATAACTAAGGCATCACATATACAATAAGTGAATAACTAAAGCATCACATATACAATAAGCGAAGAACTAAGGCATCACATATACAATAAGCGAATAACTAAGGCATCACATATACAATAAGCGGATAACTAAAGCATCACATTTTCTATAAGTGAATAACTAAGGCATCACAAAAACAATAAGTGAATAACTAAGACATCTTATATACAATAAGTGAATAACTAAGGCATCACATATACAATAAGTGAATAACTAAGACATCTTATATACAATAAGTGAATAACTAAGGCATCTTATATACAATAAGTGAACAACTAAGGCATCTTATATGCAATAAGTGAATAACTAAGGCATCACATATACAATAAGTGAATAACTAAGGCATCACATATACAATAAGTGAATAACTAAGGCATCATATATACAATAAGTGAATAACTAAAGCATCACATATACAACAAGTGAATAACTAAGGCATCTTATATACAATAAGTGAATAACTAAGGCATCTTATATACAAGAAGTGAATAACTAAAGCATCACATATACAATAAGTGAATGACTAAGGCATCATATATACAATAAGTGAATAACTAAAGCATCACATATACAGTAAGTGAATAATTAAAGCATCACATATACAATAAGTGAATAACTAAGGCATCACATATACAATAAGTGAATAACTAAAGCATCACATATAAGTGAATAACTAAAGCATCACATATACAATAAGTGAATGACTAAGGCATCATATATACAATAAGTGAATAACTAAAGCATCACATATACAATAAGTGAATAACTAAAGCATCACATATACATTAAGTGAATAACTAAGGCATCTTATATACAATAAGTGAATAACTAAAGCATCTTATATACAATAAGTGAATAACTAAAGCATCACATATAAGTGAATAACTAAAGCATCACATATACAATAAGTGAATAACTAAGGCATCACATATACAATAAGTGAATAACTAAGGCATCCCATATACAATAAGTGAATAACGAAGGCATCACATATACAATAAGTGAATAACTAAGGCATCTTATATAAAATAAGTGAATAACTAAAGCATCACATATACAATAAGTGAATAACTAAGGCATCACATATACAATAAGTGAAGAACTAAAGCATCACATATACAATAAGCGAATAACTAAGGCATCACATATACAATAAGTGAATAACTAAAGCATCACATATACAATAAGCGAAGAACTAAGGCATCACATATACAATAAGCGAATAACTAAGGCATCACATATACAATAAGCGGATAACTAAAGCATCACATTTTCTATAAGTGAATAACTAAAGCATCACATATACAATAAGTGAATAACTAAAGCATCACATATACAATAAGTGAATAACTAAGGCATCACATATACAATAAGTGAATAACTAAGGCATCTTATACAAAATAAGTGAATAACTAAGGCATCTTATATACAATAAGTGAATAACTAAGGCATCTTATACACAATAAGTGAATAACTAAGTCATCATATATACAATAAGTGAATAACTAAAGCATCACATATACAATAAGTGAATAACTAAGGCATCACAAAAACAATAAGTGAATAACTAAGACATCTTATATACAATAAGTGAATAACTAAGGCATCTTATATACAATAAGTGAATAACTAAGACATCTTATATACAATAAGTGAATAACTAAGGCATCTTATATACAATAAGTGAATAACTAAGGCATCTTATATGCAATAAGTGAATAACTAAGGCATCACATATACAATAAGTGAATAACTAAGGCATCACATATACAATAAGTGAATAACTAAGGCATCATATAAACAATAAGTGAATAACTAAAGCATCACGTATACAATAAGTGAATAACTAAGGCATCTTACGTACAATAAGTGAATAACTAAGGCATCTTATATACAATAAGTGAATAACTAAAGCATCACATATACAATAAGTGAATGACTAAGGCATCATATATACAATAAGTGAATAACTAAAGCATCACATATACAGTAAGTGAATAACTAAAGCATCACATATACAATAAGTGAATAACTAAGGCATCTTATATACAATAAGTGAATAACTAAAGCATCTTATATACAATAAGTGAATAACTAAAGCATCTTATATACAATGTTTAATAACTAAGGCATCACATATACAATAAGCGAATAACTAAGGCATCACATATACAATAAGCGAATAACTAAGGCATCACATATACAATAAGCGAATAACTAAGGCATCACATATACAATGAGCGAATAACTAAGGCATCACATATACAATGAGCGAATAACTAAGGCATCACATATACAATAGTGAATAACTAAGGCATCTTATATACAATAAGTGAATAACTAAAGCATCTTATATACAATAAGTGAATAACTAAAGCATCACATATAAGTGAATAACTAAAGCATCACATATACAATAAGTGAATAACTAAGGCATCACATATACAATAAGTGAATAACTAAGGCATCCCATATACAATAAGTGAATAACGAAGGCATCACATATACAATAAGTGAATAACTAAGGCATCTTATATAAAATAAGTGAATAACTAAAGCATCACATATACATTAAGTGAATAACTAAGGCATCTTATATACAATAAGTGAATAACTAAAGCATCTTATATACAATAAGTGAATAACTAAAGCATCACATATAAGTGAATAACTAAAGCATCACATATACAATAAGTGAATAACTAAGGCATCCCATATACAATAAGTGAATAACGAAGGCATCACATATACAATAAGTGAATAACTAAGGCATCTTATATAAAATAAGTGAATAACTAAAGCATCACATATACAATAAGTGAATAACTAAGGCATCACATATACAATAAGTGAAGAACTAAAGCATCACATATACAATAAGCGAATAACTAAGGCATCACATATACAATAAGTGAATAACTAAAGCATCACATATACAATAAGCGAAGAACTAAGGCATCACATATACAATAAGCGAATAACTAAGGCATCACATATACAATAAGCGGATAACTAAAGCATCACATTTTCTATAAGTGAATAACTAAAGCATCACATATACAATAAGTGAATAACTAAAGCATCACATATACAATAAGTGAATAACTAAGGCATCACATATACAATAAGTGAATAACTAAGGCATCTTATACAAAATAAGTGAATAACTAAGGCATCTTATATACAATAAGTGAATAACTAAGGCATCTTATACACAATAAGTGAATAACTAAGTCATCATATATACAATAAGTGAATAACTAAAGCATCACATATACAATAAGTGAATAACTAAGGCATCACAAAAACAATAAGTGAATAACTAAGACATCTTATATACAATAAGTGAATAACTAAGGCATCACATATACAATAAGTGAATAACTAAGACATCTTATATACAATAAGTGAATAACTAAGGCATCTTATATACAATAAGTGAATAACTAAGGCATCTTATATGCAATAAGTGAATAACTAAGGCATCACATATACAATAAGTGAATAACTAAGGCATCACATATACAATAAGTGAATAACTAAGGCATCATATATACAATAAGTGAATAACTAAAGCATCACATACACAATAAGTGAATAACTAAGGCATCTTAAATACAATAAGTGAATAACTAAGGCATCTTATATACAATAAGTGAATAACTAAAGCATCACATATACAATAAGTGAATGACTAAGGCATCATATATACAATAAGTGAATAACTAAAGCATCACATATACAGTAAGTGAATAACTAAAGCATCACATATACAATAAGTGAATAACTAAGGCATCTTATATACAATAAGTGAATAACTAAGGCATCTTATATACAATAAGTGAATAACTAAAGCATCTTATATACAATAAGTGAATAACTAAAGCATCACATATACAATAAGTGAATAACTAAGGCATCACATATACAATAGCGAATAACTAAGGCATCACATATACAATAGCGAATAACTAAGGCATCACATATACAATGAGCGAATAACTAAGGCATCACATATACAATGAGCGAATAACTAAGGCATCACATATACAATGAAGCGAATAACTAAGGCATCACATATACAATAAGTGAATAACTAAGGCATCTTATATACAATAAGTGAATAACTAAAGCATCTTATATACAATAAGTGAATAACTAAAGCATCACATATAAGTGAATAACTAAAGCATCACATATACAATAAGTGAATAACTAAGGCATCACATATACAATAAGTGAATAACTAAGGCATCCCATATACAATAAGTGAATAACGAAGGCATCACATATACAATAAGTGAATAACTAAGGCATCTTATATAAAATAAGTGAATAACTAAAGCATCACATATACAATAAGTGAATAACTAAGGCATCTTATACAAAATAAGTGAATAACTAAGGCATCTTATATACAATAAGTGAATAACTAAGGCATCTTATACACAATAAGTGAATAACTAAGTCATCATATATACAATAAGTGAATAACTAAAGCATCACATATACAATAAGTGAATAACTAAGGCATCACAAAAACAATAAGTGAATAACTAAGACATCTTATATACAATAAGTGAATAACTAAGGCATCACATATGCAATAAGTGAATAACTAAGGCATCACATATACAATAAGTGAATAACTAAGGCATCACATATACAATAAGTGAATAACTAAGGCATCATATATACAATAAGTGAATAACTAAAGCATCACGTATACAATAAGTGAATAACTAAGGCATCTTAAATACAATAAGTGAATAACTAAGGCATCTTATATACAATAAGTGAATAACTAAAGCATCACATATACAATAAGTGAATGACTAAGGCATCATATATACAATAAGTGAATAACTAAAGCATCACATATACAGTAAGTGAATAACTAAAGCATCACATATACAATAAGTGAATAACTAAGGCATCTTATATACAATAAGTGAATAACTAAAGCATCTTATATACAATAAGTGAATAACTAAAGCATCTTATATACAATAAGCGAATAACTAAGGCATCACATATACAATAAGCGAATAACTAAGGCATCACATATACAATAAGCGAATAACTAAGGCATCACATATACAATAAGCGAATAACTAAGGCATCACATATACAATGAGCGAATAACTAAGGCATCACATATACAATGAGCGAATAACTAAGGCATCACATATACAATAAGCGAATAACTAAGGCATCTTATATACAATAAGTGAATAACTAAAGCATCTTATATACAATAAGTGAATAACTAAAGCATCACATATAAGTGAATAACTAAAGCATCACATATACAATAAGTGAATAACTAAGGCATCACATATACAATAAGTGAATAACTAAGGCATCCCATATACAATAAGTGAATAACGAAGGCATCACATATACAATAAGTGAATAACTAAGGCATCTTATATAAAATAAGTGAATAACTAAAGCATCACATATACATTAAGTGAATAACTAAGGCATCTTATATACAATAAGTGAATAACTAAAGCATCTTATATACAATAAGTGAATAACTAAAGCATCACATATAAGTGAATAACTAAAGCATCACATATACAATAAGTGAATAACTAAGGCATCACATATACAATAAGTGAATAACTAAGGCATCCCATATACAATAAGTGAATAACAGAAGGCATCACATATACAATAAGTGAATAACTAAGGCATCTTATATAAAATAAGTGAATAACTAAAGCATCACATATACAATAAGTGAATAACTAAGGCATCACATATACAATAAGTGAAGAACTAAAGCATCACATATACAATAAGCGAATAACTAAGGCATCACATATACAATAAGTGAATAACTAAAGCATCACATATACAATAAGCGAAGAACTAAGGCATCACATATACAATAAGCGAATAACTAAGGCATCACATATACAATAAGCGGATAACTAAAGCATCACATTTTCTATAAGTGAATAACTAAAGCATCACATATACAATAAGTGAATAACTAAAGCATCACAATTACAATAAGTGAATAACTAAGGCATCACATATACAATAAGTGAATAACTAAGGCATCTTATACAAAATAAGTGAATAACTAAGGCATCTTATATACAATAAGTGAATAACTAAGGCATCTTATACACAATAAGTGAATAACTAAGTCATCATATATACAATAAGTGAATAACTAAAGCATCACATATACAATAAGTGAATAACTAAGGCATCACAAAAACAATAACTGAATAACTAAGACATCTTATATACAATAAGTGAATAACTAAGGCATCACATATACAATAAGTGAATAACTAAGACATCTTATATACAATAAGTGAATAACTAAGGCATCTTATATACAATAAGTGAATAACTAAGGCATCTTATATGCAATAAGTGAATAACTAAGGCATCACATATACAATAAGTGAATAACTAAGGCATCACATATACAATAAGTGAATAACTAAGGCATCATATATACAATAAGTGAATAACTAAAGCATCACATATACAATAAGTGAATAACTAAGGCATCTTATATACAATAAGTGAATAACTAAGGCATCTTATATACAATAAGTGAATAACTAAAGCATCACATATACAATAAGTGAATGACTAAGGCATCATATATACAATAAGTGAATAACTAAAGCATCACATATACAGTAAGTGAATAACTAAAGCATCACATATACAATAAGTGAATAACTAAGGCATCTTATATACAATAAGTGAATAACTAAGGCATCTTATATACAATAAGTGAATAACTAAAGCATCTTATATACAATAAGTGAATAACTAAAGCATCACATATACAATAAGTGAATAACTAAGGCATCACATATACAATAAGCGAATAACTAAGGCATCACATATACAATAAGCGAATAACTAAGGCATCACATATACAATAAGCGAATAACTAAGGCATCACATATACAATGAGCGAATAACTAAGGCATCACATATACAATGAGCGAATAACTAAGGCATCACATATACAATGAGCGAATAACTAAGGCATCACATATACAATAAGTGAATAACTAAGGCATCTTATATACAATAAGTGAATAACTAAAGCATCTTATATACAATAAGTGAATAACTAAAGCATCACATATAAGTGAATAACTAAAGCATCACATATACAATAAGTGAATAACTAAGGCATCACATATACAATAAGTGAATAACTAAGGCATCCCATATACAATAAGTGAATAACGAAGGCATCACATATACAATAAGTGAATAACTAAGGCATCTTATATAAAATAAGTGAATAACTAAAGCATCACATATACAATAAGTGAATAACTAAGGCATCACATATACAATAAGTGAATAACTAAAGCATCACATATACAATAAGCGAATAACTAAGGCATCACATATACAATAAGTGAATAACTAAAGCATCACATATACAATAAGCGAATAACTAAGGCATCACATATACAATAAGCGAATAACTAAGGCATCACATATACAATAAGCGGATAACTAAAGCATCACATATACTATAAGTGAATAACTAAAGCATCACATATACAATAAGTGAATAACTAAGGCATCTTATACAAAATAAGTGAATAACTAAGGCATCTTATATACAATAAGTGAATAACTAAGGCATCTTATATGCAATAAGTGAATAACTAAGGCATCTTATATGCAATAAGTGAATAACTAAGGCATCACATATACAATAAGTGAATAACTAAGGCATCACATATACAATAAGTGAATAACTAAGGCATCTTATATACAATAAGTGAATAACTAAAGCATCACATATACAATAAGTGAATGACTAAGGCATCATATATACAATAAGTGAATAACTAAAGCATCACATATACAGTAAGTGAATAACTAAAGCATCACATATACAATAAGTGAATAACTAAGGCATCACATATACAATAAGTGAATAACTAAGGCATCTTATATACAATAAGTGAATAACTAAAGCATCTTATATACAATAAGTGAATAACTAAAGCATCACATATACAATAAGTGAATAACTAAAGCATCTTATATACAATAAGTGAATAACTAAAGCATCACATATAAGTGAATAACTAAAGCATCACATATAAGTGAATAACTAAAGCATCACATATACAATAAGTGAATAACTAAGGCATCACATATACAATAAGTGAATAACTAAGGCATCCCATATACAATAAGTGAATAACGAAGGCATCACATATACAATAAGTGAATAACTAAGGCATCTTATATAAAATAAGTGAATAACTAAAGCATCACATATACAATAAGTGAATAACTAAGGCATCACATATACAATAAGTGAAGAACTAAAGCATCACATATACAACAAGCGAATAACTAAGGCATCACATATACAATAAGTGAATAACTAAAGCATCACATATACAATAAGCGAATAACTAAGGCATCACATATACAATAAGCGAATAACTAAGGCATCACATATACAATAAGCGGATAACTAAAGCATCACATATACTATAAGTGAATAACTAAAGCATCACATATACAATAAGTGAATAACTAAGGCATCTTATACAAAATAAGTGAATAACTAAGGCATCTTATATACAATAAGTGAATAACTAAGGCATCTTATACACAATAAGTGAATAACTAAAGCATCGTATACACAATAACTGTATACGATGCTTTAGTTATTCACTTATTGTGTATATGATCCCTTAGTTATTCACTTATTGTATATTTGATTGTGTTATTCATTTATTGTGTATATATACACAATAAATGAATAACTAAAGCATCATACATACAATAAGTGTATGTATGATGCTTTAGTTATTCCCTTATTGTATATGTCCTCTTTCTTTCAACAATGTTTTAGTCTCTGGGAGTTTATTCTGGCTACAGATAAAAAAACAGCAGAAAGAACAGAGGATGAGAGTTAAAAATTGGATTTGTAATTCCCAGTTACTGCCTGAGGCTCAGACACACTGAACCACTGTATTTGATCATCACTGATGTAAACATATTTAATTCTGTAGTTCAATAGTAGAAGATTGGCACCAGATGTATGGGCTGTTCTTTTCAAAATAAACCATAGGTGTCTCATTAGTGACAGGACTATATAGCACAGACAGGACACCACTGCACAACTCTCTACTGTGACGGAACAGCTGTCGCTCTGTTGTCTTTTAGAGCAGCCTGTACTGCTGTGGAGGTCACATCCACACTCGTACATCAGCTGGCTACGTAGGAAGACGACATCTTTTAAAAACACATCTGTCGTCTGTTTCTCCAGCAGCCAATAAGCATTTACAACAGACCTTCATGAAGCACTGGATGAGTCAGTCTGGGAGCAGGGGGAATGGCTGGGACACACATGACGTTTTAGTTTTTAGAGAACAGCTGATCATTTTGGAAAGTGGTGTCCAGTGGCGTCGCCTGTACAGAGAAATGTTTGTGTTTCAGAGAGTGACAAGGAGGCCTAATGGAGAATGACATTAGGAGAGAAATCCCTCCATCATACCCACTCCCCGAGGTTTCACTGATTGAAGGGTCCACACACACACACACACACAGCAAATTATTATTTATCCAGTTTGTATTCAAGTGAGGCTGTCAGAAGTGTCAGACTGATTATATGCTGACAGGCTGATACTGTGTGTGTGTGTGTGTGTTGCTGCTAATATACTGTATGGTTGTTTGTGTCTGGTTTCCTCTTATGGTCATATTTCAAGACTGATCATTAACTGGCAGCTCAGAGGTTCACAACATAATTAAAAAGATAATTTTATGATGTCATTTTGTGATTATTTGAAATGATGAAGTTGGGCAGCAGGAGATGTCCCTGCCAACAGCCGAGGAGACGACAGCGTGAATGAACACTTTAGCGAGGTGGACACGAACCCATGTTTCTGAGGAGCTAATAATAGCACAGCGTTGCTAAACAGCTCATACTACTGGTATAACTTTTATTAGTACTGATATGCTGGCTATTTCTTGACTTACTGACTGAATACAGACCTTTACAGGAACAGTGATGTTCCTTCATGTCACTGTTGTGACACCGAGTCTTTATCTTTTCAACCTGTCTGCTGCTGAATCACTTTGACATCCTGCCACATTGTTCCAGTGTATACTGTCGACCCTTCTGTCTGCCTCTCTGAAATCATCTTTCCATGTTTCCAGGATTAGCTCGAAACTGATGCAGCACTGTAGCGAGGCTCTAACCCTCTGACAGGGACTGGAGGAGGACAGCTCCAGCCAGAACCAGGACAATGTGTTGTTGAGTTATTTTGAAGTTACGTTAACGATGTTTGTGACGCGTTTGCATAATTACCTTCAGTTGATATATTTTACTTGAATACTGTACTGTTATATTCTAATTTGTGTCTTGGTTTTGTCAGTGGAGTCTGGATTTGAAGACAGGGTGGGTCAGTTTGACTTATTTAGATATTTATGGATGGTTTATTACATTTTACAGAAATAGGATTTACATTGTGAATGCTAACATAATTGCCTGCTGTTAGTTGTGTCAGCCATGTTGTGCATTGTCTCTGAAGTCAGCAGTAAAACCATTCAAACGAACGGCTGAAACACAAAGTGATGGCTAACAACAGACAAACACACAGCAGACTGCAAAGTAGACATTTCACCAGGCAGTTTGTAATAATGCATGTGCATTTGTTTCCTCTCTCCTCTCTTCACTGTGGAATTGTCAGTTTATGTTGCCAAAACAGGATGTGGACGGCGCATACCAAAGACAGACAACAATACCGAATGTGCAAAAGCTTTTAGAGTGTCTCATTACACTGCATTACATTACATTCATTTAGCTGATGCTGTGATCCAAAGTGACTTACCCTAAAAGCATTCAGCCATGTGGACGGGCTGGGGTGTCTACTTTCATTATGTCCTGATATAGGCTCTGCAGGAGCAGCTGGTCACCCAGGTTCCTCGCAGTTCCAAGTATCAGTTATGCAGCTGAGACAGGAAACAGCAAATGATATCAAGTGGTCAGCTAGCCAGCTAGCCCAAGCACATCCTGTCTTAAAAATAGTCTTCATAGTGTTGGATATCCACACACATCCCATGGTTGCTTGTGTTTGTGGTGCAGCTCCCTCCTCTGATGAATTGCTGTCACATTTAGTGTCAGTGGACCACACAACAATGAGTGCTGGACTCCTGGATGACCAGAGGGTCAGTGGGAACATTTATGTGACATTTCCCCCTCTGCTCTCCAAACCTCGACCACAGAAATGCTTTATCACATGTTGTGATGGTGGAGATCTTGAATGCTGTCCATATCTGATGTCCCTGATGTTCTGTTTCACACAATGGACATACACTATGTCTGTCAGTCCAGATATCGTTCTTTGAAAGTGTTGGCTGCAGTTGATTTGTTTGTGCTGCTCTGCGGTTCACTTCCTGGCATCACTGCTGGGAGACTCTTTTTCCATTTTAACTGAGTGATGAGTTTCTGACAGCTGGCGAGTGAGAGCATCATCAACAAACACAGGATCAGTGATGGACCATCAACTGAAAACTGAAAAAAAAACAATAAAAGAAAGAAAAACTGCTCTTCCCAGCAGCTCTATGGGCGGTTTATGATGAGCCCCCGAAAGTATTCAGAGCATAACAGCTGTATTTCTGCTCGCTGTGGGATGACAACATTAAGAATACAACAACAGTCCCGCTAATAGGAAAGGAAATGGACAGCATGTTTGTTGATTTATAATCAATAATCTAACTTGTCAAGTGGAAGGGTTTATCTAGCACACAGCACTTTCACTTCCAGACTGTGAGGTCGTATAAATGTGGTGCTGTTACACCAGAACCAATTAAAGGCTCAATACTTTACCTCCACATCCTTACAGACCAGCAGTGTCAATGTGTTGTTCAGTTGTATTCTGTTGCCGCTATAATGAACGAGCCCATAAATCAGCTGTAAGATCAGAGTATATGGACAATCTAGGTTTCAAATGAACGCCTTAAAATTGTTGTCTTTTATTTAATTTTTATGGTATGTGACAGTGAATTGATAATTCATCTGTGACAGCCATAAAAATAAAGCTCCACGCATGCTCACACACACACACACACACACACACACACCACCACTGACATCAATTCACAAACATTTGCAGTAGATTTTGCCTCTAGATGCATCACAGCTTCCCTTCCTGTTTCTCTGTGTGCTGCTCTCACTGAGCTGAATGTAACACCTCATGGATGAGCAGGCACGAATCACATTTTCTTTTTGGAGTAAGCCTAATATACCGCCAGCCACGACAACTGCATCAAGTCAAAAGATGCCACATCCATGAACATATTCTGGCACTGTGTGTGTGTTTGTGTGTGTGTGTTCAGTGTGTGTGTATGTGTGTGTGTGTGTGTGTGTGTTCAGTGTGTGTTTGCGTGTGTGTGTGTGTGTGTCTGTGTGTTCTGTGTGTGTTTGCATGTGTGTGTGTGTGTGTGGGGGGGGGGAAGTGTGCCCACAGCTTTTGGCCAACAGGGTCAAATCCTCACAGTATGTTCAAATTGAGTTTAGTAAAAACATGTAAATGGTTCCTGTGCTGCTTCTGTGTGAGTGTCTACCCCCTAAAGACAATATTTCTCTGAGTCACAAATAAAATGTCATGAAAGTGCAAGTTCAATAAAACACATGAAACATGTTTATGTGCTTGAAGGAGTTTAAGTAAAATATTTGATTTGTCAAGAACCATCTGTACACGAAAACAGTGAAACAGCTAGATTCACACTGACATTATTATTTCAGAATATACACTACCACAATACTGTAGATTGTCGTCACAGAGCATCATCTTCTCTGACGACATGCAGAAATATCTGAGTTCATGTTCAGGCACGTGTTCAAACAGAGGAAATATGAGCATCTCCTGGTCTGCAGAGCTCCACTCACTTGTTTCTGAAATCTTTTGCTCTGTTGAGCCTGACGAGTTCTTCCAGACTGGATTGAGATGCTCTGAGGGAAAAGCACAAAACATCCATCCATCCATCCATTTATTAGGGCTTTGAATTTTGGCCAGAAATCATATTCAAAGTTCATTTGTTTATTAATATTAATATTCAAATATATTCATATATCACGTTAATTGGCCTCATATCTTTGCAAATGAACCGTGTCAGCAAATCTGTTGCTCTGTTTGGATGGGCATACAGAGGCCTTGTGAAGGAGAAGAAAAAAAAGTTGATTCTAGTCTGCCTTATCCCTGATCCCTCCCCCTCCCCCTCTTCCAGCTTACCAGGATGGAGCGTTGACAGGTGGGCTCTCAAGTTGCTGGTTGTCGCGTGGAATGTGAGTTTGGTCCTACGTATTTTACATATCACTTTGTCCTTAGTCATGATTTTTCCCTGTTTCTTTAGGAACTCAAAGTAGCGCCACACATTGCTTTTCAGGTGATCTGAAGTGGAGCTTTCAAACTCCTCAGGTATAGTTGCTGTAGGCATTGTTCTGATGCTAACGTCACCTATAGGAGCCCAGATGACCAATAATAGTCTTGCTAAGGAGCTCGCGATTCACAATGTCACCAGACGTGAAAAAGCCTTGGAATCTAAATTGAAAACCACTTTTACAAGTGAACACATTTACAAAAATAATGTCCATACCAGGTTTGAATATTAAGGGCTGCCTAATATTCGTTTGATTAGCTTTATTTTTGTAAATATTTGAATGATATTTGAATAATGAAGTTCGGGGTCAAAGCACTACATCCACCATCCATCCATCCATCATCCATCCATCCATTCATAGAATGAACTATTCATCCATCATCCACCTTCCATCCATCCCTCCATCATCCATCCATTCATAGAATGAACCATTCATCCATCATCCACCTTCCATCCATCCATCCATCTCTCCATCTGTCCATCCATCATTCATAGAATGAACCATTCATCCATCATCCACCTTCCATCCATCCATCCATCTCTCCATCCATCCCTCCATTCCTCCATCCATTCATAGAATGAACCATTCATCCATCATCCACCTTCCATCCAGATCTCAGTGCAGTGGAAGGCTCATGTACAGGAGAGTTGTGGTGGCCCACAGTCTCCATTCGTTTCTAGTTGTTTGTGTGTCTGAACATGGATGAGGAAGAACTGTGTCTATAAAGTATACTCAGTCTTTGCAGATTTGTGTTAATTTGGTCATTTACTGTAGTCTCTGCAGCTGTGATGTGACTCACAGAGTCATAAAGCCATCCATCCATCCATCCATCCATTATCTACCGCTTATCCTCATAGGGTTGCAGGGGGCTGGAGCCTATCCCATCTGGGTGAAAGGCAGGATACAACCTGGACAAGTCTCCAGTTCATCACAGGACACTGAGACAGACAACCACTCACATTCACACCTACGGTCAATTTAAATGAACCAATTAACCTAATCCCCATGCATGTTTTTGGATGTACCCGGAGAGAACCCACGCAGACACGTGGAGAACATGAAAACTCCACACAGAAAGGCCCGGGATTTGAACCCGGTACCTTCTTGCTGTGAGGCGACAGTGCTAACCACTACACCACTGAGCTGCCCTGACACCATCCACTACTATCTAACAGACAGTAGCTCTTGGACGAGACAATGACATTCACTGTGTTGTTGTCTCTGAACGATGATACCGTGCACCCACATCCTCCTCCTCCTCCTCCAACTTGAGTGGTGAAAGGTTCATCCATACAGAGCGTTACAGCAAGCGTCCTTTGGCTGGTGCTCATGGTGAGAAAACCAACTGATAGTAGCTCAAATAGATAAAAGCTAAGAGTTGATGCTCATCTATCATACAGAGGTTATGGTTAGAGAGGAGCGCTGGAGTGCTCTGATAGCACTTTTCTGTGATGAAGTTCAATAAACTTCTAGTCTTTGAAATGCTGTAAAACAGGTGGTTCTACCATGTTTTATTAGCCCACCAGCAACACACACACAAGCACTGATTGTCTATTTTAGTCATGTTTCCTGATAGATGGAACAGAAGAAAAAGAGACAGTATGGCTTTTAGACACACATATTTCAAACATATGGAAAAATGTGTTTTTCAACATAGTTGGTAACTTGAGGGACACAAAGAACTGGAAGCTCCTGGAGGAACAGAGTTTAGTGTTTGAAGGCGCCACACTCCTATGAGAAGTGTTGAAGCATGTCAACTAAGAAACATGTCAGCAGTTAGACAGGTGATGAGTGTTGCACTGTGCTGCACAAACACTACACAGTCAGTGTGTGTTGCTAGCTAGTTAATAGCTCAGTTGTGAGCAGCAGATCTGGTCCAGGGCTGGTTTCACACTGCAGTGTTATGGAATAAAAGTCTAGGAATACTTGACCATGTTCAACATTAGATGCTTCAAAATGTATGTGTGTGTGTGTGTGTGTGTGTGTGTGGGAGAGAGAGAGAAAAAGAGAGAGAGAGAGTAGTATAATAATCATGCATCCATTTTTATCCTTTGAGTTTTAATTAATAGAAAACAAGAACATTGGCTTCAATCAGAGGGAAAGGTAAGATGAAACAATGCTGCTCATCTCTCTCACCTGCTGTGTTTCTGTCTCTAGTCCTCTCTCTCCCACTGAGTGTCTGTAACAAAGCAGAGGGATCCTGTTATTAAAATTCATTACTAAAAGATATTTGTATTGCAGCTTGTTCTAATTCACCTCATGGAGTAGTGAGCTTTGAGGAGGTGGGGAGTGAAACCGGAGCTCTGCCTCTGACTGCAAGGTAATGACAGTGTGACATCTAATTTCACCATCACCAACTGTTCAACTTCCCAGAGGGAATGAAATCATTTGAAATTCAAGTTGTGATCACTCCTGTGATTTGGTTACTGATTGAGAGAAAAGAAATACAGCAGTACAGAAGTGAACTACAGCAGCACAGCAGTGAACTACAGCAGTACAGCAGTGAATTACAGCAGTATATCAGTGAACTACAGCAGTATATCAGTGAACTACAACAGTACAGCTATGAACTACAGCAGTATAACAGTGAACTACAGCAGTATACCAGTAAACTACAGCAGTACAGCAAAGAACTATAGCAGTATAGCAGTGAACTATAGCAGTATAACTGTGAACTACAGCAGCACAACAGTGAGCTACAAAAGTATAACAGTTGTTATGGTCCTATGGGTCATAATAAGAATTGGTTATTGTTTTAGTTTGACTGCTGTCCATCAGACCTCTCTCCTCCCCTCCCTCTGTCTGAGTGAATCTGATGAGCAGCAGGTGGTGTCGCCTGATTGGGTCCCTCAACTCTCTTTGCCGCCATTCCATTGGACCAGGGGATGACATCACCGCTTCAAAAGCCCCACCTGAGAGCACCTCTGCCCCTCCCCTTCGGCTCTGTCCACTCCCAACGACTGCCAGCAGAGAGAGAGAGAGACTGTCTAGTGTGTGTTAGTAAAATTAAGAAGCAGTGTGTAATACAGTAGCATGTTAAAAGCAGTATGTAGTCGTGTTAGAGCAGACGGTCAGAGTGTTTACTTAGGAGCCAGAGGCTGTTTTTTTTTGTACCTTTTGAACCTTTTTCCTTTTGTTCCTTTGTTCCCAAGCCATGTGCTCAGTCCTGACCTTTCCTTTCATTAGTAATTGTTGTCAGGGAATTTAAGTTGTGTTATTGTTAAGTTTGTGTATTACCCTTAGTAGTGGACTTTGTGTTTGTGTTTGGGTTATAGTCCACCTTCCTGAGTTTTTGAGATTGTTAATACCTATTTCCGCAGTTTGGAAATAAACTGTCTGAACTGTGCAAACTGTTCACTGTTTGGTTTTTCCTTGGGAGTGGGCAGAGTGGGGAGAGGCACCTTCATGTTAGGTCTCTGTTTCCCCTAGACCAGGGACATAACATGAATTGTGGGCTCGTCCGTTCTCTTTTACCATGCGTCGTTGTATGAGGTAAGTTTTGTTACCTTCTCTCTATATTTGCTACTAATCTGGCTGTCAGTTTTTTCTTTGTGGTGCAGGCAAAATGGAGTTTCAGTTGGAGGACTTCATTGCTAATCCAACTGAAGACAAATTGAGTAAATGTAAAAAAGATGAATTAGTTTTGGTCGCTAAAGTTTATGATGTGCATGTGCCTGCAACAGCAAAAAAGAAGGAAATAAAGGAACTTATCCATGCAAAGCTAATTGAAAAAGGGTTGTTGGATGAAAAAAATCTTCCAGGTGAAATGGAGCTGAGCAACCTAGCAGGTGTATCCGCCCCTCTCCAAAACCCCCCAGCCCAGGCTGGCATGAGTGTGGAGGAGCTAACCCTCACACTGCGCATAAAGGAGGTTGAGATGAGAAACCGGGAGTTGGCGGTGGAAGCCATGCTGTTGAAGGTAAAAGCTCTGGAATTACAGCAGGGAGTTGCTGCCAGACAGTCAGCTACTCAGCAGTCACCTGAACAAAACCCTCAAGACAGCTTTGATGTAAGTAGGCACATTGCACTTGTTGCACCTTTTAGAGACTCTGAGGTGGACTCCTACTTTAATGCATTTGAGCGCATTGCTGCAACATTACACTGGCCAAAGAGTGTGTGGCCTCTGCTACTGCAGTGCAAGTTAGTGGGTGAAGCTCAGGAGGTCTGCACATCCTTAACAATTGAGCAAAGCTTAAATTATGATATAGTAAAAGCCACTGTCCTTCGTGCTTATGAGTTATCTAGTTATCTAGCCTATCGTCAAAAATTTAGAAGGTGTGGAAAAACTGCCAACCAGACATACTATGTAGAGTTTGCCAGGGAGAAGGGCACTCTTTTTGACAAATGGTGTCAATCCAGCAAAATCAAAACTTTTGATGAGCTACGTGAGCTCATGTTATTAGAGGACTTTAAAAATCGGCTTCCAGAAAGAAATTGTCATTTATTTAAATGAACAAAGTCGTGTCTCTCGCTGCTGCTGCCGTTCTCGCAGATGAATTTGCGTTAACACATAAGAATGTTTTTCCTCTCTCCATGCGCCGCAATCCGGATCAAATTGACAAGAAAAACAAATCTCCAAAGCCTGTCCGCCACATCTCCACTGCTTCAGCTGAAGCCCGAGAGAGTTTTTACTGCCACGAGCCAGGGCACCTCATCGCTGTCTGTCCCGTTCTTAAAAGAAAAGAGCAAACCAAAAATGGCAAACCACCATCACCTATCGGTCTTGTTCAAACCAACCCACACCACCGCAATAACATGAATTTGACAAATAAAGAACAAGACAAAATTGATGAGCATTTCAGACCGTTTGTTTCACATGGTTCTGTTTCACATGGTTCTGTTTCACTAAAAGGTGAAGGAAAACAAATTCCCATCACTATTTTGAGAGATACAGGTGCAAAACAATCCCTAATCCGTGGCAGTATTTTGCCGTTTTCATCTTAGTTTTACTGTGGTAAAAACATTTTGGTGTGGGGGGTTAAAATGAGTGCAGTGCGGGTCCCCCTGCATTTCATTCACTTGTCCTCCACATTTGTGTCCGGTAAAGTTCAAATTGCTGTGCGACCACAGCTACCGATTGATCTCATTCTCGGAAATGATTTAGCTGGAGAAAAAGTTTTCCCAGCACCTGAGGTAATTGATAATCCGACCGTTGATGCGTGCGGTCCGAAAAAACCCTAACCCTTTCTGTTGACCGAGAGCAGCTAATTAAAGCTCAGGAAGCTGATAATAGCTTGATGTCTTGCTTTTCGCTGGTGAAAAACCCAACCTATGAAAATACTGCGTCTTACCTTTTGGATAATGGTGTTCTGATGTGCCGCTGGTGTCCTAGATCTGGTTTTACGCACGAGTCTGTGTCCCAAATTGTTGTTCCCCAGCCATTCCGTTACCAAGTCTTGTGTTTAGCACATGACCATAGCATGTCCGGCCACTTAGGAATAAGGAAAACGTACAGTGGCATCCTTCTTCTGGCCGGGACTTAAGTCCGATGTGGTTAAGTTTTGTCACTCGTGCCATAATTGCCAAATCACAGGAAAACCAAATCAGGTGATTCCAGTTGCTCCTCTAAAACCAATTCCTGTTGTTGGAGAACCATTTGAGCATGTTATCGTTGATTGTGTTGGTCCGCTACTCAAAACAAAAGCCGGTAATCAGTAATCCTCACGGTTATGTGCGCCGCCACCCGTTACCCCGAGGCAGTTCCTTTGCACTCGTTAAAAGCGCGCACCATTGTTTTTCTCCACATTCGGCCTTCAAAAACATATCCAAAGTGACCAAGGATCTAATTTCATGTCCAAAGTCTTTGCACAGGTCATGTCGGAGTTAAACGTTAGCCACCACACTTCAAGTGCTTACCACCCACAGAGTCAGGGTGCATTGGAACGTTTTCATCAAACGTTAAAGAGCATGCTTCGTAAGTTTTGCAACGAGACAAACCGTGAGTGGAATGAGGGTTTACCGCTATTGTTATTCGCCATGAGAGAAACCGTGCAGGAGTCTTTAGGTGTCAGCCCAGCTGACCTAGTTTTTGGACACACTGTCCGCGGCCCGCTGCGCCTATTGCGCGAGAAATTGCTCTCCGGGAACTCCACTTCCAAAGATAACATTTTGGACTTTGTTAGTTCTTTTAAAGAGAGACTGCACCATGCGTGTGACTTGGCTCGAAACTCACTCTCGACTACCCAAGCAAAAATGAAAGTAACTTATGACCGAAACTCTGTAGTGCGCACCTTCCAGGCAGGTGATCGCGTCCTCGTTATGCTTCCCGTTGTTGGTTCTTGCTTCCAGGCAAAGTTTGCCGGCCCAAATGTGGTGGATCGGAAACTTAGTGAAACAGATTATGTTATCCATACGCCCGATCGCAAAAAGAGGCCTTAGCCTTACTGTTGGCATTTCAACATTTTAATGTGTACATTAGTTCCAGCCCTGTACCAACCATCATCTATTCAGATCATAACCCTCTTGTGTTTTTATTTCAGATGCAGAACAGCAATCACCGCCTCATGTCCTTGCTTTGGCAAGACTACAATATTGATGTTCGATTTAAGAAAGGGTTAGACAATGTCATGGCTGATGCTCTGTCTGGGGCTTGAATCAAACATTTTTCATTACCAGTGTACTACAGCAGTAAGGCAATGAACTACAGCAAAATAGCAGTGAACTGCAGCAGGAGTACATCAGTGAACTACAGCAGTATATCAGTGAACTACAGCAGTACAGCAGTGAACTACAGCAATACATCAGTGAACTACAGCAGTATATCAGTGAACTACAGCAGTACAGCAGTGAACTACAGCAATACAACAGTGAACTACAGCAGTATATCAGTGAACTACAGCAGTACAGCAGTGAACTACAGCAATACATCAGTGAACTACAGCAGTATATCACTGAACTACAGCAGTACAGCACTGAACTACAGCAGTATAACAGTGAACTACAGCAGTATAGCAGTGAACTACAGCAGGAGTACAGCAGTGAACTACAGCAGGAGTACAGCAGTGAACTACAGCAGTACAGCAGTGAACTACAGCAGTATAACAGTGAACTACAGCAGTATAACAGTGAACTACAGCAGGAGCACAGGAGTGAACTACAGCAGTATAACAGTGAACTACAGCAATATATCAGTGAACTACAGCAGTATAGCAGTGAACTACAGCAGTATAACAGTGAACTACAGCAGCACAGCAGTGAACTACAGCAGTATAACAGTGAACTACAGCAGTATAACAGTGAACAACAGCAGGAGCACAGCAGTGAACTACCGCAGGAGTATAACAGTGAACTACAGCATTATAACAGTAAACTACAGCAGATAGCAGTGAACTACAGCAGGAGCACAGGAGTGAACTACAGCAGTATAACAGTGAACTACAGTAGGAGCACAGAAGTGAACTACAGCAGTATAACAGTGAACTACAGCAGGAGCACAGGAGTGAACTACAGCAGTACAGCAATGAACTACAGCAGTATAACAGTGAACTACAGTAGGAGCACAGGAGTGAACTACAGCAGTACAGCAGTGAACTACAGCAGTATAACAGTGAACTACAGTAGGAGCACAGGAGTGAACTACAGCAGTACAGCAGTGAACTACAGCAGTATAACAGTGAACTACAGCAGGAGCACAGGAGTGAACTACAGCAGTACAGCAGTGAACTACAGCAGTATAACAGTGAACTACAGCAGGAACACAGGAGTGAACTACAGCAGTATAACAGTGAACTACAGCAATATATCAGTGAACTACAGCAGTATAGCAGTGAACTACAGCAGTATAACAGTGAACTACAGCAGCACAGCAGTGAACTACAGCAGTATAACAGGGAACTACAGCAGGAGCACAGGAGTGAACTACAGCAGTATAGCAGTGAACTACAGCAGTATAACAGTGAACTACAGCAGGAGCACAGCAGTGAACTACAGCAGTATAGCAGTGAACTACAGCAGTATAGCATTGAACTACAGCAGGAGCACAGGCGTGAACTACAGCAGTATAACAGTGAACTACAGCAGGAGCACAGGCGTGAACTACAGCAGTATAACAGTGAACTACAGCAGTATAGCAGTGAACTACAGCAGTATAACAGTGAACTACAGCAGGAGCACAGGAGTGAACTACAGTAGTATAACAGTGAACTACAGCAGGAGCACAGCAGTGAACTACAGCAGTATAGCAGTGAACTACAGCAGTATAGCATTGAACTACAGCAGGAGCACAGGCGTGAACTACAGCAGTATAACAGTGAACTACAGCAGGAGCACAGGCGTGAACTACAGCAGTATAACAGTGAACTACAGCAGTATAGCAGTGAACTACAGCAGTATAACAGTGAACTACAGCAGGAGCACAGGAGTGAACTACAGCAGTATAGCAGTGAACTACAGCAGTATAACAGTGAACTACAGCAGGAGCACAGGAGTGAACTACAGCAGTATAGCAGTGAACTACAGCAGTATAACAGTGAACTACAGCAGGGGCACAGGAGTGAACTACAGCAGTATAGCAGTGAACTACAGCAGTATAACAGTGAACTACAGCAGGAGCACAGGAGTGAACTACAGCAGTATAACAGTGAACTACAGCAGGAGCACAGCAGTGAACTACAGCAGTATAGCAGTGAACTACAGCAGTATAGCATTGAACTACAGCAGGAGCACAGGCGTGAACTACAGCAGTATAACAGTGAACTACAGCAGGAGCACAGGCGTGAACTACAGCAGTATAACAGTGAACTACAGCAGTATAGCAGTGAACTACAGCAGTATAACAGTGAACTACAGCAGGAGCACAGGAGTAAACTACAGCAGTATAACAATGAACTACAGCAGGAGCACAGGAGTGAACTACAGCAGTATAGCAGTGAACTACAGCAGTATAACAGTGAACTACAGCAGGAGCACAGGAGTGAACTACAGCAGTATAGCAGTGAACTACAGCAGTATAACAGTGAACTACAGCAGGGGCACAGGAGTGAACTACAGCAGTATAGCAGTGAACTACAGCAGTATAACAGTGAACTACAGCAGGAGCACAGGAGTGAACTACAGCAGTATAACAGTGAACTACAGCAGGAGCACAGCAGTGAACTACAGCAGTATAGCAGTGAACTACAGCAGTATAGCATTGAACTACAGCAGGAGCACAGGCGTGAACTACAGCAGTATAACAGTGAACTACAGCAGGAGCACAGGCGTGAACTACAGCAGTATAACAGTGAACTACAGCAGTATAGCAGTGAACTACAGCAGTATAACAGTGAACTACAGCAGGAGCACAGGAGTGAACTACAGCAGTATAACAATGAACTACAGCAGGAGCACAGGAGTGAACTACAGCAGTATAGCAGTGAACTACAGCAGTATAACAGTGAACTACAGCAGGAGCACAGGAGTGAACTACAGCAGTATAGCAGTGAACTACAGCAGTATAACAGTGAACTACAGCAGGGGCACAGGAGTGAACTACAGCAGTATAGCAGTGAACTACAGCAGTATAACAGTGAACCACAGCAGTATATCAGTGAACTACAGCAGTATACTGTATCAGTGAACTACAGCAGTACAGCAGTGAACTACAGCAGGAGCACAACAATGAACTACAGCAGTACAGCAGTGAACTACAGCAGTACATCTGTGAACTACAGCAATACAACAGTGAACTACAGCAGTATACTGTATCAGTGAACTACAGCAGTACAGCAGTGAACTACAGCAGTATAGCAGTAAACTGCAGCAGTATATCAGTGAACTACAGCAGTACAGCAGTGAACTACAGCAGTATATCAGTGAACTACAGCAATACAACAGTTAACTACAGCAGTATCAGTGAACTACAGCAGTACAGCAGTGAACTACAGTAGTATAGCAGTGAATGCAGCAGTATATCAGTGAACTACAGCAGTACAGCAGTGAACTACAGTAGTATAACAGTGAACTGCAGCAGTATATCAGTGAACTACAGCAGTACAGCAGCCCTCGTGTCACTGAACAGAATGTTTTTGATTTTCTGTACATACTGCCGTTTAGTATGGAGGACCAAACCTGAGAAAAGTGTAAATAAATAAATGTATAAATACATACAGCAGTTAATAAATAAAAGAATGAATAAATACAGAAATAAATAAATGTGTGAATAAGTAAATAAAAATTATTTCTATGTTTATTTATTTATATATTTATTTATTTCCACATTTATTTATTTCCACATTTATTTCTACATTTATTTATCAATGTATGTATTTATTTCTGCATTTATTTATTTCCACATTTGTGTATCCGTATGCTAATGAGGTAGGAGGGACAAACATCAGTCTCATTCAGGATTGGTCAGCTGAGCGATCCAGTCAGATCCATAGGGATGGCTAGACGCTACACATCTCATTGTTTTCCACTGATTTTTGCAAGGCCACTTTTACTTACAGCAGTCAGGACCGAATTTACATTGGGCTAAGGTACAGTTTGCCTGTAACAACTGACTTTCACCACCAAAACAACATACCAGAGGACATCTGGAGACCACCAGGATCTCTGTGGATGGTCAGCCCACCCAGAAGTGACGGAGGCGGCTCAGGGAAAGGAAGCAGAGGGGAGAATGCCGGTCGGGCCCGGCCGCTAAGATACAGAAACAAACGCAGAGACCACCGCGACCGATCATCTTCCTGAGCAGCGTCAGATCCATCACCCACAAAATGGACATATTGGAGCTACAGCTCTCCGCTAACAGCTCTGTCTGGAACTGCAGCGTTATTTCCATCACGGAGACGTGGCTTCGCTGATCCCCAGTGCTGCAGTTTTGAGCGGGCCGCACGTTACACCGGCAGGACAGAACACAAAGTCCCCCTCCTCTGCTCTTAGCGGAGTCTCAGAGTCTCTGTCTGTCTGGAGAGCTTCAGCAGTACTGTGTATGCTAGGAGTAGCAGAGATGTGGTCTAAAGAGCCGAGGTGGGAGCAGGGGGTAGCTTTGTATGCTCCATGGACATTGGTGTAAAGCAAGTCCAACATGCTATGCCCCTAGTGGCAAAGTTGATATGTTGGTTTGGTGTTACAGTCTTTAGAAAAACTGACCCATTTATTATTAACCAATGGGTTACATAAACTACTAAACATAAGAGTATTCTACAATTGAATAAAATAAATGAAAAATAAATTATAAGACTCCGCCCTAAGACAGCTAGGATAGGCTCCAGCCCCCCTGCGACCCTATGAGGATAAGCGGTCGATGATGGATGAATGGATATATTATAAGACACTGAAAAATTACCTCAATGAATCCAATAAAAACAAAAAAATATATTTCAAAATGCAAAATAACCACTAGTTTAACTGAAACAGAAGCATAATTCAAATTAAATAGAATAAATAAAAAAATAAATTATAAAAGACTGAAAATCTTCATGCTGTTTTTTCTGTTGCATGTTGACTAGAACAACAGTTATTACGGTAACCGGGTAGGCTAAAAATAGTTAAAAATAGAAATACAGCCGTACACCCACTTTTCAAGTGTGGAAAGAGACGGCTGTGGTCGTTTTCTTCGCCCCAGGTGTGGTGGCGTTTTGAGTTGTTTGATTTCAGTGGTTTATTACCTCCCGAACGGGGGCATCTTGTGTTTAATAGTTTAATTAGTATTTTATCCTGGTCTGTTTTATTTTACTTTTGACCAGCATCATTAGTTCGGGTTCCTTTAAGTTTGTGCTTTTTCTTAAAATAAATAATCATTACTGACCCGTTAGCAGATTCTGTCTCCTTCATTTCATCCCTGGAACAATTTTACTTTGGTTTCCTCCCTTCATCCCCTGGTACCATCCCCGGGAGGTAACAGACATATACAGTGCACTAAAAGTTTTTTTAGAGTGTTTATATCAGAGATTTTAGATGCAGTCCAATATAATCCGATACTCGTATTTTAGCTCATATCTGATATCTGGGCTGATATCTGATATTAATATCGGATCGGGATATCCCTACCTGCTACAATTAAAAAAACCCTTGGGATGGCTTGTTTGTTACTCACTGATGGTGCCATGCAGCTTGTGTTGCGCCTCGTTAGCATTAATGCTGGGGGGATGTACACAACCACCATAATGATAGCAGTGATCGGCAGATAGCATGGGCTGCACTTCACCACTCCAGGTGCAGTGAGGAGTGGGTAGCTGCTACCGTAGAGTCCACACACCATCTGTTGTTTACATAAACACACAGGCCACCACCGCAAGTCTTACCACGGTTATACAGCAGTATAACATTGAACTACAGCAGCATAGCAGTTATCACAGTGTCATATGAACAAATCAAACTGCCAACATTACAGAAAACAATAACTGAGGTTTTCATATTCAGGAATTCACGTACTGTACATAGACACTTCCACTGACCTTAAATTATTATTATACTATCCAGATCGTCATAACGTCAATAATAGTTTATCTGATTTTCACAATATGGATGTAACGTGAGACTTCTCTGAGCAAGTCTTACAATAAACAGTTGAAGGTCAGATGAAGGGGAGTGGAGCAGGACTGTCTACTGTCAGGATGAAGTGGAGGAGGTTCACTGGTACAGCAGCAGAGAGGAGAACAGATTTAAAATATGACAGCAATGATATGATTGGCTCAAGGAGAACCAAACAGATTCTGTCATGGTAACTTAGAGAGAACACTCATCTAGGATAAGAGAAGAACTACATGTCTGCACATCTGAATCAGACTTGACCAGCGAGAGAATAAACTTTGAAGTATAGCAGCCAGATACACTATATTGCCAAAAGTATTCGCTCACCTGCCTTGACTCGCATATGAACTTAAGTGACATCCCATTCCTAATCCATAGGGTTCAATATGACGTTGGTCCACCCTTTGCAGCTATAACAGCTTCTCTTCTGGGAAGGCTGTCCACAAGGTTTAGGAGTGTGTTTATGAAAATTTTTGACCATTCTTCCAGAAGCGTATTTGTGAGGTCACACACTGATGTTGGACGAGAAGGCCTGGCTCTCAGTCTGTGCTCTAATTCATCCCAAAGGTGTTCTATCAGGTTGAGGTCAGGACTCTGTGCAGGCCAGTCAAGTTCATCCACACCAGACTCTGTCATCCATGTCTTTATGGACCTTGATTTGTGCACTGGTACATAGTCATGTTGGAAGAGGAGGGGGCCAGCTCCAAACTGTTCCCACAAAGTTGGGAGCATGGAATTGTCCAAAATGTCTTGGTATGCTGAAGCATTCAGGGTTCCTTTCACTGGAACTAAGGGGCCAAGCCCAGCTCCTGAAAACAACCCCACACCATAATCTCCCCTCCACCAAACTTTACACTTGGCACAATACAGTCCGACAAGTATCGTTCTCCTGGCAACCGCCAAACCCAGACTAGTTCATCAGATTGTCAGATGGAGAAGCGTGATTCCTCACTCCAGAGAACACGTCTCCACTGCTCTAGAGTCCAGTGGTGGTGTGCTTTACACCACTGCATCCGATGCTTTGCATTGCACTTGGTGATGTATGGCTTGGATGCAGCTGCTCGGCCATGGAAACCCATTCCATGAAGTTCTCTGCACACTGTTCTTGAGCTAATCTGAAGGCCACATTAAGTTTGGAGGTCTGTAGTGATTGACTCTGCAGAAAGTTGGTGACCTCTTCACACTATGTGCCTCAGCATCCACTGACCCCGCTCCATCAGTTTACGTGGTCTACCACTTCATGGCTGAGTTGCTGTTGTTCCCAAACACTTCCACGTTCTTATAATACAGCTGACAGTTGACTGTGGAATATTTAGGAGCGAGGAAATTTCACGACTGGATTTGTTGCACAGGTGGCATCCTATCACAGTTCCACGCTGGAATTCACTGAGCTCCTGAGAGCGACCCATTCTTCCACAAATGTTTGTAAAATCAGTCTGCATGCCTAGGTAATTGATTTTATACACCTGTGGCCATGGAAGTGATTGGAACACCTGATTCTGATTATTTGGATGGGTGAGTGAATGCTTTTGGCAATATAGTCTATGTCCTCATGTTCATCATCTGTGTGGATATTTTCAGCCTGACCTCTGGTCCAGTCCAGCAAAAATGTGATTTCATATTAAAGCCTCACAGTTTAGTCAAATCACTTTGAGCACTGATGCATATTTCACTCTAACTGGCATAATCTCCCTGGAAACACATTTCCATTTGCAAAGGAAGGCAAACATCCATATGTGGTAATAGCCTCAGATATGATGACTTCACACACTTCCTCACTGGGGAGTGGATGATGGATATGCACACTGGATGGCACACAATACAGCATAAGCTTCTGACTGATGGTCTGGGATAATATGCGCCCACTTTTTGTCAAGCTTATTGTCAAAACAGGTAAACCAATGCTTAAAGTGAGTTTTGCAGCACTGACATAGTACAAATTATAAGGAACTACAAAGATGCTAACAGGTCACAGCAGTGGAGAAGCCTTTCATGGGACTGTGATGGTAACCTGACTCTCACCAGCTGAATGTAGTTCCGCTTAGCTCCACACATACATCTGGGATCTCACCCGATGGGAAGGATTTCAAGGGAGCAAAACCAATGAACCAATCGGGATCGCCGGACGGAATCATCATAGCCATGACGTAGAGGAGAAGCAACTATTTCATTCAGACAACAATGGTGGCTCGCAGCGAGGAATCATGCGTTGACATTGATTCTGCTATTTCAACTGTGTTGTTGAATCTATTGCATCCATCCATTATTTAACTCTTATCCTCATAGGGTCGCGGGGGGCTGAAGCCTATCCCAGCTGTCTTAGGGTGGAAGGCAGGGGACAACCTGGACAAGTCACCACCTCATTGCAGGGTGAATCTATCACATATTCATTCTTAAAAAGATGAACAGAGAACGGTTTTGAAAGCATTTATTGGTGGCAAGGATGTTTTTGCTCTTCTCCCGACCGGATTTGGCAAGAGTTTGATTTATCAATGGGACAAGTGTAGGACTTCATCCTTATTAATATCTCCCAGCTGATTGTTCTAGTAGAGGATCAGATCCATGAAGCTGAAAAATTGGGGGTTACAGGACTGCAGCTGTGAGGAAGAAACAACAACGAGATCCTCCACGGATGTTGCCGAGTTGTGGCACGTGAGATGTGACTGGTTGGAGAAGCACATCATTAAAGATAATGGACTAGTGGTTTATCCAATCACATGCAAGAATTTTTGATAAGGCCATGCCTTCTGAAATACATCTCCAATGGAGGAAACCCAGATGTATGTGTGGAGCTCAAGTGAAACGCCATGTGGAGCTAAGTGGAACTACATTCAGCTGGCGAGAGTCAGGTTACTATAATGGACAGTGTCAACGAAATGTGACAATATGAAAGTTGTTGTTCTCAACAATGAATATATGGAGGAACTTCAGATTCAACTGATTCTAATTCTTAGGTTGTTAGAAGAAGGCAGCTTCAGTCAGGGAGAGTGAGCATGAGCATCTTCACACACAGTGTCCACTGCACGGAGCAGGTCCTCTGATTTAGAGCCTGATGCTCAGACATTCTCCACCTCCAAACAGAGAAAAACTCCTCAGGAGGACTGAGAAAAGGAAAGTAAGATGGTAGGAACACCATGAGCATCCTTGGATGAGTAGTGAAGCAGGCCCTGATGAGTGGACCTCAGTAGAAATTCACATTGTCCCACACAGTGACATAGTTCAGTAGGTGAGGCCCTACGAGACCTCTCTGATTTTCAGGGATGTCAGGAAACTAAACTAACTCTTTGATTGGTCATGTGACATAGATGGTATTCATGGTATCATGTTCTGAAATAATGTTACACTTGTTCATGTGATGACTGATACAATGAAATGATGCCGAGAGAAAAACCAGACTGAGAATCAACAATCAGTTTACATCAACCACATCTATTCCCTTGGGAAGTGTGCTAAATGTAGGCTAACTGTGCTAACTGTAAGCTAACTATACTAACTGTAGGCTAACTATAGGCTAACAATGCTAACTGTAGGTTAACTATGTTAACTGTCGCTGACTGTGCTATCTGTAAGTTAACTGTATGCTAACTGTGCTAACTGTAGGGTAACTGTGCTAAATGTAGGCTAGCTATGCTGACTGTAGGCTAATTATCCTAACTGTAGGCTAACTATGCTATCTGTAGGCTAACTGTTCTAACTGTAGGTTAACTGTGATAACTGTAGGATAACTCTGCAAACTGTAGGCTAACTGTGCTATCTAGTCAAGTCAAGTCAATTTTATTTGTATAGCCCAATATCACAAATTACCAATTATCCTCAGAGGGCTTTACAATCTGTACAGGATATGACACCCTCTGTCCTTTACAAATGACCCTCACATTGACTAAGGAAAAACTCCCCCCAAAAAAAACTTTTAACAGGGAAAAAGAAACGGTAGAAACCTCAGGAAGAGCAACAGAGGAGGGATCCCTCTTCCAGGATGGACAGACGTGCAATAGATGCCATGTGTACAGAATAACAACTATGAAAACATATTAACATTCCATATAACAACAGTTAATACATATAGAATTGTATGAAAGGGGATGAAGACCACCATCAAGCTGCCGGCAATGGATTCTGACCAACACATCTTCCTCTCCACCACGCCAAACAGATGGGGCATAGCAAAACGTCCTGCACCATGCCAAAAAGGAGAAGTCTCAGCAAGATGTCCCCCTCTTCACCACATCAAGCAGTAACCAAAAGATGAAGCCTGGTCTGCTCAATCTCTACTCCGCCAGGTAAACTGGACCCATGGATACCTGAGAGATGAGGAAGATCAGGGACTACGAGGCAGGAAGCTGGTTAGTAACATGGTTAATGGGAGGAAACACATCCTCTTCTCCACTGCTCCAATAGATGTAAGTTCTGTTTCAAAAAATGAGTCAAACCAATGGAGACAAACTGTAATGTGTTTCTGCCTGTGGTCTGAGCAATCTGATGTCAATCATCCTCAGTGTGTCTTGAGTACATGAGTACCCTGACTACCTATACTCAGATCTGTCCTCCAGGACACATGTTAATATCAGGTCTGACCAGGGTTTAGGATACAAGTCCTGGCCATAAGCACTAAAAGACACTGTTCAACAATAGTTTTAGCCAAGGCTTTATAATTCATTTAATATACCAGTATCAGGAATGAAACTGCCTCCGAGCTGAGTCTCTAGTTGCCATGGCAACAACTTCCTGAGCAATTCCCAAGTGCTGAAGCAGGTGTTGTCATTATTTAGCAGCATCTGAAATATCATTTGACTGTCAATCATATCAGACCCAACTTTTTTTTCTGCAGAGCTGTCAATCTTCCCTTTTGTCACCTTCGTGCTAATAGCGACTCTGGTGAGAAGCTAATGATTAGCGAACGAGTTACACACCCACAGATTTCCTGAACTCCTCCAGTTATCTCACATGGTAGTGAGATGTCACACCAGTAATTGTGTGACGGTGGGCAAACCGTCATTAGCTTTGTATTCTCACACTCTCACACTCACTCTCTGGCAGCCTGCTGCTCAGCTGTCATATCACTGCTTTAGTCTGCAGTGTCAATGGCATTCTGGGTATGTACCAGCCCTCATTAGCCTCCCTCTCCTTTGTAACTCTTTCCAGAGTCTCTCTGTTCCTTGTTCCCTCATTAGTCCTCCTGGTCCGGCCTCTGCAGCTATATAGCAGCTTCTGTGTGTGGATGTTATCCATGTCTCTATATGTAAATGGCTTGTATAATGTGAAACCAGCTTTAGCCACAGCAGGAGCAGAAATGTTTACCTTGTTGTTTCAATTGTTGTATGCAGATGACAAAATAAATCATAAAAAAATAAACAGGTAAAACAGCCGGCAGTGAAACAAAGAAAGAATAACTACATTTTGCCTCACTTTACTGAATACCAGTATGTCAATGAGCTGCACATACTTGAACTTGACTTTTGATTTGAATTTGAGATTATAGAGAAACACGTTATGGTTATATGTTTTGAATAAATAAATGCACAGCACTAAGATTAACAGGTCAAATTTGGTTGACTAATGAAAGGAAAACACTTTCTGCATGTTTAGTCTGGATAAACAAAAAAGCACTGTGGTTGCTAAATGCTAACAGACATACAGTATTTGTTGTTTTGTCTTTTTAAATAATGAGGTGAATGTTGCTGTTGCATTTACAAGTTAGCTCACAATATAAGGAAAACCCTACTAGTATATAGTGTTTTCATGTGTTGCACAGTTGTCCTTTCATTCATTCATCATCAACTTCTTATCCTCTCATAGGGTCAGGGGCCTGCAGCCTATCAGCTGTCATAGGGTGAAAGGAAGGGTTCATCTGGACAGGTGTCCAGTTCATTGCAGGATACATAGAGACAGACAGCACAGAGAGACAGACAACCGTTCACACGACTCATCTACTCATCTAGATCAGCCATTGACCTTAGTAGGCCCAAAAAGGCCCCCGGGCCAGGACTCAACACATATACAGTCTTGCAGTGAGGTGACAGTGCTAACCACTGCACTCAAGCCCTTTGTCCTTCCAATAACTAAAAAATGAAATTCTTGCTCCTGCAAATAACAACAATACTTTGTCAAGATTATGTGATGATTGATTGAAACTGGCACAGTTGACTCAAATCCACTCACAATTATCTCACCATTACATAACACATAATGATGCAGAGGAAGTGCCTCATAGGAGACCGGGGTTCGAATCCCGGTCAGAGTCATCCAGTAAGGGTCCTCAGGCAAGACCTCAACGCTACACCAGCCTACCTCAATAAGAGCGGATACAATACTGATAGATTCATACCTGCTCGGACGTTGCCCGGTTAACAAGGTCCTCGTCAGATGCTAGGAAGTCAGGGCAATCTGATGAGAAATGGGCTACTGGGACTGTCACTGAGACCAATAAGCTGATACACAGTACAGCAACAGTATTCCTTGAGATGCTAGGATATAAGCTCAGTACCCTTGGCAGGAGGCAGTACCCTCCATGGAAGAGATGATTGGAGGCCAAGATAAAGGCAACACGGAGAGAAGTCAGCCAGCTAACAGAGATGCAGAAAGGGAACATGGTGAATAAAGGGGTACCCAGGAAATACAACAAGCTGCCCATACCTGAAGCACTTGAAACTGCCAAACAGAGACTAACAGCTCTGGCCTCTCGGCTGAAGAGATACACTAAGGAGGTAGAGGGTAGGACAGTAAACAAGATGTTCTCCACTCACCCGGCCACACGGTGTACTCTCAGTGGCAGGGAAGTAACATCAGCCCAGACCCACCAAGAGCTGAGATGGAAAGATACTGGAAGAGCATCTGGAAAAGAGAGGCATCACACAACCAATGCCCAATGGCTTGTGGACCTGAGAACTGACCACAGCAGCCACCCAGAACAAGAACCAGTAACCATTTCAATGGCAGATGTCCAAGAGTGTCAAAGATGAAGAACTAGACAGCTCCGGGCCCCAATATGATTCATACGTACTGGCTTAAGAAGTTGACAGCACTCCACGAACGCCTGGCAGCACAGATGAACCAGCTGCTTAGGGATGGGACCCACCCAGGGTGGCTAACTGTAGGCAGGACAGTCCTCATCATGGAGGACCTGTCTCTGTACAATATGGAAGCTCCTGTTAGGCATCATGGCAGCTAAGATAGTAGGCATATGGCTCAATACATGAGCGGGGCACGGAAGGGAATTGGCAGTAACAACAGAGGAGCCAAACACCAGCTACTGGTCGACAGAGCAGTTCACAGAGACTGTAAGAATCGACAGACCAACCTGTGCACTGCCTGGATTGACTACAAGAAGGCCTACGATTCAATGCCACACACATGGATACTGGGATCTCTGGAACTGTATAAGGTCAACAGGACACTAAGAGCCTTCATCAAGAACTCCATGGGAATGTGGAAGACGACCCTAGAGGCCAACTCAAAGCTGATCGCCCAGGTCACCATCAAGTGTGGCATATACCAAGGGGATGCACTATCACCACTGCTGTTCTGCATAGGTCTGAACCCCCTCAGTCAGATCATCACAAAGAGCGGCTTCGGATACCGATTCCGAAGTGGGGCAACAATTAGCCACCTGCTCTACATGGATGACATCAAGCTGTATGCCAGGAAGTGAAGGGGGGAACCTACCAGAGGGCAGGACAGGAGACATTCAAGACAGCTACAAATATCTTGGTATCCCACAGGCTAATGGAAACCATGAGGAGGCCGCAAGGAGGTCAGCCACAGCTAAATATCTCCCGAGAGTAAGGCAAGTCCTGAGAAGTCAGCTGAATGGTAAGAACAAAGTCATCAACATATAGGCACTACCTGTTATCAGATAATCCGCTGGGATCATAAGCTGGCCAAAGGAGGAGATAGAAGCCACAGATATCAAGACAAGGAAGCTCCTCACTATGCATGGAGGGTTTCACCCCAAGTCCAGCACCCTGAGGCTGTGCACTAATCGGAAAGAGGGAGGCCGAGGACTAGTGAGCGTCAGAACCACTGTCCAGGATAAAACATTGAAAATCCAAGAATACATCAGGAAAATGGCCCCAAAGGATGAACTGCTCACTGAAAGCCTCAGGCAGCAGAAACCTGAAGAGTGTGAGGAGGGCGAGGAGCAGACAACATGGAGGGACAAGCCCCTACATGGCAGATCCCACCATCAGATAGAGGAAGTGGCAGCACAAGTGATCATGGCAGCACAAGAACAGGCCCTGAGCATGAGGGCTATAGAGGCCAGGATCTACAACAGTAGACCACACCCAAGGTGCAGGCTGTGTGAGGAGGCCCCTGAGACAGTCCAGCACATAGTAGCAGGATGTGAGATGCTCGCTGAATCAGTGTATATGGAGAGGCACAACCAAGTGGCTGGGATAGTGTACAGGAACATCTGGACCCAGTATGGACTAGAAGTACTCAAATCCCAATGGGACATACCACCAAAGGTGGTTGAGAACAACAGGGCTAAGGTCCTGTCGGACTTCAGCATCCAGACTGACAAACAGCTCCTGACTAACCAAGCGGCCATAGTGGTGGTGGACAAAGAGCAGCAGAGGGCAGTGGTGATAGATGTGGCAGTACCAGCTGATGCCAACATCAAGAAAAAGGAGCACGAAAAGGTTGACAAGTACCAAGGGTTGAAAGAACAGCTGGAACTAATGTGGAAGGTGAAGTGACGTGGTCCCTGTGGTGGTAGGAGCACTCGAGGCGGTGACCGCCAAACTGGAAGAGTGGCTCCAGCAGATTCCAGGAACAAAATCTGAAGCCTCAGTCTAGAAGAGCGCAGTCCTAGGAACAGTGAAGATACTGCACAGACCCCTCAAACTCCTAGGACTCCGGTAGAGGACCCGAGCTTGAGGATAACACAGATACCACCCTACAAGGGTGAGAGGAGCATTTTTTTGTATATGTATACGTGTATATATACGTATACACATATATATATATATATATATATATATATATATATATATATATATATATATATATAAGTCCGACAGGACCTTAGCCCTGTTGTTCTCAACCACCTTTGGTGGTATGTCCCATTGGGATTTGAGTACTTCTAGTCCATACTGGGTACAGATGTTCCTGTACACTATCCCAGCAACTTGGTTGTGCCTCTCCATATACACTGATTCAGCTAGCATCTCACGTATATATATACGTGTATATATACGTGTATATATATACACTATATATATATATATATACTGTATATATATATAGAGCATTCCAACAGTTCCCACCACCCTTAGTCACCTTGCCCTGACTGGGATTCAGACCACTGTACTACTGACACTAACACTTAATTGAAAACACAACAACGTCAATGTAAAATAAAATTGGATACAACTACTTTGTATACAAAAGAATGTTTTGTTTACTACCACTCGTGGCTATTGAAACTATGGAGCCACATTTTTCAGCTCAAACAATAAATTAACGTGGCAGACGGTACCAATCCCTGTTTTTGCATGTGTGATTCATTAGGACATTGTTTGAAAGCTTTCAATGAGTTCTTTTGGTGATTTGAGCTTAACTGGTCAAGGCTTTAAAAACCCGGAGGAAAAATGCAAGCTGTCAGAGACGGTCACCATGCCACGCTTAGCAGCAAACATGAGGGAGCAGGCCATCGGTATGCTGAGATCCAGAATGACCGAAGCGAGGGTAGCCAGGCATTTTGGCTTCCACAGATGCACTATCTCACGCCTGCAGGCACGTTATGCACAGACATAATGTGCAGGTTATGGACTGGCCGCCTTATTCCCCAGATATGAATTCGATTGAACACCTTTGGGACAATCTGGATTGCCATGTACGGCGTCGTATTCCACTGCCGGTGACGGTTGCTGATCTCCGTACTGCACTCTTGGAAGAGTGGGAAGCGATTCCAGTGGTCAAAATCAATCATGTCTATGCCATGACGATCACACACGATACTGATTTGTAATCCACGCGGATTAATTTTTCTATTGTTGCTTTTGTTCATTTATGTTCAGTATCATACCAAGTGAAGTCGCCCAATAAATTATGAAAATTCAAATTAATATCGGAAACAATGTTGTGTTTTTAATGCCTCTTATATATATATATATATATATATATATATATATATATATATATATATATATATATATGTGGATAGTACAGAGTGCAGCTGACATTTAGATAAATAAGGTCTGAAGGAACCCTATAGGGCCCTGAAAAGTGAGACTAAAATTACTAGGAAGTGTTGGTTGGAACTGTAGCTTTAGGGTCTGTTTGTTTGACTGAGCTCTGGGATGACAATGAGGAAACTCAATCTGAACTAGTTTGGAAGTAAACAAGACATGAGCATCAGACAACTGGACTCAAATGCAAAACCCACAGTTTAAAAAGCAAAAATGCTTTAGTTGAAAAATAGTTTTAAGAGGAAGACGAACTGGCAAAGGACAAAGGGACATGCAGACTATTTATACAAGACGTAAAAGGACACAGGTGGAAATAATCAAGGTGGGACAATACGATGTAGCATAAATAGTGTAAAGCAGATTAGTCAATCATTAATTAATATCAAATTATGTATTTATGAACAATATCTTTAAGTTATTGATCATAAACCAAAAATTGCCTTTAATAGTAGAAATTATCAGGGCGCCACCCAGTTTTGCTAAAACAGGGAAAACTTGTGAATTTGACATTAATTAATAGTCTCTTAATCTCAGGAGCTACGGAGTTCTTGAGCTAGTGTACAGTGATTCAATTGCTTTATATACACACACAAATCAAATAACCAAGTTCTTTATAAATGAGATGTTTATTTGACAAACTATAACCACACTACTACTGTAACAGAAAATAACTAATAATAAATGTTTAGTTTGATGAACTAAATGACCAGGTTACTAACAGAAATAAGAAAATAGAAAAAACATGGGAAAACATGGGATTGACTCATTGTGACCAAAATGGAATGAATGATTACACAAAAGTTTAAGGATGAATGATGAATTGATTCAATGTGACCAGTTTAATTCAGTGGTGGTTATTTAGACCAAATTAAGAATTAGGCTGTTAACAAAATTTGGTTTAGGTTTGGTGTACCATTCAGCAGTTGAGAGTTTGAGAGGCATCAGAGAAGATTGTGAGTAATTTACTATTCAGAATTGGTTTAGCATTTTATTGAAATCTTACTAAATATTATTAAGTTTGCTGGATTAAGCCCTAAATTCAGGTCATTTAATTTAGCGTCTAATCATCAAACTCTTTAATATCTGTAAGATGTATATGCATTATATCACCGTTCCTGGATGGATGGGAGTGAGGAGTGGCTGCAGGTTCTGTCTGGATCTGCTGGATCTCTGCAGGCGACTTCGGCTTGAACTTCACCAGTGGCTCTTTCGGGCATCGGTGGACATCTCTGGACAGCTCTGGACATCTCTGGGGAGTTCTGGGAACCTTTGGTCATCTCTGGACAGTTCTGGACAGCTCTGGGCATCTTTGGTCGTCTCTGAACATCTCTGGTTGACATGGCTCCATCTCAGTCTCTCTCTGTCTGTCTCTCCTCCTCACAGCATAGTCTCTGTGCCCTTGCTTCAATTCTTCCCCCCTCTTTGTTGGTGGGGGAGGTCGGCTGGATTCACACCAACGTGTCGACAGTCTTTCCTTCTTTTAAGTTTCTTCATGATGGCTGGAGTCATTTTCTGCAGCCTGTGTCTGAGCAGAGGAGCTGGCTCACATTTTCAGGGCAAAGGAGTAGACAGAGGACCATCCTGCCTCAAGACAAGATGGTCTTGAGGCAGGATGCAGAGTTGGACTGTTCTGGATAGGCTGTTCTTCATGCCATGAGGTGCTGGGTCCTGAGGAGGCCATTCAGAGGCAGCATTCAGAGTCTTTCAGTCATATCTGGAGCAGGTTGAAGATCCTGGAGAGGTTGCTCTTCATGCCATAAGAAGAAGAAGAAGAAGAAGAATTCCTTTATTAATCCCTCAATGAGGGAAATTACATTTTTTCACTCTGTTAGTATATATATATTTTTCAATTGCACATTACACACACAAGTCATGAAACAAACACATGCACATGCATTAGAGGAGAGGTGTCAGAGTGAGGGGGCTGCCCCTTATCCAGGCGCCCCGAGCAGTTGGGGGTTCGGTGCCTTGCTCAAGGGCACCTCGGCAGTGCCCAGGAGGAGGAACTGGCACCTCTCCAGCTACCAGTCCACTCTCCACATTTTGGTCCGACCTGGACTTGAACTGGCGACCCTCCGATTCCCAGCCCAAGTCACTACAGACTGAGCTACTGCCGCCCCCAGTGGTTGGGCTGGGCCTGCGGTGGGACAGCATGTCTCTGTCTCTGGGTCATCATTGTTTCCCTCCCCCTCCCAGCATGTGGGAGAGGGAGAACAGAGATGCAGTGGAGAGGATGAAGACCAGCACTTGACTGGCTGAAGGACTGAAGAAGAGTAGCGAGCGCGCTCAGACCAGCTGAGGCTTTTTACGATCTTTGTTGAAGGTCCAGTGGGGGTGTGACCACTGGTCCATCCCCATCCACCAAGTTAACAAAGATGATATTCTTTTAACTTATTTAATGTTAATACTGCTGTGTTTTACTTTATTAAAGTTTCTCTATGTGAAAGCTCTCTCTCTCCACTGCAGATCAATACCAAACACCCTATAATAGGAAACCACAGAACAAAACTTGACCAATTGAATTGAAATTAATCAACAAATTAAACACACAGATGAACCATGGTATCAGAGCATGTAGGAAGGTGTACTACAACAGGCAGATCTATGTATGATTGTGTCTGTAGAGTTAATCCACAACCAATCCCACATGTCACATTTAGTCCTTATCAGAAGGAGGAAAGGGAAGAGGATCTATGTGGAGACTGATGTTTGACATTGTAACAGTGATACTTATATGACAGTAGCTGAGGAATTAAAGCATAGTTAACCATTAAAATCTTAATGTAATGTTCTGTTCCAGGCAGGGAGAAAGGAAGAGGCCACATTAAGCTTTGGATGTGTCTGGCAGGATTAAAGCAGGAATGTGGGCAATAAAACTCCTCCTCCTGGTGTATGTCCTGGAGTTCCTTGGGTCAGACAGGAGGAACTGGTCTTATCTGTTTATTTTGCCAGTCTTAAAACTTAAGCCTTTAGCAGTTAGGTGCCACATAGTGTCAGATGGATTTCCTGGGGAAATACTCAGAAATGAGAAGAGTTAAGTTCATTATTTTATGCTCATTGATATGCTACATAATATTCTTTTATCTTATTTAATGTCAATACTGCTGTTTTACTTTATTAAAGTTTCTCTATATGAAAGCTCCCACTCTCAGCTGTAAATCAACACCAAGCACCTATAGTAGGAAACCACAGAACAAAACTTGACCATTTGAATTGAAATTAATCATCAAATTAAATAACACAGATGAACCATGATATCAGAGCATATAGGAAGGTGTTTTCAGTCTATGCATAGCTGTGTATGTACAATTATTTCAAACTTAGTGTAACATGTGTCACATTGATCCTGTATAAGAGCAGATCTTCTGGCTAAGCAAAGATAAAGAGGAATACAACATGGCTCTGGCTGTGTGTGTCTGCTCAGGATGAATTTAGGAATGTAGAAGGCAGTCATAAAACTTCCCCCCAACTCCATATGTGTCCTGGAGTTCCTTATGGTCAGTGTTTTCTCCCCCATAGTTTGTTTATTTGGCCAGTCGTAAAACTTAAGCCTTTAGCACTTAGGTGCCAGGTAGTGTCAGGGTCCTGGAAAATACTGAGACAGTTATAGAATGTCTTAATTATAACAAAAGTCCATTACTTTATACTCAATTTATGATACAACGATCACAAACAGAACTGACAAGACACAACAATATATGCTTTAAAGTAATTATAATTCAACTGGATTATTATATTAATTGTCTAAAAACATTGGATGATATTGCACTCAGCTTCTGAAAGGCTTACCTATGATGCTTTATGATATTCCTGACTACATTCCTAATTACATTTCCCAGGAGGTAATCCTTTTATTTTCAGAAAATTAAGCGAAAACATAAGATACATTTAAGAGGATGCTGCTGCATGAAGCCTATCATTGACACATCTTGATGATCTTGAAGAAAGCCTGAGGCCCAAACCGTCATCACAATAAAATAGATGTGTATGAGCCAGATGTTGCAACACCTGGTTTTAAGTCTGCTTCAAGTGATCAGCACCTCATCACAAACCCCACATACAAGAATTCAGTAGTTATGATCACACTGGAAGCCAACCTGCCTCCGTACTGCAAACAATTTGAGTCATTGTAAGCCAGTGTGGATAAGCGTATCAATGCAGGAACGAACACGCACAAAGAAAAAGTGAATTGCTTATGTCAGATAACCTTATGGCAAAATTGTCTACCTGGCACAGCTTAAATAGTGTAACTTTTTCTGGGAAAGAAACACAGCTTTGCTTTCGCTCCCTTCATGGGTAACCTTACTCATTTGATGTGATTCATGCAGAAAGACAGCTCGCGTGGCAGGAGGGCATCAGTACAAATCCTCAAACAAACCAAAACATTTCCTCATCATCAGCATATGTCCCTTTTCAGAGCATCTCATCTGTATATTTTTAGATTTTCACAACAGAAGTAAACTTTCTCATTATCTGCAGTGGCTAAGGCATGGTGCAATCCTTAATAGATTCACCTGGCAGTGTGGAGAAAGCTGTAATCTTTGGTTTATTATTCTGCCAGTGACACAGTGAGGGCACAGCAGAGAAAGCAGCAGAAAAAGCTATTAGGGCTAAATAGAGTGTAACACATTCACACTTCAACTGTCAGCCTGAAGGGGCTGCAAGAAATTTGTTGAGGTTCAGTATGCTTGAGCTGGATTAGGTTATATGACATGTTATCTGACTTTATGTGAAGGCCAGAATGTTTCTGGTTGTTGTGAATGACTTCAGACGATGGAGCAAAAGGCAAAAGGCTTTCAGATGCTGTGAAAGGAACTGTGTGGAAATGAGTCCACTCAGAGAAGCCAGGTTACATAGGTACTGTATACTATGTGTACTGTAGTAACCTGGTTACTGGAGCGTGTACAGTTATCAGACTTCTCCTGAAGCTTGGCTTTCTGATTAGAACTTCACTTCCTCATTTTGTAGGATCAGGACGGACAGCAGCACTCTTTCTCACAACATGAAAGTGTCTGAATTTAACAGGAACAGGTTGGATATTAAACACAGTGGAACTAAGGCTCAGCCCTTCAATATACATTTGCTTTGATTTATTATGATGTTTATATATGAAAAATATTGTCATGTCAATATTCAAACTCATGGTACACCAAAATAACTTACAAAAGGTCCTGAAAGTAACAGTTTACTACTTACTGTGTACTTCTACTTCAGAGAAAAACAAATTTGGACTTGACTCGCACAATATAAGAAATCAAATACACTGCATTGTTATTCACTAAAAGTAAAGGAAGCTAACATTGTCAAGGATTGCAAGTGGACAACCGCATGAAGAGGCTCGACCTCTTCCACATCTACCTTCCTTCAACTGACAAGCTGCGTCCAGGGCCGCACCACCTCTTCAAGAGTTTGCCTTGGCCACATGGAACATACAAAGTCTGTGTAATGCCTGCCAATGTAATAATGTCCACAACTATAATAAACCACAAACGTTATAAAAATATGCAGCTTTTAATGTAACAATCCTGCAAATGCAATACATTTTCCACAAACATAACAACACAAGATTTCCCACAAATATACAGTAGTATTGTGTTTGTAGAAATTTATTGTTATTATTTGTGGGGAAGTGAAAATCTTCAACTTTCAATGTTGTAATAACTTCCTATAAATGTAATAACACAATGAATAATGGTTGTTGTTGTTGATTGTTGATGTTTGTACCTACTAATAGCCTACTGACTGTGGGTGTGGAATCAGTTGCTGACTCTCTGCTCTATGATCACGGAGCTCGCCCCCTCCCCCCGTCAATCACGTGTCCTCTGTCAATATCAGCCCTATCAATAAACAGGTGGGGTGGTGTTAAATTTTGTAAAAAAAATTATAATAATATATACTACTGCCACTAATGGTCACTAAAATGTTTTCTAAGCTCGCAATGTCCAATATTCAGAACTCAATATTCACAAAATATTTTTTCCAAGGGGACCCAGCCAATCTTGTGCCAGTATGCAAATTAGCCATGTGTTTTTATTTTCGGTTTGATTAGGTAACATGCAACACGCGCTCGCCACGCACCCATCCGCACCTCAACACTGAATACTGATTGCTTCCCATTTACACCCTAGCCTAGTTTTGTTGTTTAATTATTTCCGCAACAAGTGCACTGATTGCATGTAGATACCTGACATTTATTCAGTCCTTTCCTTGCATTATAATGCACAACTTTGCATAGGTTACTGCATGTTGAGAAAATTTATATCTGTATTGTACAACAATTTGGAGTGGCTGGTGTTTCACACACTGGGGGAAAACCCTCCAACCTAACGTTTAACTGCTGTAGCTTATCATTTGAATGTGGACCAGGGTGTACGCTATAGCCTATATTAAAGATGGGATTGTCTTGATTCTGAATCAAATAAGAACCCAGAAAAGTGGGACATCTGTGTGCTTAGGCCATGCTTCAACTGTAAGGATGGTGCCATATTTAAGACATAAAATAAGAAAATAAAGGGCATGCCACAGCCTACGCTCTCCACTTGGCATTTTTAAAATAACATTATTTGAATTATTTGTGTGCAAGGACTTCAATGCCAAGTTAAGAAAACTCAAGAATATAATACTATCATTCTGGCCAAACTGAAGCATGGGCAGCATGTCCTCCTCTCCAAATAGGAGAAGCTTCATCAAGATGTCCTTGTCATTACCATATCACTATATGGATCCATGGATACCTGTGAGATGACGAAGCTCAGGGACTCTGAGGCAGGAAGCTGGTTAGTAACATGCATTTCTCATCCTAATGCAGTGTATATGGAGTAATTATTCAGGATCAGATTGCATTTCTTTTACTGTGGGAATAAAGCAAAACTACACTGAGCAGGACATGAAGAAGTAAAGGGCAAAAATAAAGAAGAAGTGGAAAGTCCTGATGTGGCCTAAGAATTCTCAAGCAAGCAAAGCCTGGCTATAATATGTAATGGTTTGACTTCCACAATGCTATTGTAGATTACCTAACACAGACTGAACAAACGTTTTATAAGGATTTGTCTGACAGTGAAAGTCACACAGACTATACATAACTCCAGCTGATGTATGGCCGTCATCAGCCAGATGCCTTTAAACAGCTGTTCGGTCTTTCCCTCTCTGCTCGCTGGTGTCTGTTGTTATTTACAGTGGAGAGGACATGTTTAGGAGGACAGCCTGTGGGACCTGTGAATAGTGAGCCTGAACCACTATGGAGGTCATGTATGGAAGAACAAGCTTCATGTTGTGCAAAGTGCTTCATGAGAGCCTCACAAATGCTTCAGGTTCAGGATTTCCTCCAATAGTTTATGCTAGATGCTTTAAAGTAAATGAACTGGGCTGCTGAGCTACTGTTTCTTGAATATTGCTTCACCCACTGCAGTAGCTACCATTGATCTGTTCCACACAGTAAAGTTCATGTTCGACACTACAGTCCCTTGATCTCTTGTGACTGCCACTGACCCCTCTCACCCGGTCATCCATCCATCCATTTTCTCCCTCTTATCCTCTCATAGGGTCAGGGGGGCTGGAGCCTATCCCAGCTGTCTTAGGGTGAAAGACAGGGTACACCCTGGACAAGTCTCCAGTTCATCACAGGACACATAGAGACAGACAACCACTCACACTCACATTCACACCTACGGTCAATTTAAATTAACCAGTTAACCTAATCCCCATGCATGTTTTTGGATGGTGGGAGGAAGGCGGAGTACCAGAGAGAACCCACACAGACATGAGGAGAACATGCAAACTCCACACAGAAAGGCCCCAGGCCGGGAGTCATCTTGCTGTGAGGCGACAGTGCTAACCAACACACCACCGTGCCGCCCTGAAACCTCACATAATGACATAAATATTTTTTTTTTCTCCATAATGTGTTCATTTTCATCTTGGGGAGGATGTTTGTTTGTTTTGTGTCATGCACAATATGATGTACACCATCACTCATGCTTTGCCAAAATTTGCCAAATGATAGGTATCATTTCTGCGCACTGTAATTGTCAAGTTCCACTGATCGGCCTGAGGGGGTAGTAACAATGCTGAAGTGTCTATACGTCCACAAACAAAACATCACAGTCAATAAATGGGGGGGGGGGCTTTATATCTGTGAGCTGCCTTTGTTGTGATGCAAGTGTGCTCCCTCATTTACACTATATGTAACCCCCTCTCTCTCACACACATATACACACTAGCGAAGAGCTGTTTCCTAGCAACCATCTTACATTTTTCTGTGCAGAAGGAGAGCAGGTGCCTCCTCTCGCTCAGTGTGTCACAGTAATACCAATTCATGGTCGTCACTCCCAACAAACGAGGCTTTCACTGTTAGTTACAATCAGCAGATTATTCTTTTCATTCTACAATCTACTCGTTTTAAAGACAACAGCATGTTTATTTACTGACCCTCTTAACTGAAATGAGTTATCATGTAATCATAATTAATTGAGTTTTCTTTTGATCGTCCCTCTCTGCAGGGAGACCACATCAAGGATCCATAGACATTTTTAGAGATGTTAACATATACATCATATCATTAAACTAATCAAGACTGAATCAAGACAAAGCAAATAAGTTGAGTTTGATCATACACTCTACATAAGAAGTGATGTAGTGCCCAAGACCTCACCCAGTTTTACATTTTGGTCGTCATCATCTTGGTTTTTACTAAAATTTCACTAAATTTCCTAAATGAACAGTACTGTATTGAACAGGACTATAAACGTTGTTATGGTACTGACAAAATGTTTTACACAAAATAAAATAAAATCTTATATGGTTTCACCACAGGAGAGCCATGTCTCTATGGATGGATCTGTATAATTTGTTGGACAATGAAGCTGAAACTCCTGGTTTTAGACCACAATAATTCATTAGTATGGTGTAGGACCTCCTTTTGCGGCCAATACAGCATCAGTTCATCTTGGGAATAACAGATACAAGTCCTGCACAGTGGCCAGAGGGATTCTGAGCCTTTCTTCTTGCAGAATAGTGTCCAGGTCACTATGTGATGCTGGTGGAGGAAAACGTTTCCTGACTCGCTCCTCCAAAACACCCCAAAGTTTCTCAATAATATTTAGATGTGGTGACTGTGCAGGTTATGGGAGATGTTCAACTTCACTTTCATGTTCATCAAACCACTCTGTCACCAGTCTTGCTGTGTGTATTGGTGCATTATCATCCTGATACATGGCACCACCTTCAGGATACAATGTTTGAACCACTGGGTGCACATGGTCCTCCAGAATGGTTCGGTAGTCCTTGGCAGTGATGTGTCCATCCAACACAAGTATTGGGCCTAGGGAATGTCATGATATTGCAGCCCAAACCATCACTGATCCACCCCCATGCTTCACTCTAGGCATGTGTAACCGGATGGTTTGTATTTGCTCTGCATTTCAGGTCTCTGGTGTTTTTTTGTTGGTCTGTCTGTTTTGCAGCAGACGTGGCGATTGCAGCAGGAGGGTGACACCCCTTACCGGCACCTGTAGTGTAGTGTAGTGTAGGTCTCAGCCTCTAATGCAGTGTGGTTTATAAACCCCTTCCGGTTGGTTGTTCTTTCTCTCTCCTCTGCCGAAGTGAGTGCTGCTGGCTTCGTAGTGTCCCAGCGTGTGTGACGTGTGTATTCGGCAGGTTGGCGTGTTGGGCTGAGGTGGTGTGTGTATGCATGTCCCTGTCTGGTTAGTTGCTGCCATAGCTGCTAGCGGCTACAAGCACTGATGTTTGTATGATACAGGTTGTTTAGCTGGGGACTGCTGTTTGCCCTGCCTTGCCTCTAACCCTTTAATTGTTGTTGTTGTTTTTTTCAAGCCTTGCTCTGCCTAATTGGATGGACTGTAGTCTCGTGTGTCTCCCATGGATAGACGCTATTTTCAAACATACAGTAATAAGGTCCAAGTGTTGTCCGCTCCGAATTGGACAGTGTGTTGTCAGTGGGAGGGGGGAGGAAAGTTATTGCAGGGGTTATAGTGAGGGATCTGCCAAGTAGACATGTTGCATGGTTTTGCTGTTTTGAGTTTGTTATCAATAGTTGATTTCTTTTGAAGATATGTTTGGTTTTGTATTTTTCTTTGAGTTAATTTGTGTAATGAGACCTCTGCTGGAACTAGCTGTGGTTGTCTGGCTTTTTCCCTCTTAACTGAACCATGCAGATTGGTGTAGGAAATAAACTATATAAATGTTTTAGAACTATATTTTTGATAAACTGTTTTATTGTGAGTAATAAAGATTGTTAAATTGTAATACATACGTGCCTGTATTCATTTGTGAAGGGACCTGTGTATGGGTAGATTTTGGGAAACCCTCTCAGAGAAATTAAAGTAAAAGCAGTATATTCTTTAGGTGCAAGTCCTAAGGTGGTGTTGTCGGTGTTGTATAGATTCTCTAGATCTTCCCACTCACAGTTTTACCTGGTGCGTACATGCCACACATGCAAGAGTCTGGGTGGTACGCTTCTTTGGGGCTTCTCCACACCAGAACTCTCCTGAATGTGACAAAGACAGTAAAGGTGGACTCATCAGAGAACAATACATGTTTCACACTCTCCACAGCCCAAGACTTTCACTGTTGGCACCATTGAAACATTTGGCATTGGCACGAGTAACCAAAGGTTTGGCTATAGCAATCCGGCCATGGATATTGACCCTGTGGAGCTCCAGACGGACAGTGTTGGTGGAAACAGGAGAGTTGAGGTGCACATTTAATTCTGCAGTGAGTTGGACAGCTGTGGTTTCATGTTTTTTGGATACATCCCTTTCAGACAGCTTCCTCTTGCGTCTACAGTTCCTCCTGTTGGATGTGGTTCGTCCTTCTTGGTGGTATGCTGACATCACCCTGGATACCGTGGCTTTTGATGCATCACAAAGACTTGCTGTCTTGATCACAGATGCTCCAGCAAGACGTGCACCAACAATTTGTCCTCTTTTGAACTCTGATATGTCACCCAGAATGTTGTGTGCATTGCAATATTTAAGCCAAACAGTGCTATTACTCTGCTAATTGAACCTTCACACTCTGCTCTTACTGGTGCGAATCAATGAAGTCTAGCCACCAGGCTGGTCACATTTAGCCATGAAACCTCCAACACTAAATTGGCCAGTGTTTCAGTTTCATTGTCCAACACCTGTATATGTCAACAACAATAACAACATCAGGTCAAACCATTGTTTGTAAGATATCTTGGTATATGAGCAGTTTCCTTAAAAATAAATGATGGTCACATCTCTTTCACCTGTATTTTGTGCTGATCAGCAAATGTTTGCAGTCCCATCATGCTAAATTAAGAACATTAGCATGTGCAGCTAGTACAAACAAAGAGTTTCACACTAATGCCACTGATGCCTATGTAGCCTCTTCTCACTAACTGCATAATACACCCTTTAATGTACTGAGTACTGGTCCTGGCAGAAACGTGAACAGATTTGCTTCCCTCATCTGACTTTTGGTTTTGGACTCTGGTTTTGCTGCTTTGTCTTCGTCAGTTTTCCTGCAACACAGCAGCAGCCTACAGTGTTGATGATTTATTGTTCAAGATGCAAGATTCAAGATGTTAATTATCATGTGAACAGTAAGGAAACGTGTTTCCCTGTACAATGAAATACTTTCTTTGCTATCCACTATGAATGCCGAGCAATAAGTTTAAAAAAAATAGATAAAAATATAAAAATTAGATAAATAAAAACAGTAGCTTAAAGGCAAGTGAGGCAGCAATGTGATAAAGAAAGAAAAATGACAATACAGTATGTACAGTAAATACAGTAAAAAAATGTGCAATGTGCAATATTGTGCAATATTGGGCATGTGCAATTGAGCTGAATGTGCAATATTTGAGCAGAGGTAGTCTGTGGTTGAAGACTCCTATCAGCTGTTAAGGAGTCTGATGGCTGAGGGAAAAAAGGAGTTTTTCAGTCTGGAGGTTCTGCATTTCACACTTCTGTACCTCCGTCCTGAGGGGAGAAGTGTGAACAGTCCATGTTGGGGGTGAGTGGGATCTTTGATGATGGAGGCAGCTCTGCTGTCGACTCTGTGATGGTAGATGCTCTGCAGAGAGGCCAGTGGAGTCCTGATGATCTTCTCAGCAGTCTTCACCACTCTCTGCAGGCATTTACGGTCCATAGCAGTAGTGCTACCGTACCACACAGTGATGCAGCTGGTCAACACGCTCTCAACAATGCAGCTGTAGAAGTTGCTGAGGATCTTTGTAGACATTCCAAACTTCCTCAGGAAGTACAGCTGCTGTTGAGCCTTTTTAACCAGCTGTGTGGTGTTCAGTGTCCAGGTGAGGTCCTCAGTGATGTGGACGCCCAGCTATTTAAAGCTGCTCACCCTTTCTACTTCAAGCTCCCGGATAAACAATGGCTCATGAGGTCTCCTCTCCTTCCTCATGTCCACTATCATCTCCTTCGTCCTGTCAGTGTTGAGGGTGAGGTTGTTGTCCTCACACCAGGACAGTAGACTGTCCACCTCCCTCCTGTAGGCCACTTCATCCCCGCCAATGATCCGTCCTATCACTGCGGAGTCATCCGCAAACTTCAGGATGATGTTGTCCTTGTGGTAGGCGACACAGTCATAGGTGAACAGGGTGTAGAGGATGGTGCTGATGACGCACCCCTGTGGGGTACCTTTGTTAGTGATGATGCTGGCTGAAGTCCTGTTTCCGTCTATTGTTACCACTGTGAAAATTGTAATTTTTTTCTGCACTATGTCAACACAGTTATTGATAATGAGAATAATTTTAGTAAGGGCAATCTGTATGACCAAAAAACAGACATAAAGTAGGTCATTTCTCCTCTGTCATCAGACTAGAGCCCCCTGCTGCTTCCTCCAGTAGAGAACAACACCAGCATGGAGTCCTGCTGCTTCCTGCTCTACTGAGGGCTTTAGCCTCCTGCTGTGTGACAGTCTGTGCATGACTTCACATCTGTTTGCATGGGACAGAGAGACAAATGATACAACACCATTCTGGGTCCAGAGCTGCTCTGTTGCCTGAAAGCTGAGTCACTCCAGCTGATGTCACATTTCACTCCTTTTCCTCACTCTTTTGCTTCCCTCTCTTTATCCTGTGATTGACTGATATCAGCAGGAACCTTGAGCAGCTAAGCTTCCTCTGTGTTGTGTCTCTCTTCGTCATCGTCACCTCACAGTGTCGTCTCGCTGTGACACTGAACGAGCTCAGACTCCCTTTGATGGGAAGTTTCTACATATTGCACAAAACTTGCTTCACGTTGCATCAATGATGCAGTTGAAGACAGTCACTTCACTGTTGTGGGCCATGAAATGAAAATATGACGTGACTCCGCTGGTTTAACGGAATGTAAATGTGTGAGCAATGATGAGAAAACTTCAAACATAATTACAATTACAGCTTGCACTGCTGGTTTGCCTGTAGTGTCATACCAGTGTTTGATGCACTCTTTTTTTCAGTAACAAATATTACAAGATATGTTAGATGGGGCAAACAGATTTGCATTATGCCTGACAGTTCGACATGTTTGGATCTTTCAGAAGGCAAATAGTCTTTAAAGTTTACATTTTAGGTGCTAACTCTGCATAAGTGAGTAGCCTTGAGTAGAATTTATATAGCGTTAATATGGGTGGGAAGCTCTGCGTGACTCATATCTTTTTTTCAGTTCTGCATCATTTTTTTTGGCTGGTTTGGACCCAAAGAAGCAGCAGGCTGAGACAGTTTGCAAGCAATTGTCTTTTTATTTGACAAAGTACAGGAACAGAGGTGGAGCTGTGGTGATGGTGGAAGGTCAGCATGTTGACCAGAGTCTGTATTTAACACATGAGGACTGAGGTCAGGGAGGGACTGAGGACTGGAGGAGATGGCTGGGCTTTAATGGAGAAGCTTCAGCTGTGGCTCATCAGACCAAGAATCAGAGATTATTGGAACCAGCTAAAATACAGAGAAAAACACCCATGATGCTTTAAGGATTCATTAAAACTAAAAACAGATCACATCAAATGTTTAAAGTATTTAGGTGCAGTTGTATAGTAATATACATTGTATAGTAATATACAACTATAGTAATCTTACTTTGAACACAAGTAGCATGAGGAAAGGGGAAACATTGACCAAGGCTCTGTCAGATTAGCTTGCCCTGCATGGTGCACACTATGAGATTAATATTAAGAGATGCTTTTCTTGCCTCTATGTTTGTCTTGGGGGCACAATGTCTATGAAATAAATATCAGCACTGGGCAGAAACAGCCGCAACACAGGAGCACAATTCTGAGCAACTGCAAGAGCTTAATGAGAATTCATAGAGAATATTAATACTTTTGAGCCTGCAACAGCCATCGAAATCACCTATTAAGATTATTTTATAATTAAATAGTAATTAAAGGTTACACAACAAGGAGCTGCGCAGGGTGAGCATGCAGGACTTTAAAAAGTATTCTGCTGTAACTCACTGAAGCATGAAGACATATTTAATTGGGTTGTTGTGACCCTAAAATATTCACTCTCATTATGCCACATGTTAAAAACACAAAGGAATAAAACAGACTAATTGAGTTGGGACTCTAAAATTATTCACACTCTTCCTTACATAATGGGAATGAGGCAAAAGCAGTGACCTGAACAGTCCTCCCTTTAGCCCTTCAGCTTTTAAATAGTGATTGTCATGAATTCAGTACTATTCAGAGCAAATTCTCCTGAAGTCTGTATTCATTATTTCAGTGTGTCAGAGGTGCCCAGTCATCCTCTTTGCTGTTGATTGAATAGATTTGATTGATTATTGTTTACCTTAAAGCTCTGGATCTTTGATCATCAATGAACACTGATAGTTATGAGGGTTGTCAATGTTTTAGAGAAGAAGTTTTTCAGAGTAAGTGCTGGGAAACTGGAAGCTTTATGAGGAGCAGACAGGAGGAGTGAGATGCATGACCATGAGAGTGGAGGCTCTTTGCCTTCATGCTTATTCTCAGGAGGTGATGACACTAAATGGTGCTTACATTGCTTCCTTAATCCTACAATTTATTAGCACAGGAGCAAGGATGAAAACGATTAAAATGTCTTGGGAACACTGAAATAGAAAACCAAATAATTTCTTTCATTAAACATATAAACAAATAAATTACAGCTCTGTGCTCCAGTCAAGGGAGATGGATCGAGGGTGGTGCAAAATCTGTTTAGTTCTATTTCTTAGGGTGCATATTTAATGATTTTAACTCATTGAGTGCCATTGAGTCATATTTCTAGACCTACAAAATATTTTGTGCTATGACACTGAATAGCTCAAATGAAAGAAGAGACTCTTGTTCCATTCTTGTTTTATCAGAGGTAGAGTAGAGGACACTTTCACCAAAATCACCACTTTTTCTCCACATTCTGTTTTGCTCTCTAATCTCGATCGTCTCCACTTCCTGTTTTGATCTCTGTGGAGTATATTAACTCTTTATGTACTGGCTACAAATCACAGAAGGCCCGAAATTACTCACAGGCTGCGGGAGACAATCAGAGACTCACTGCAGAAAAAACACAATGGCGAAAGTAAGGCAACATTTACACAGACAACAATGTGTGCTACATTCATAAACAAATTGAAAAAGATTCAAATAATCCAAATCCCCATGAAAAACTGACATGTCATGGTTTCTTCTATTTATTTCATCAAAACTCCGGTTTTGGGGGCGCTGGTGAGCAGCAATGGAGTAAGACACACTTTACAGTACTCCTGCAAATCCCCAACTAATTCCATAATTATAACATTGTAGCACTTTTGAAACACAAGTAAGAAACCTCTGGAAACACCGTACAGGCATTGACGGTTGACATAAATACTGTAAACTGGAATTAGATGGTGACCAATCTCCGAAAGTATGACTACGATAGACCAGCTAACCCGAGGCCTAGTTCAGCTAATAGCTCCTCAGCGAAAAGTTCTAGGGGTCCCCAGCAGACTCCACCCACACCTGAAGGAGCAATCATGGACACAGAGCCAATCAAGGCCAGGAGGAGATCATCACCGCCTTGGGAAAGGACTTGTCGTTTGTTAAGGGATGAGTTTAAAAAAGCGCTGGTGGATGATTTTGAATCAATAAAAATGGAGATACAAGCTATGAAGACTTAGCTAACTACCAACATGGCTATAGTGAGTGCAAACATTAACTAGGTTAAAATTCTGAACATGGTCGGATGAAGTTGTGTCGCTGCAAATACTGTAACAGACCTCCAGAAGCTAGTAGAAGAATTACAGGGAGAGTGTGATGTATGGAGGGCAGGATGAAAAAGAGAACATACCAGTGACGTGGTCAGGGGAGGATCATGCTAAAAAAATAAAAAAGAACATTAAATATTAATATTTTCGACTGATCTGTGTTACAGATGCATTTTCAGTATGACTCAATACAGGGCAGAAATCAAGGGTGAGGCAGTGGAGAGCTGTGCCTCATATCTGATTTTGCGATCCAGCACAAACTGGGTCACAAGACGCGTGCCCATTTCTGTTCCTCAGTATATCTGCCAATATGAACTTTACATAAATATTTGTTATACAGCATGACTTTCTACAGCCTGTGTAATGTATTTAATGTATGTGTGAGAGAATTGTTCCTGCTGATCGTATAATAAAGCGCAGAGAAAAGTCAGCAACAAAAGTCAATGAAATGAGCTTCATAGCATGGCCTCTTAACTTCTTGTGAGTGATCATGAATGAATACAGCTGGTGACTTCTCTGAGGCCATTTAAATAGGACTCACTGGATACAAACGCTACAATGGAAAGTCAAAGGAGCTCAGCACGGATCTGAAAAAGAGAATCATTGACTTGAACAAGTCAGGAAAGTCACTTGGAGGTATTTCAAAGCAGCTGCAGGTCCCAAGAGCAACAGGGCAAACAATTAAGTATAAAGTGCATGGCACTGTTTTGTCACTGCCACGATCAGGAAGAAAATGCAAGCTATCACCTGCTGCTGAGAGAAAACTGGTCAGGAGGGTGAAGAGTCAACCGAGAACCACCAAAAAGCAGATCTGCCAAGAATTAGAAGCTGCTGGAACACAGGTGTCAGTGTCCACAGTCAAGCCTGTTTTACATCTCCATGGACTGAGAGGCTGCCGTACAAGAAGGAAGCCCTTGATCCAAAAGAGGCACCTTAAGGCTCGACTGAAGTTTGCTGCTGATCACATGGACAAAGATAAGAGCTTCTGGAGGAAAGCTCTGTGGTCAGACCAAACAAAATCCAGCTGTTTGGCCACAATGTCCAGCAATATGTTTGGAGGAGAAAAGCTGAGGCCTTGAACACCATGCCTACCGTCAAGCACGGTGGTGGTAGTATTATGCTGTGGAACTGGTGCTTTACAGAGAGTAAATGGGATAATGAAGAAGGATGATTACCTTCAAACTTTTCAAGATGACCTAAAATCATCAGCCTGAATGTCGTGGAAAATATTGAATAGTCAATGAGGAAAGAATGGATGCACCCAGGAGCCTCCCGCGGTTGATTGAAGAAGTAACATTTATTGAAGATTCTGATATATCAGGAGGAATATGAACTTTGTCGTGGACAACCGTACAGCTGCCAGAGTCCGCCACATATTCCTACCTTCCCCTATGGTGCTCAGCCATATAAACTAACACCCAGTTAAGTACAAGTATATTACCTTACATTACAGTCAGGGCATGCTCATTCTAAGCTCTGAACTAACAGTGGTGCCTGTTGTCTTGCTGATGCTCAGCCATTGGCCTTATCAAAGGGCCCACGCTGGCAGACTCCTCTGACCTTGGTTACCTAGTCAACTCAGAGATAACTAGCCATCTGTTTTCCTTGAGATACTGTGTTTCAACCCTGCATTCTGGAGGGACAGTTTAGGGATTTACTGCTGTAAAAAAAGGACACTAGCCAACCCTAGGAACTCCTAAATTTAGAAAAAAATCCATAACACTGAAGGTTGGGTCTTGGGCACAGTTGGGTGTTCCAACAGGACAGTGAGCCCAAACACACATCAAAAGTGGTAATGGAATGGCTAAATCAGGCTAGAATTAAGGTTTTAAAATGGCCTTCCCAAAGTCCTGACTTAAACCCCACTGAGAACATGTGGACAGTGCTGAAGAAACAAGTCCATGTCAGAAAGCCAACAAATTTAACTGAACCGCACCAATTCTGTCAAGAGGAGTGGTCAAAGATTCAACCAGAAGCTTGTGGATGGCTACCAAAAGCTCCTAATTGAAGTGAAAATGGCCAAGGGACATGTAACCAAATATTAGCATTACTGTATGTATATTTTTGACCCAGCAGATCTGGTTACTTTTTATGTTGACCCATAATAAAGTCAAAAAAGAACCAAACTTCATGAATGTTTTTAGTGACAAAGAAGTATCTGTTCCAATCAGTCTATCAGAGAAAAATCAGAGTTGCAGAAATAACTGGAAACTCAAGAGAGCCATGACATTATGTTCTTTACAAGTGTATGCAACTGGCTTCTGCGCGATGAGGATGCTGTATCGATCCATCGTGGTGAAGAGAGAGCTGAGCTGAAAGGCGAAGCTCTCAATTTATCAGTCAATATATCTTCCTACCCTCACCAATGGTCGCGAGCTGTGGGTCCCACAGTGGCAACTGCTGTTTTAAAAAGAACTACTGCAGCAGCTACAGCAGAACTCTGTTGGTCAATAGAGCAACACCTCATGCTGATAGTTGGTATGCAGGCAGAGTAGGTGTTCATAACAAATCACATTATCAATATCAGAAAGTCTGTTTTTTTTTTTCCGATGAAATAATATAACCAAAGTAATTTATAGTCTACTAGGGGGAGGAGCAATGATCTTGTTGGTCACAATGATGTAACCTGCTGCAACAGGACCAGCTGATTTCCATGCATTATATCCATGACTGTGTGTGTGTATTTGGTCTTGTCTTTGAACAAAAGCATGTTCTGGTCGGTCCACATACTGCTGCTGTATTCCAGAGTAAATTTCATACGTCATCCTGTGAACTCCTGCTGAGCTGTCAGCACTCACCTCTGGTCCAGAGAAATTTCACCATCAAGCTGAAATCAAAAGCTGCACATTTTAAACATCCTCTCACTAATGAAAGTCATCTCAGCCTAATTTTTTCACTGGGATGAAAGACTGCTCATCCTCTCCAGAATGTGTAATCACCTCCAGCTCCTTTCCTCGCTCTGATTGATGGACTTCATCTGGGTTCTGGTGTCTTTCTCTTAAAAGTCTGTCTCTGTCTGTTGTGGCGATCAGGCTAATCAGACATCATTTATTCATTGAATCAGTCATTGAGTGTGCTCCCCGAGAAGCTTTATCAAAGATATGATGACCAGTGTAGGACAGTAATGACGTTACTGGTAACGTCATTAATTTAGACAGTAACTAATGCACTTTAACGCAGTAGTTCCCAAACATTTTCTGCTGGGCCCCCCTTTGGTTGATAAGATTGCCCCCCCATATGTGTGAGTGTGTGTATATATATGTATATTATATATACATATATATACACACAGACATATATATATATATATATATATATATATATATATATATATATATATATATATATATACATGTATATATATATATACATATATGTGTGTATATACGCACACATATATATATATGTGCGTATATATATATGTACGTATATATATACATATATATATACGTACATATATATAGTCTCTGTGTATGTATGTGTGAGTGCCTGACTACAGATGGAGAACTGGTGTGCTGATTGGGGAAGCTGCTACACAGCTGCTGCTCGTGAGGTCATCAGCTCCTCCCTATTTAAGATCCTGAGCGCTGGATTATAGGCTCACTTACAGTCACTTATTTCTTCAGCTCAGAGTATTTCCTATCAGTTTATGTTTATTCTGTTCCTGCCTGTACCAGACCTGACCTCTCCTGTTCCGTCTAGGACTACCTGCCCTGCCACCAGACCTGATTCCAGCCAGCACACCCTCAGTCGGGACCCATCTCCTGCATCATGTTTCAATAAACTACCTGTAAACCTGCCTCCTGCCTGTCTCTGTGTGTGTATGTGTGTCTGTGTATGTGTATATACACACGTGTGTGTGTATATATATATATATATATATATATATATATATATATATATATATATATATATATATATATATATGTATAGAGAGAGAGAGAGAGGTTTCTTTTTCTCTGTTAAAAGGATTTTTTGGGGAGATTTTCTTTAGTCATTGTAAAGCCCTCTGAGGCAAATTGGTAATTTGTGATATTGGGCTATTCAAATAAAACTGACTTGACTGATGATAAGCACACATATTCCTAAAAGACCATGTATAGGTGGACTCTGGTTACATATTTGGTCTTTAACTTATGTTGATTGTTCTATGAGATGTCTGATCAGTGATACATTCCAGTGTTTGGTAATAAATCCTGCTTCACAAAGATTAATGGACCCACTGTGTATTTTTCATCTAGTGTCCTGATGAACACTTTCAATACTGCTGCTACCAGCTGACCTTTCTGCTCTCAAACACACCACTGAGGCAGAGCCATGCTGTCATGCTGTTTTTCCTTCACGCCAGTTGAATACAATGTTGTATTACTTTTTTATGGTTTTCTATATGTGTAGAATATGACTCGTATTACATTTGTAGCATAAATAGTGTAGAGCAGATTAGTCACTCATTAATTATGTATTATGTATTCATGAGCAATATCTTTAAGTTATTGATCATAAACCCAAAATTGCCTTTAATAGTAGAAATTATCAGGGCGGGCGGCACGGTGGTGTAGTGGTTAGCACTGTCGCCTCACAGCAAGAAGGTACTGGGTTCAAATCCCGGGGCCTTTCTGTATGGAGATTGCATGTTCTCCTCATGTCTGCGTGGGTTCTCTCCGGGTACTCTGGCTTCCTCCCACCATCCAAAAACATGCATGGGGATTAGGTTAATTGGCTAATTTAAATTGACCGTAGGTGTGAATGTGAGTGTGAGTGGTTGTCTGTCTCTATGTGCCCTGCGATGAGGTGGCGACTTGTCCAGGGTGTACCCTGTCTTCTGCCCTAAGACAGCTGGGATAGACTCCAGCCCCCCCGCGACCCTATGAGGATAAGCGGTAGATAATGGATGGATGGATGGATTATCAGGGCGCCAGCCAGTTTTGCTAAAACAGGGAAAACTTGTGAATTTGACATTAATTAATAGAGTCTCTTAATCTCAGGGTGCTACGGAGTTCTTGACCTAGTGTACAGTGATTCAACTGCTTTAAATACACACACAAATCAAATAACCAAGTTCTTTATAAATGAGATGTTTATTTGACAAACTATAACCAGACTACTACTACTGTAAAAGAAAATAACTAATAATAAATGATTGGTTTGATTAACTAAATGACCAGGTTACTAACAGAAATAATAAAATAGAAAATAAAAAATAGAATAAAGGAAGATTGATGGAAGATACATAGCATTGAGTCACTATGACAAAAATGGAATGAATGATTAAACGAAGGCAAAGTTCAAAGAATGAATATTTGATTCATTAATTCAATGTGACCAGTTAAATTCAGTGGTGGTTATCTAGACCAAATTAAGTATTAGGCTGTTACCAAAATTTGGTTTCGGTTTGGTGCACCGTTCAACAGTTGAGAGTTTGAGAGGCATCAGAGAAGACTGTGAGTAATAGTAACAAAAGGCAGCCTGATGGCTCACAAGCAAATGTCCTGCTTGACTCACTGCATCTGAAGCAGCCTCTTGAATACCACTTCGCCAACAGTGAAACTATGACATTTGTGTCCTGACAGTGGAACATGGGCTGATGGATTAACAGGGAAGTAGTTCTGCCCTCTTAAATGTCTAATTGACAGACATGCCCACAAGCCAGCCACCATCATTTACCACTGACCTATAGCTGTTTGACAGATTTGAATGTTGTCTCTCTTCATTAGCCACCAGACTGGTCAGAGTCCTCATGGGATAAAAATCTAAATATAATGTATTTAATTTGTATTGGATGTTAGATGTATAACATGAGACTGATGGGATGGTTTGCCTCATTTGGAAAGCAGTTTGACTGGGCCGAAAGCTCTTCTGATGGAGGCAAACATTTCAGGCAAGTAATAAAAGAAATAAATGGAAAAGAATGGACACAAGTCTGACCCTAGTTCTGAACCTGAAGCTGAAAATATATTGTAAGAGTGTATACAGCGTTGTTTTTTATTTTGTACTGAATGTTTTAAAGCTCCATGCTGCACAGTGGTGTAGTGGTTAGCACTGTCACCTCACAGCAAGAAGGTACTGGGTTCGATTCCCGGCCTGGGGCCTTTCTGTGTGGAGTTGGCATGTTCTCCTCATGTCTGCGTGGGTTCTCTCTGGTACTCCGGCTTCCTCCCACCATCCAAAAAGAGACATGGGGATTAGGTTAATTGGTTAATTTAAATTGACTGTAGGTGTGAATGTGAGTGTGAGTGGTTGTCTGTCTCTGTGTCCTGTGATGAACTGGACACTTGTCCAGGGTGTACCCTGTCTTTCACCCTAAGACAGCTGGGATAGGCTCCAGCCCCCCTGACCCTATGAGAGGATAAGAGGGAGAAAATGGATGGATGGATGTTTTAAAGTTCCAGTATCAATGTCTTCATTTCTAATAGTTCCCAAAGAACTCCATCCATCCATTCTCTTCTGTTTATCCGGGATTTGGTTGGGGCAGCAGCTTAAGCAGGGAAGCCTAGACTTCCCTCTCCCCGGCCATTTTGTCCAGCTCTTCTGGAGGGATCCCGAGGCGTTCCCATGCCAGCTGGTGTCTCTTACCGGTGGAATGTGCCCGGTACAACTCCCCAGGGAGGCACCAGGAGGCATCCTAACCAGATGCCCGAGCCATCTCATTGGTCTCCTCTCGATGTGGAGGAGCGGCTCTACTCTGAGTCCCTCCCGGATGACCGAGCTCACCCTATTTCTAAGGGAGAGCCCAGACACCCTGTGGAGGAAACTCATTTCGGCCGCTTGTATCCGTGATCTTGTTCTTTCGGTTATGACCCACAGCTCCTGACCATAGGTGAGGGTAGGAACGTAGATCAACTGGTAAATTGAGAGCTTCGCCTTTTGGCTCAGCTCCCCCCTTCACATCATCACAGCAGAAGCTGCACCGATCCACCTGTCGATCTCCCGCTCCATTCTTCCTTCACTCATGAACAAGACCCCAAGATTCTTGAACTCCTCCACTTGGGGCAGGATCTTGTCCCCGACCTGGAGAGAGCACGCCACCCTTTTCCCACTGAGGACCATGGCCTCAGATTTGGAGGTGCTGATTTTCATCCCGCTTCACACTCGGCTACGAACCACTCCAGTGAGAGTTGGAGATCACGGCCTGATGAAGCCAACAGAACCACATCATCTGCAAAAAGCAGCGATGTGATACTGAGGTCGCCAAACCGGACCCCCTCCATGCCTCGGCTGCGCCTAGAAATTCTGTCCATAAAAATTATGAACAGAATCGGTGACAAAGGGCAGCCTTGGCAAATCCGACCTACTGCCGGCAATGCGGATCAACTCTGCCACTGGTCCTACAGGGACTGAACCGCCCATAACAGGGTGTTCGGTACCCCATACTCCCAGAGCAACCCCCACAGGACTCCCCGAGGGTCACGGTTGAATGCCTTCTCCAAATCCACAAAACACATGTAGACTGGTTGGGTAAACTCCCACACACCCTCCAGGATCCTGCTGAGGGTGTAGAGATGGTCCACTGTTCCACGGCCAGGACAAAAACCACACTGTTCCTCCTGAATCTGAGATTCGACTTCCCGATGGACCCTCCTCTCCAGAACCCCTGACTGGACCTTACCAGGGAGGCTGAGGAGTGTGATCCCCCTATAGTTGGAGCACACCCTCCGGTCCCCCTTCTTGAAAAGGGGTACTACCACCCACTCTGCCAATCCAGAGGCACTGTCCCCGATGTACACGCAATGTTGCAGAGGCATGTCAACCACGACAGTCCCACAACATCCAGAGCCTTTAGGAAATCTGGGCGGATCTCATCCACCCCCGGGGCTCTGCCACCGAGGAGCTTTTTAACCACCTCGGCAACCTCAAACCCAGAGATAGGAGAGCCCACCTCAGAGTCCCCAAACTCTGCTTCCTCATAGGAAGGCATATCAGTGGAATTGAGGAGGTCTTCGAAGTATTCTCCACCACTGATTCACAACGTCCCGAATGAAGGTCAGCAGCGCACCACCCCCACTATACACAGTGTTGGTGCACTGCTTCCCCCTCCTGAGATGGTGGACCAGAATTTCCTCAAAGCCATCCGGAAGTCATTCTCCATGGCCTCACCTAACTCCTCCCATGCCCCAGTTTTTGCCTCAGTGACCACCAAAGCTGCATTCCGAACTATTTGTAATATTCTGTTGAACCAGTGATCTGTGTTCTTTCCAATATGAACCATGTAAGATTTTAAGGAATCAAACCATTGTTTTTGCATTATCAGCTCCGTAACTCCTACACTTTAAAAGCTTTTTTAAAGGTGTCTGTAAACACCAGAGAGACCTGAATAACTGAAAATGTTAAGGGAGGTGGACTGACAATGTTCTGCCCGTGGAAGAGACTGTTAACAGTATGTAGAGGCACAAGCCCATGAATCTACAGTAAGCTGTGTATGCACCCCACATTTCCAACAGCAGCATCAATGTCAGCCTTTGATAAAAAGGAAACTATGTCTAAAATATGATTTAACGAGTGCAAAATAAGGATACCCATCCACATAACAGCACCGTGTATTTATGATATGGGATTAGGGGATTAGAACTACAGTACAAAATAACAGAGAATTTTCAATTTAACTGGGTATAAATCATGCTATATTTAAAAGACAAAATGGATTTTACAATTACAATCCTAAATGATGACAACATACTAAAAAAATGCAAATTAGATTCACAGTCTCATTTGATACACATGACAAGGCTGCCTATGATTGAAAAAAATATTGTCAAAATGAACATTGCTTATGTGTGCAGTGTCAGAAGCTTTCAATGCCGAGGAAAACAGACTATAGCAGCCATCTTGTGCCAGAGCCAAAGTGTCATGTTGAGCAGCCAAATGAAGGCTTAAACATTCCCTCTGACTGCACAGGAAAGAGGCCATACACTGGTGAAAGAACACACGAGAAAGGAGTTAAAGGGGAAGTGCTGTCATATACAAATTGGACCTTATATCTGGGATAAAATACTGTCATTTACTCACCCATATCACTTTGCAGTCATTTGGAGCATTTCTGACGATATTCGGATTTGATGATATCCATTTAACAAGAGTGAATGGGGCACAGAAATGCAGCCAGTAAATGACACAACAGACATTTAATAAGATGGGCTACACTGTTACTATTCTCATTTGACTCAGGAGTTGTCTGTACCTTGAGAAAATTCAATCTGTAAACAGACTCTACGACCCATAGTGCCCATCTATGTGTCCTTCACAGTGCCTGAACTAAAACAAAGTATGTATGCATATGTGACAACATCACAAATAAGTATTTTAGTTCAGGTTTGTTTTCTGCTCCAACAAGAGGCTCAGTATCTGGATTCTACCAGTCAGTTAGAACTGAAGAAGCAGCTTGGATGATGAGAGGAGAAACATCTTCAACAAACTTAAGCAGTCCAGTTGACTCTTTTTTTTTGATTCTCTGACCCTTCTTAAATAGAGTCCAGAACACCCAGGTACTTGTGTGATCTGACAGAGTCATCAGGTCACAGTTTTTGGAGTTGTGGGTGAAGTCAGCTGTGGTGCCAGAACTGATCCCTGCAGGCCCCCAGTGCTGCAGAGAAGTGTGCTGTATCCTCTGTGAGGTAAACCATAATATATGTAGTGAGGTGGTGATCCATCCCAGCACCATCCAGCTTGTCCACCAGAAATGAAGGCTGGATAGTGTTGAACGCAATGGAGAAGTCAATTTAAATTTTCAATTTTACTTGTATAGCCCTGCATCACAATTCACAAGTTCCTTTCCACCACACCAAAAAAAGAGGAACTTAAGCAAGATGTCCTCCTGTTCGAGCTCACGGTGGCAGAACTCAAAAGCACGACTCAGCACCAAAGTAATTAAATAACTAGAAAAGCACTTAGAGAGCGCAGACCTCCACCAAGGCGGCAGCGGCAGCAACTTTTTTATTTTAAGTTACCCCCCGCCAAGGAGGTTATGTTTTCACGGGGGCTTGTTGGTTTGTTTGTTGGTTTGTCGGCTTGCAAAGGAACACAAAAAAACAAAATTTTTGACAAAATTTCCAGGGACTTAAAACTGATTAATTTTTGGGCGTGACGCTACATCGGATCCGATCACCCCCAAAAAGAAATAAGTTTTAAGTTCGGCCACTTCTGTCCAGCTCTGAAAATTTCATCAAAATCTGTCCATAACTTTTTGAGTTATGCAAACCAACCAACATAGAAATACATAAATAAAGAAGCCCTGCTGAAACATAACCTTTTTGGTGGAGGTAAAAGTAAAGACTTTATTTACAAACTCAAAATCACTTGATACACAAGAAGAAAACACTGACTACTCTGGCACTGCACTAACTGGAAAACAAAAACGCGTCACGAGGAAGGTAAACCACAAACCTGACTGATGACTGAACTGAAAACGCTTCACTACGAAGGGTAATAACAGGGCAGACAATCAACCAGACAGGAAACAATAGTGACGTGGATGAAACGAGAGGAGACACGGTTACCTTCAAAATAAAACATAACAAGATAAAGAATAATAAATGTGGGGCAAAATCACACTTGACATGACAGAGCATAACACCTCCTCTCCACCACAGGTCTAGACCTGGAGGAGCAGCAGAACTATAGCCCGATCCAAGCAGTCTAGACCTGTAGTAGAACTATGGACTGATCCAAGGAGTCTAGACCTGTAGCAGCAGAACTATGAACTGCTCCAAGGAGTCTAGACCTACAGCAGAACTATGAACTGCTCCAAGGAGTCTAGACCTATAACAGCAGAACTATGGACCGATCCAAGGAGTCTAGATCTGTAGCAGAACTATAGACCGATCCAAGGAGTCTAGACCTGTAGCAGCAGAACTATGGACTGTTCCAAGGAGTCTAGACCTACAGCAGCAGAACTATGGACCGATCCAAGGAGTCTAGACCTGTAGCAGAACTATGGACTTATCTAAGGAGTCTAGATCTACAGCAGCAGAACTATGGACTGATCCAAGGAGTCTAGACCTGTAGTAGAACTATGGACTGATCCAAGGAGTCTAGACCTGTAGTAGAACTATGGCCTGATCCAAAGAGTCTAGATCTACAGCAGCAGAACTATGGACTAATCCAAGGAGTGTAGACCTACAGCAGCAGAACTATGGACTGATCCAAGGAGTCTAGACCTACATCAACAGAACTATGTACTGATCCAAGGAGTCTGGATCTACAGCAGAACTATAGACCGATCCAAGGAGTCTAGACCTGTATCAGCAGAACTATGAACCGCTCCAAGGAGTCTAGACCTACAACAGCAGAACTATGGACTGATCCAAGGAGTCTAGACCTGTAGTAGAACTATGGACTGATCCAAGGAGTCTAGACCTGTAGTAGAACTATGGACCAATCCAAGGAGTCTAGACCTGTAGCAGAACTATGGACTGATCCAAGGAGTCTAGACCTGTAGCAGCAGAACTATGGACTGATCCAAGGAGTCTAGACATGTAGTAGAACTATGGACCGATCCAAGGAGTCTAGACCTGTAGTAGAACTATGGACTGATCCAAAGAGTCTAGAGCTACAGCAGTAGAACTATGGACTAATCCAAGGAGTCTAGACCTACAGCAACAGAACTATGGACTGATCCAAGGAGTCTGGATCTACAGCAGAACTATAGACCGATCCAAGGAGTCTAGACCTACAACAGCAGAACTATGGACTGATCCAAGGAGTCTAGACCTACAACAACAGAACTATGGACTGATCCAAGGAGTCTAGACCTGTAGCAGCAGAACTATGGACCAATCCGAGGAGTCTAGACCTACAGCAGCAGAACTATGGCCTGATCCAAGGAGTCTAGATCTGTAGCAGCAGAACTATGAACCGCTCCAAGGAGTCTAGACCTTCAACAGTAGAACTATGGACTGATCCAAGGAGTCTAGACCTACAACAACAGAACTATGGACTGATCCAAGGAGTCTAGACCTGTAGCAGCAGAACTATGGACCAATCCAAGGAGTCTAGACCTATAGTAGAACTATGGACCAATCCAAGGAGTCTAGTCCTGTAGCAGCAGAACTATGGACCGATCCAAGTAGTCTAGATCTACAGCAGCAGCACTATGAACCGATCCAAAGAGTCTAGACCTGTAGCAGCAGAACTATGGACCAATCCGAGGAGTCTAGACCTACAGCAGCAGAACTATGGACTGATCCAAGGAGTCTAGATCTGTAGCAGCAGAACTATGGACCAATCCGAGGAGTCTAGACCTACAGCAGCAGAACTATGGACCGATCCAAGGAGTCTAGAGCTACAGCATCAGAACTATGGACCGATCCAAGGAGTCTAGACCTGTAGCAGAACTATGGACCGATCCAAGGAGTCTAGACCTATAGTAGCAGAACTATGGACTAATCCAAGGAGTCTAGACCTACAGCAGCAGAACTATGGACTGATCCAAGGAGTCTAGACCTACAGCAGCAGAGCTATGGACTGATCCAAGGAGTCTAGACCTGTAGTAGAACTATGGACTGATCCAAGGAGTCTAGACCTACAACAACAGAACTATGGACTGATCCAAGGAGTCTAGACCTGTAGCAGCAGAACTATGGACCAATCCGAGGAGTCTAGACCTACAGCAGCAGAACTATGGCCTGATCCAAGGAGTCTAGATCTGTAGCAGCAGAACTATGAACCGCTCCAAGGAGTCTAGACCTTCAACAACAGAACTATGGACTGATCCAAGGAGTTTAGACCTGTAGCAGCAGAACTATGGACCAATCCGAGGAGTCTAGACCTACAGCAGCAGAACTATGGCCTGATCCAAGGAGTCTAGATCTGTAGCAGCAGAACTATGAACCGCTCCAAGGAGTCTAGACCTTCAACAGTAGAACTATGGACTGATCCAAGGAGTCTAGACCTACAACAACAGAACTATGGACTGATCCAAGGAGTCTAGACCTGTAGCAGCAGAACTATGGACCAATCCAAGGAGTCTAGACCTATAGTAGAACTATGGACCAATCCAAGGAGTCTAGTCCTGTAGCAGCAGAACTATGGACCGATCCAAGTAGTCTAGATCTACAGCAGCAGCACTATGAACCGATCCAAAGAGTCTAGACCTGTAGCAGCAGAACTATGGACCAATCCGAGGAGTCTAGACCTACAGCAGCAGAACTATGGACTGATCCAAGGAGTCTAGACCTGTAGCAGCAGAACTATGGACCAATCCGAGGAGTCTAGACCTACAGCAGCAGAACTATGGACCGATCCAAGGAGTCTAGAGCTACAGCATCAGAACTATGGACCGATCCAAGGAGTCTAGACCTGTAGCAGAACTATGGACCGATCCAAGGAGTCTAGACCTATAGCAGCAGAACTATGGACTAATCCAAGGAGTCTAGACCTACAGCAGCAGAACTATGGACTGATCCAAGGAGTCTAGACCTACAGCAGCAGAGCTATGGACTGATCCAAGGAGTCTAGACCTGTAGCAGAACTATGGACCAATCCAAGGAGTCTAGACCTGTATCAGCAGAACTATGAACCGCTCCAAGGAGTCTAGACCTACAACAGCAGAACTATGGACTGATCCAAGGAGTCTAGACCTACAGCAACAGAACTATGGACTGATCCAAGGAGTCTAGACCTGTAGCAGCAGAACTATGGACCGATCCAAGGAGTCTAGACCTATAGTAGAACTATGGACAAATCCAAGGAGTCCAGTCCTGTAGCAGAACTATGGACCGATCCAAGTAGTCTAGATCTACAGCAGCAGAACTATGAACCGATCCAAAGAGTCTAGACCTGTAGCAGCAGAACTATGGACCAATCCGAGGAGTCTAGACCTACAGCAGCAGAACTATGGACTGATCCAAGGAGTCTAGACCTGTAGCAGCAGAACTATGGACCAATCCGAGGAGTCTAGACCTACAGCAGCAGAACTATGGACCGATCCAACGAGTCTAGACCTGTAGCAGCAGAACTATGGACCAATCCGAGGAGTCTAGACCTACAGCAGCAGAACTATGGACCGATCCAAGGAGTCTAGACCTGTCGCAGAACTATGGACTAATCCAAGGAGTCTAGACCTACAGCAGCAGAACTATGGACTGATCCAAGGAGTCTAGACCTACAGCAGCAGAACTATGAACCGATCCAAGGACTGATCCAAGGCAGCCTGAGTCAGCCTTGGATCAGTCCTAACTATAAGCACTATCAAAAAGGAAAGTCTTAAGCCTACTCTTGAATAAGGGGATGGTGTCTGCCTCCTGGACTGAAAGAGGGAGTTGGTTCCACAGAAGAGGAGCTTGATAACTGAAAGCTGTAGCTCCCATTCTACTTTAGTAGACCCTAGGACCCTCCAGTAGTCCTGTGGAGTTCTAGCAGGTTTATAGGGCACTATCAGCTCTTTAAGATAAGATGGTGCCTGACCATTCAGTGCCTAATAGGTGAGGAGGAGGATTTTTAATTCTATTCTAGATTTTACAGGGAGCCAGTGCAGAGAGGCTAACACCGGAGAAATATGGTCTCTTTTCCTGGTTCTGGTCGGTCTAGCAGGAGAGTCTTGATAGACTTATTGAGGCAGCCTGATAACAATGAATTGCAATAGTCCAGCCTAGAAGTAAAAAATGCATGGACTAATGTTTCAGCATTGTTTTGAGAAGGAGATAATAATTTAGCCAACAGAGAGGAAAATGAGTAAGTGAATGGGTACATTGGATTCAACCAGAAAAAAGAATCCTGGTCTCACCAAATGACAGAGATATTTGTAAGTGATTTTACTGGCAACAAGAGCACCTTGTGGTGTGTAATTACATGCAATGTAGTTTGTATGAGTGCAGAGAAAACACATCAGAGAGTCAGTGACATATAACAAAAAGTGAGCAAACACTGCATTTACCGTTATTTAGAACACATTTCAGCACTGGTGCTTGTTGTCCAATCAAAGATGGATATTACTAGCGTTAATGCGAGTGATGCAAAGAGGAGAGTGAGTCAGGAATCTCCCACCGGAAAAGTTCATCTTCCTTACATTGACTGAAGCATTTATGACCCATCCAACCTTTGGCAGACATTTGGAAGGTCAATGATTGTAATGTAATCGCTTTAAATGTCTCTGTTCATGTGCCTCTCTAAGCACTCTCTTTCTGTCTGTTATTTCCCCTCACTTTTACTCTCCCCTAAAATGGATGCTGGAGCTCTTTGATCGGGTAAATGCCTCGGTTGGTTCTTTCTGTTGAAATAGTCTCTCGAAGTCACCGTCCATTACCCAACAAATTTCACTTCATATTGTCCTGACTGTAAACACAAGTGACTGGCCAATAGGAGGAAGCAGAAACAGATCTTTAGGGTATGGGATCTGCATCAGGCTCCAAATGTCAACAGGAAACAATCTTTTCAGGTGAGCAAAATCCACCAGAGCATTTATCATTGTAGTATTTCTTTTTCCAAATGTCACTCTGATTTCAGTCCTCCTTGTTATGGCCATGGGCTCCATCAATATTCACAGTGAAGAGAGTGAATAGAAATGTCCATCCATAAAGCTGACAGACAGTGAACAGGCAGAGTGTGATGGATTTAGAAAATAAAGCTGGATAATATAACTGGAATTGATCCATTCATGCAAAGAGTCAATGCTGCTGAAGAGGAATAAAGGATAAAGTTTGTTAACTTCTAACTGTAGAAGGATGAGGACACAGCATTGTTCTCTCCCAGCCCTGGGAAGATGCCAGGAAAATGATCTCATTTCAAGGCCAGAGTTCTTGATTTAATGAGTGATGAAGTCCAAGGCTGGTCTGTCAAAAGGTGTGATGCTCAGTACAGAAAACAGCCCAAATGTCTCACCACATGTTTCTTTTTGGCATTTTTAGTAAATATTTAGGTATTTCACTGCATAATAAACAATAAATCTGCTAAATGCTTTAAAGATGCACATTGCACTCTAAATGAGTCACTGGGAACTAAACAACTCTGGGAAATTTTCTCTCTCTATAATTAAATTGTGAATGAAATTGAAAAAGTGTTTTAATCCAGTCACAACTCATATATTGAGGTGACAGAATTACATGCTATGCATACATGCATGCTAAGTATTACCCAGTTTTAAAATGTCTTTTTTATCTTTGAGCATCAGTTAGCATAAACAGCTCTGGATAAACAAAAGAGAATGTGTGCTCTCTGGAGAAGACACTATACTGAACTAGATTTAGCTCTGAAACAAAGTGTTTTCCCTCTGATGGAAACTCACTGTGTTCTCCTCTGCATCACACTGCACACACACACACCCTTTTTATCTCACAACAACACCTCAGAGTGTGTGTGTGTCTGTGTGTGTTCAGAGTGCATCAATACCCATCCCAGTATGCATAAGCATGGCTTTACAGCTAAAGGGATTAAGTTATGGTTGTACATCTATATACATCTATATGTGTCTAGAGCAGATGATGTGTGTGTGTGTGTGTGTGTGTTTTCTCCACTGAGTAAATTCTCATGCATATGGAATTTCTATTCTCAGTTATAAGGTGGAATAATTGCCTTGAGAGCTCAGACTCTTTCATTGATTGCTGCTCATATTCAGCTTTCATCCGTTCTACTGAACTCTGTCTCTCTCTACCTCTCTCGCTCTCTCAGAGCAGAGTGCATGCTGGGAGCGAGTGGTGTGTGAGTGAATGGCAGGAGTGTTTTAATTGCATTAATTCAGTTTCTTTTCTTAATATCCATTCATCCATTTTCTCCCTCTTATCCTCTCATAGGGTCAGGGGGGCTGGAGTCTATCCCAGCTGTCTTAGGGTGAAAGACAGGGTACACCCTGGACAAGTGTCCAGTTCATCACAGGACACAGAGACAGACAACCACTCACACTCACATTCACACCTACGGTCAATCGAACCTGTTACCTTCTTGCTGTGAGGTGACAGTGCTGACCACTACACCACCATTTTCTTAATATATTTCTTTTTTTGATGCACAGTATTAGTGCTGTTTCACAGTAGTTTCATTCCATGTATTTTGTTGGGTGGTTTAGGGTTTGTAAAGTGTTTGTTTTTCCTCCTTCCTGTCTTCAACAGTCAGTGGTCTGCTGCTGTGGTGCCTGGGTACCAGGTGAGTGGTTGTCTTGCCCAACTGACAGGTTGGCCGTCCATCAACTTTAGTGATGTTTTAAATGGCTCTGCCATGGACGTTTTTTTTTTTTTTTTTTAAATTCTAATTAATTCTAATTGTATATAAAATGCAGTTTTAGTCAGAAGTTGTTGCAGCCATCCTAGGTAAATGAAGCAAATAATGTCTATTTATAATTTGACACATTTCCAGGAATGATTTATGGTTATTTATTTATCTTTGCTGATAATTTCACATTTGTTGACATTAGATGTTATATTGAAATTTAAGTTACTTTATTGTCAATTCATCAGAACTGGACGGCTCCTCCCTCCTACTTTTTGCTGTGATAAGCAGGTAAAGGCAGCCAGGTGTGTGGATCCTTTGATGACCACAGGTCGTAGTATTTGAGATTGTCTTCATGGTATTACAAAATTTTTTTGGGGAAAGTCAGCTGCAGAGAATATATTTGTTGCTTATCTTTAATAACAAGATAATGTTATCTTATTATCTTTAATAACTACCGACGAAGAAAAGCATCCAGGATCTCTGCAAGTGTTTTGAATAGTGAGTCATCTCCTGAACAACCTTGAGAAAGGTGGGACCACGGAAAGATTCACATTAAGCTTCTTTGTCAGAAGCACACTATCTATGAAGGACCTGGACACTGATTTAGTGGAACTGAAGAGACTGAGTGATTCCACAGGAAATCAAGGCTATAATGAAAGCCTCAAAGTAAAAAAGATGGCTGTAGCCTCCCGATGAGACAGTAAAGTACAGGGTGCACTGGTTAGGGCCTGGTCAGGCCATCAGGGAGATGGATACTCGCTCCAGCTTCTTCTTCAGCCTGGAGAGGAGAAATGAGCTTTTGGCAGACACAGGGCAGCCTGTATTGGAACCAGGCCTGATCAGAAGAGCTGTGGAGTTTTAATCCTCTCTACTCCAGTGAGTATGAGGAGGAGGAGGCCCTGATGAAGTAGTTCTGTGAGGGACTGCCTCAGGTCTGTGAAGAGACCAACTCACAGCTCAATAGGCTGCTAAATATCCAGGCAGACCTGCAAGGGATGCAGGGGAGTCATTCTTCCGGCCTGGCAGCAGAATTTTAGAAAACCTTCTGGGACAGTGTTGCAAACACCATATTTTAGATAATTTTAATGAAAGTCTAGCTACTGGTTCCATACTACTGTTCTGCCACAGAGCAGCAATTACACTGCTCGCCAAAAATGAAACGTGCAGGACATCAGAAACTTTGTCTCTACTGTGTGTGGACTACAAACTTCTGTCCAAAGTATTGGCTTCCAGGCTCAGAGGTGCTATGAAGCAGGTCATCCATCTCGACCAGAACTTCTGTGTCTGATTTCTCTAGACCAGGAAAAGGCTTTTGACCGTGATGAACACAACTTTCTCTGGAAAGTCGTGGAGAAGTTTGGTTTCAGGTTTGGAGCCAGAGCCTGACTTGGCACTAGTTGCTCTAAGTGATTACGATTAAGACAGGTAGCCAGTAACAGCTTGGTTTTTTCAGCTCTGTATTTCTTGCAAAGCCAGGAACAGCCATGGAAACAGCACCAGCGTTGTTTTGGTTTCACACCTCACAAGCTTTGCTGGATGAAAACGAAAATGCTGTGGCATACCATCGTTTAGCAGTGATGTAATGACGTGGCTCTGACTGGGCTCTTTGCCAATGGAAAAGTGATGGTGCTAAGGAGGAGCGCAAGTTGAACCAACTAAGCATTAGCACCGAATGAGCACAAGGTTCCTTTCGGTGGAAATGCGGTATGGGAGGGTCCCAGAGCTGTGGAGCCAGAGGCTTTCTGGGAGAGAACGGAGCCTCCTCAAGAGATACAACCCTACAGTTCACACAAAACGAAGTAGATGATTTGAAGGCTAACAGCAGCAAACAGGCTGAGCGCTGTGATACAATGCAGGCGGATATTTACAAAGACTGTGACAGTTTGCTGGCTATCACAGATAAGATGGAGTACCAGATGGAGGGTCAGACCAGACAGAATAACCTTGTTTTTGATGGAGTAGCAGGATCACCCGGAGAAACCTGGGCCGAGACAAATGAGAAAATCATGAAAATCCTGATGGAGAAGCTGCAACTGCAGCACAAGGTGGAGGTGGAGAGGGCGCACCGCACGGGGAAACTTGGTGGTGGTGACAGACTGAGGCCCATAGTTGTAAACCTCCTCAGGTACAGGACAGAGAAGCCATATTACAACGTACAACGTCTCTCAGAGAAACTAAAATCTTCATCAATGAGGACGTCGCAGATGCTGTCAGGCAAAAGAGGAAAGACCTGATGCTGGAGCTGAAAGCTGCTAAAGCGAGAGGGGACATCACCTACTTGTGCTTCGACAAACTGGTTGTTCATCCACGCCACCACACCAAAACAACAGTAAGATACTGGACAACGGGTATGTATAACCATAACACTCCATATGACAGCTGACATAACCCTCACACATCCTGAATCAGAATATTCACTAACAAGAATTATTGAGTTTGACCATCTGGAATTAAATACCTATAAATACACTGCTTACAAGCCACAGGACATCGAACACAATATTAATCCAGAAAACAACTTTTTCTTGAACATCAGCAATGATTGCCACTATTATGCAGATGAACAGTACAATAGTACATTCAGAACTGAAAATAAAATCTCAACAATCCACTTCAGAAGTAGAAGCATAAATGTCAACTTCCATAATATCAAGGACTATTTAAAACAATTCAAACAGCCCTAATATAATTCTGATATCAGAAACATGGATTAACAATGAAAGGGGCATGGATTTGAACTTGAAGGATATGAGTTGAGGGGGATGAATAGGAGAAACAAAAACGGTGGCAATGTAGCAATGTATGTGGACATGAATTACGATTATAAGGTGGTGGAAAATATGTCAACTGTGGTAGACAATGTGCTTGAATGTATAAAAATAGAGATGAGTAGAGCAAACATGAAAAACATCATTGTAAGTTGCATATATAGCACCAGGTGCAAATCTAGACACATTTAAAAACTGGATGGAGGAACACTTCACAATAACAAGTCATAAAGTTATGTTTATTGCTGGTGATTCCAAAATAGATCTGTTAAATCCAAATAAACATAAGATAACTGATGAATTTATCAGTACTCTAGATAGTATTGGTTTATATCCCAAAATTACCAGACCCAGTCGAATCACGACACATTGTGCAACATTAATTGATAATATATTTTCAAATGAAATGGATAACAATGCATTATGTGTATTATTAGTAAATGATATCAGTGACCACCTTCCAGTTTTTACAGTCCATATTGATAACCATATAAAAAACAAACAGGACAAGATGCCACAAGAACCCAAGGGTTAGGACAGAGGAATCCATGGAGGCATTTAAAATGGATCTAAAAAAACAAGACTGGGATTTTGTATACAAAGAATATGATACCAATAAAACATATGATGAATTTCTAAGAGTGTTTAAAAGGTTTATGATGAAAATTGTCCACTTAAACAACACTGTAGAAAACAAACGTATAAAGATAATCAATGTCAAAGGGACTGCAGAATGCTTGTAAAAAGAAAGACACACTATATAGACAATTCATACAACACAGAACTAAGGAAGCAGAAAATAAATATAACTATAACTATATAATTATATAACTATAATATAACTAATATCATGACAAATTGTAAGAAAGATTATTATAATTAATTATTAGAGAATAAGAAGAAGAAGAAGAAGACTTACTTTATTGATCCCTCAATGGGGAAATTACATTTTAGCATAAGCATATGGAATACATTAAATAGTATAACTAGAAATAAATCTCGACAAATTAATTATCCAAAGTATTTTATAGAAAATGACAAGATTATAAATAATATGGATGATGTAGTCAACAAATTTAATGTTTTTTTTGTAAATGTTGGACCAAATCTAGCAGAGGAAATTCAAGATCCAGTGACATTCAATGAAAATCTGATAGATAGAAATCCAATGACAATGTTTCTTAAGCCTGTAGAAAGAAAGGGGATTGAAGATATTGTTAATGAGTGCAAATACAAGACACCCACTGATTATAATGACATAAATATGAAAAGAGTTAAAAAGGTAATTCATCAGTCATCTGTCGCAGCAGCCACCGTCCTGGAATCTTGTTTAACACTATTAACTCTGTCATAAATCCTGTGTCTGTTGATCTAGTTGTTTCATCTGTTAGACAACCCATCACACGTTACTACCACTGTTACATCTGTCCCAGCTGTACAATGTGTGTTTGAGAGCTTTGAGCCAGTTGCTCTTGTGGACCTCAAAAAAGCTCTCCAAACGCTGAATCCCACCACCTGTCCCTGCCAGTATTATAAAGGAAACCATTGACACCATAGGCCCCTGCCTTGTTTCCTTTATAAACAGCTGTATTAGTTTGGGCACTCTTCCTACTGCCCTCAAACACGCCATTGTTAGACCTTTGCTTAAAAAACCCAACCTCGATCCCTCCCTTTTGTCCAACTTCCGTCAAATCTCATCTGCCTTTTCTGTCCAAAATGTTGGAGGAGATTGTTTCTTCTCACCTTCAGTCATATCTCCATCTGCATGCCATTGCTAACAAATTCCAGTCCGGTTTCAGGTCCAGACATAGCACCAAATCTGCATTATTAAGGGTCCATAATGACATCCTTGCAGCCCTGGATAAAAAATGCTCTGTGGTTATGGTGTTACTAGACCTGTCCGCTGCATTTGACCGTAGATCATGCCACTCTCATTTCCTGCCTTCAACACACTGTCGGTCTGCAGGGCACAGTCCTCAAATGGTTCTCGTCATATTTAACAAACAGGACCTTTTCAGTAATGCTCAATGATTTTTCATTCTCAGTTGCCCCTCTCTCCTCTGGTGTGCCTCAAGGATCTGTTCTCGGGCCGATTTTAATTTCATTGTATATGCTGCCACTTGGTCAACTCATTTCAAGTCATAACGTCCACTTTCATTTTTATGCAGATGACCTCCAGATTTACCTTCCTGTGATTCTGAGTGACCATTCTGCATTGGACCCCCTTAATAACTGTCTTCACAGCATCAAACAGTGGCTCTCCCTGAACTTCCTTCATCTAAATGAAGGAAAAACAGACCATATTCTTTTTAGTTCTGATTCAACTCACAGTACACCCAACTTTGGCCCTATAACACCTCAGTTTGCTCCTGCTGTGAGAAACCTTGGTGTTATTTTTGACAACTGTCTGAAATATGACAAACAAGTCAGCTCAGTTGTGAAGGCGAGCTTTATCCAGCTAAGGCTTCTTGCAAAAGTTAAGCCTTTTTTGTCCCGCCCTGACCTCGAAAAGGCTATTCATGCCTTCATGATCTCGAGGTTGGATTACTGCAACGCTCTTTACGCTGGACTAAACAACTGTCTCCTCCATAAACTTCAGCTGGTGCAAAATGCAGCAGCACGTCTCCTCTCTAACACGTCCAAACATTCCCACATCACCCCAATTCTACGCTCTGTTCATTGGCTCCCGGTGTGGTTCAGAGTAGAGTTCAAGGTCCTATTATACATTTTCAAGGCCATCAATGGTCTAGCCCCGACCAACCTTACTGAACTCGTAACGGTTTATCAACCAGTCAGGAAGCTGCGTTCTTCTGAGCACACCTCTTTGGTTGTTCCCAGATCCAGATATAAAAAGTACGGTGATCGTTCATTTGCAGTTTTCGGTCCAAAGACTTAGACTTAGACTTAGACATACTTTGTCTTTGAGTGAATACAGAATGAAATTTCGTTGTATCGACTCTGCAACAGTTAAAAAAAAAGAAAAATAGACAGTGTCAATAAATAGTATAAAAATAAATACTGTGCAATTATAAAAGCTGTGCAAATGTAGTGTACTAAATATATACAGTACACAATGTTGAGCGTGCAAAGTGCAAGTCAGGTAAGTGATTTTGAGTTCAACAGTCTGATAGCCTGGGGGACAAAGCTGTTAGAAAACCTGGTGGTCCTGCACCGGATGTTACGGAACCTTCTACCAGAGGGCAGAAGGGAAAACAGTCCATGGTGAGGGTGTGAGGGGTCACTGCTGATGTTTTTGGCTCTGGATAAGCAGCGCTTCTGTGCGATGTCCTGGATGGAGGGGAGAGAAGTCCCAATGATTTTCTCCGCTGTTCTCACCACTCTCCTCACGCTCTTCCAATCCGAAGCACTGCAGCCTCCAGACCACACAGAGATACAGGTTGTCAGGATGCTCTCTGTGGTGCTTCTGTAGAATGTGGTGAGGATGGGTGGGGGCAGGTGGGCTCTCCTCATCCTCCGTAGGAAGTACATGCGCTGCTGTGCCCTCTTGACCAGTGATGCAGTGTTCACAGACCAGGTGAGATTATCTGTGATATGCACTCCCAGGAACTTCGTGCTGCTGACCACCTCCACGGCCGCGTTGATGAGAAGTGGAGAGTGGCTGGGCTGGTTCTTCCTGAAGTCGACAATGATCTCTTTAGTTTTGTCCACATTCAGGATCAGGCTGTTATCTCCACACCAGCCCACCAACTGCTCCACCTCCTCTCTGTAGGCCAGGTCGTTGTCGTCCCTGATGAGGCCCACCACAGTTGTGTCGTCTGCGAACTTCACAATGTGGTTGGTGGAAGACCTGGGGACGCAGTCATGTGTCATCCGGGTGAACAGCAGAGGGCTCAGGACGCAGCCTTGGGGGGAGCCGGTGCTGAGGGTGATGACACTGGAGGTGCTCTGTCCAATCCGCACTGACTGAGGTCTGTCAGTGAGGAAGTCCAGCAGCCAGTTGCACAGGGGGGTGTTGAAGCCCAGGAGTCCCAGTTTGCCTACCAGATGTTGTGGAATGATGGTATTAAATGCTGAACTGAAGTCTAAGAACAGCAGCCGCACATGGGTGTTCTTCTCCTCCAGATGTGCCAGGCTCAGGTGGACAGCAGAGGAGATGGCGTCCTCAGTTGAGCGTTTCGACCGGTAGGCAAACTGGAAGGGGTCGAGCGTGGGAGAGAGACTTGAGATGATGTGCTCCTTTACTAGCTTTTCAAAGCACTTCATCATGATAGGAGTCAGTGCGACGGGCCGGTAGTCGTTGAGTGATTTGAGGTTTTTTTGGCACTTGGATGATGGTGGCAGTCTTGAAGCATGATGGTACAATGGCTTGGTCAAGAGAGGTGTTAAAGATGTCTGTTAGGACACAAGCCAGCTGATCTGCACATTCCTTTATGACATGCCCAGGTATGTTATCAGGGCCTGGGGCCTTCCGTGTGTTGACCCTCTTCAGGGTCTTCCTCACATCGGCTGTGTCCAGATGAAGCGCCCTTTCATCCTGGTGGGGAACAGCCTTCTCTGCAGGAGTGCCGTTTAGTGCCTCAAACCTCCCAAAAAAGTCATTCAGGCTGTTAAGGAAGTCCACGTCAGTATCCCCCGCTGGCGGGGGGGCTGTCTTGTAGTTGGAAATAGCCTGGATGCCTTTCCACATGTTCCTGGTGTTGGTGGTGTCGTGATAAAGGGCCTGGATTTTTTGACTGTGAGCCCGCTTTGCATGTCTGATGGCACGATTCAAGTTGGCTCTCGCTGTCCTCAGTGCCTCCTCGTCGCCAGCACAGTTCCGTGCCTTCAGCATTTTACGTACCTCATCAGTAATCCAGGGTTTTTGGTTGGCTCGGGTGATGATGGTCTTCCTGATGCTGACATCCTCTGCGCATTTGTTGATATAAGCTGACACAGACATGACATACTCATCAATGTTGGTTTTATTGTTGTAGGTTGAAGCGGTCTTAAACATGTCCCAGTCTGTGCACTCAAAACAGTCCTGTAATGCTTCCATTGCCCCCTCAGTCCACATCCTCACCTGCTTTACAGTAGGATTTTCCCTGATCAGCAGGGGTTTGTATGCAGGAATTAGCATGACAGATAGGTGGTCTGAGGAGCTATGGAATCTGCTTCCGATGTGTCTACAGTCCATCACTGAGCTAGCTGCTTTTAAATCTGATTTAAAAACACATTTATTCAGGCGAGCATTTGACACATAGTCGACTGTCCTTGTCTCTTTGATGTTGTTGTGTGCTTACTGGTTTTATAGTTATTGTTTGTTTTTATTCATTCTGGAAAGCACCTTGTGCACCTTTTGGGTGTTGTAAGGTGCTATATAAATAAAATTTTGATTGATTTGATTGATTGTAATTCATGTGATTTCAAAACCACATTTTTAATTCATACAACAGTATGAAAACAGCTAAAGTTGTTCCTCTGTACAAAACTGGAGACAAACATCATTCCACAAATTACAGACTTGTTTCTCTTCTCCCACAATTCTTAAACATTCTGGAAAAAAATTTCAACAACAGGTGAGAATTTCATGGAGAAGCATAGCTTACTCAATGATAATCAGTATGGATTCAGATGTAGTTGATGACACAACTACATTTGGCTCAGGTGATAATTTATTTTACACATTATCACTTCAGAATTCATCAAAATTAATCTGAGCAGGACAAAAATTATAATATTCGACAACAGAAAAATTAAATGCCAAGCACAGGTGCAGATAGAGTGGGTAGACACAAAAAGAGTACATGAAATCAAATTCTGTGGGGTGACAGTAAATGATAAAGTTAGCTGGAAGTCTCACATTAAATACATTTTAATAGGGTATCTTGAACATACCAATAAATTATTTGTGAAGTATAAAATAACAAAATTTTATGATATTGTAGTGTAGCATAAATAGGCTAGAGCAGATTAGTCAATCATCAATTAATATCAAATTATGTATTTATGAAGAATATCTTTAAGTTATTGATCATAAAACAAAAATTACCTTTAATAGTAGAAATTATCAGGGCGCCACCCAGTTTTGCCAAAACAGGGAAAACTTGTGAATTTGTGACATTAATTTCAAATAACCAAGTTCTTTATAAATGGGACGTTTATTTGACAAACTATAACCAGACTACTACTGTAAGAGAAAATAACGAATAATAAATGATCAGTTTCACAAACTAAATGAACAGGCTACTGACAGAAAGTAATAAAATAGAAAAATAAAACTAAAATAAAGGAAGACTGATGGTAGGTATGACATTGACTCACTGTGACGAAAATGGAATGAATGATTAAACAAAAGGAAAGTTCAAAGTATGAATATCTGATTCATTAATTCAATGTGACAAGTTTAATTCAGTGGTGGTTATCTAGACCAAATTAAGAATTGGGCTGTTACCAAAATTTGGTTTAGGTTTGGTGGCGTTCAGAGCAGGTGAGAGTTTGAGAGGCATCAGAGAAGACTGTGGAGCAATTTACTTTTTTGAATATAAGTATAGTATTTTATTGTTCAGTATTATTACGATCTCTGCTCTCTCACCCGCTCTTTTGGACAACTGTGGTCGTCTCTGGACATCTCTGGACAGCTCTGGGCATCTCTGGACACCTTTGGACAGCTCTGGACATCTCTGGACATCTTTGGACAGCTCTGGACATCTTTCGTCGACAGTCTTTACTTCTTTTCAGTTTTTTCATGAAGGCTGGAGTCATTTCTGCAGCCTGTCAGGCAGAGGAGCTGATTTACTTCATTTCAGTTCAGGTAGAGGAGCAGAGCCGAGAGGAGAGATGGTTTAGGGCAGGATTCAGTCTTTTTGTCATCTCTGGAGCGTGTTGAAGGTTCTAGAGAGGCTGTTCCATGGATGGGACACTGGGCACAGAAAGCATGTCTCTGTCAGTGGCTTGAGAGATCAGTCGTGAAGTTACAGGAGGGCAGACCAAACTTGACTGACTGAAGGACTGAAGAAAAGTAGAGAGAGCGCTCAGACCAGCTGAGGCTTTTTATTGTCTTTGTTGAAGGTCCAGTGGGGTTTGACCACTGGTCCCTCCAAATGTAGTCTCCTACATTTGGAGGGACCAATGTAGTCTCTAGTCTCCAAATGTCTGTCATACAGTCATACAGTCTCTAGTCTCCAAATGTCTGTCATACAGTCCTGCTCACCACTATTGCCACCCATGAAGTTCCAGTACATAATGTGGAATATCTTCCAAGTGAAACATTTTTTTGCTACAGAGAACTTGTTTGAAATGAAAGAGCAAATGATAAACAACAATTTAAACAATAAACAATGGGAGGAAAAAATAGAAAAATTTAAAGCGTGCTGTGTCACTTCGTACCCTTTCCTGTAAATCAGTATGGAAACACAGTGTGACTCACCTTTGGTAAATCACAAATGACAATCAGCTGTGATAAACTGCCTGTGCCCATGTGACATGAATTAACCAATGAAGACGTCCGTGTTTTAAAAAGCCGCCTGTTATCCCCTGTTCCTTTGTCACAATGGTGAAGACAAAGGAGCTGTCTGAGGACATCAGAAGTGTGATAATTCGCAAACATAAGACCTCCAAAGGGTATAAGGCCATCTCCAAAGACCTGAGTATCCCTGTTTCAACAGTGCGTAATGTGATTAAGAAGTTTCACAAGCATGGAACTGTCAAGAACCTCCCTGGATGTGGGAGGAAGAGAAAAATTGATGACAGAAGTCTTCGAATGTTGGTGCGAATGGTGGAAAAAACACCAGGTCAAACATCCAAAGACCTGAAGGCCAACCTGGAACAGTCTGGGGTCATGGTTTCAACAAGTACCATACACCGCACACCAAACCAAACAGGGCTTCTTGGGCGAAGGCCAAGGAAGACACCATTCCTGAGGCAAAGACATAAAAAAGAATGAAAAATCTTTGCCAAAGAGTACCTGGACAAACCACAATCCTTCTGGAAAAAATGTTCTGTGGACAGATGAAACAAAAATAGAGCTTTTTGGCAATGCACACCAGCAGTTTGTTTACAGACGCCACAATGAAGCTTACAAGGAAAAGAACACCATCCCAACAGTTAAGCGTGGTGGAGGATCCATAATGCTGTGGGGCTGCTTTGCTGCATCTAGTACTGGAGGCCTTGATCGTATCACAGGAATCATGAAATCAGACAATTATCAAGACATTCTAGAGCGACATGTTCTACCTAGTGTTAGAAAACTTGGTTTGAGTCGAAGATCATGGGTCCTCCAGCAAGACAAAGACCCAAAGCACACATCCAAAAGCACACAGGAATGGTTGAAAAGGAAAAAATGGACTGTTTTAAAATTGCCAGCAATGAGTCCTGATCTCAGTCTGATTGAAAATCTGCCATTGGGGAAAAGAAACCTGCAAACATTGAAGAGCTTGAACAATTTGCAAAGAATGAGTGGGAGAAAATACCAGCTGAGAAGTGCAAGAAGCTTATAGATGGCTACAAGAAATGTTTGGAAGCAGTCATCACTGCCAAAGGGTGTGCAAACAAATATTAAAGAGGGGTTCCATTATTGCTGCACATGCTGTGTTTTCTGTTTTTTCTTTGAAATTACAATATCTAAGTTGAAAAAAAAAATTCCTTTGTTAGATTACTTTGGACCTCCAATTAAAAGATCCTCATGATATACATTTCGTACATTTCAATTTATTTCTGAAGATATTGTAAAGATTATGCAAAAAATGGGGGTGCCAATAATGGTGAGCAGGACTGTACCATTTTCTGACATATATTGTGGAACTGTAGATGAGGAGTGAGAGGGTTTATGCAATAATATGGTTGAAGAACGGTCAAGAGCTGGGTTCAGTACAGTGTTAAAATCACCTGCTACAATGATGTTGGAGTTGGGAAAGTAGGATTCTTGTGAGAAGAACGAATGGAAGAAAACGGGGGTGTCAGAGTTAATGCCATAGATACTTGCTATTGTTAGGTTATCTTTGTCAATCTTGCCGTTGATTATAATATCACGTCCTTCAGAATCGGTTATAGTAGTACAATGGGAATATGGTACATTTTTGTTAATAAAAATGGAAGTCCCATGTTTTTTGGAGTTGTAGGTTGAGTGGAAGGTCTGGCTAATCAATCTGGCTTTTAGTTTAAGATATTCTGCTTCTGTGAGATGCATTTCTTGTAATAAACAGATGTCTGATTTTAGTTTGTGTAGATAATTTAATACCTTGGTTCTTTTGGCAAGGGAGCTGATTCTTTGTATGTTCCATGATGTTAGGTTTAGGAGTGAAGTCATGATGCTACTAGTGGGGAAAACAGAACAGGTAGGGAATATGAAGACGAGGGAAGACAGTGAACAAGGACACAAGGAGAAAAAACTGTGATTCTCCTGTTGTGTTTTGTTTTTTAACTGTACTTATGTTTTATGTGTAACCCTACTGCCTCCGGCCCAGGTCATCATTGGAAATGAGAACTGGTTCTCAATTGACTTACCTGGTAAAATAAAGGTTAAATTAAAAAAAATAATAAAATTATATATTTAAAAAATGTTTTGTTTTTTTGTTTTCTTATTTACCTTTATTTATTATTGATTATTACTATTACTATTATTTTTTTTCTTTTGATCTCACTGTTGTGAGATCTTATGTTCAAAATTTCAAACAAAAAAGAGGAGAGGAGCGATGGATTATTATTTTTTCATAAGATGCACTGAAGTTTTGCAGAAACTCAACTTGTTGTTCAACTTCTCCAACATGTGTTAAGAATAAAGATACCAAATCCATTCATCATCTACCTGCTCCAGCATTCACTGCTCACCTCAGCTCCTGCCAGAGCGGTGGTCTTCAGTCTACAGACTTTGATCCAGACGAGGTCAGTCTGAAACTTTAATTTGCTTTGTTTCCAGCCGTTCCTCTGCATTTTGGATCATTGTCTTTCTTCATGACAACTTGAGTTGAATGAGGTAATGGCTTGAGGGTTGACTTGTCAAAGAGAGAGGGACTGTTTTAGAGAATCTGGTTTGTCTTCATGTCACCGGCTGATCCCATGTCTCTTCTGATATATCCAAAACACTTAGTGATAGCATCCAGTGTCCTGTGAATCTTTACATTACGCTTCAGTCATTAAGTCACAAAATGACGGCTCCTTCTGAGAACCTTTTCTATTTATTTACCTTTGATAGTCTTGGGTTTCTATTTGAGCTTGTTTAAGTGATAAGTGTTGAAATGTGAGGGATTGTGAAAAAAGAAACATGGCGCCCTCCACGGCAGATGTGTTTGCTAGCGCCGCTCTTGAATGCTGTTTTTTTGTATTAGGCACTGTCAACATACAAGAGACAGACTACTGGACATCGCCACCTCAAACTCATTTTGAAATCATTGGCTAGCGAGGGCCGGTGATGGTCACAGACACGCACCAAATATTAATAGCTTTTGCTGCAAGATGAAAATATGCATAATCTCTTAAAGGGTTAACACTTTTGTAGTGTTTAACAATGAAAACAATGTAGACAAAGTGGAAAAAAAAATAATTCATTGGATATAACAGAGGTACAACTCATTGTTCTCTCCCGCAGCCACCATCACCACTTCCATGCTAGGCTAAAAGCTTGTGCCAACCACCGCTACCCAGCTTCTTACTAGCCAACGTGTGGTCTCTGGAAAACAAACTGGACGAGCTGAGAGAGGATTACAGCACAGAGGGAGATACGAGAGTGCTGCGCTCTTATTTTCACAAAGACATGGCTTTCAGACAGAGTTCCAGAAAGCACAGTTCAGATACCAGCTCAGTCCAAGTACTGTATGTGTGTGCTTATCAAAGTTATCTGAGAATCTGTGATCTACAGAGGGAATTCACTGCTGTGTTTATGGCCGCTGTTTACATCCCCCTCTTGAGCTAACTCCATGGCAGCTCTCAGCAAACTCCATGATGTCATCAGCATGTTAGAGCCCACTGATCCTCACACTGTTTACTTCAACCAGTGCAAATTACAGACTGTATTCCCCAAATATCATCAATGTGGACATTCCTACCTGTGATAAGAACACCCTGGACCATGTTTACAGTAACGTACGTGGTGCATATGTGGGGCTGCACCCCGCCCCCACTTTGGACACTCAGACCACATCTCTTTGTTCCTGTAACCGGCCTACAGACAAAGACCGAAGCAAAGAAACCCTGTCATTCAACACATCAAACTCTGGACCACAGAGACTGAGGGCACCCTGCAGGACTCCTTTGCATAGTCAGAGTGGGGTGTGTTTACCGCTGCATCCACTCTGGAGGAGTCTTCTGTCAGTGTACAGGACTATGCTGAGTATGTGACTGGGTACATATGCACCATCGTGCCCACCATGCAGGTCAGGAAGTTCCCCAACCAAAAGCCCTGGATAAACAGCAATCATGCTTGCTCTGATGCATTCAGAACAGGCAACAAGACAGAGTACAAAGCTGTAAAGTATGGACTGAGAAGAGCAATCACAGCGACCAAGAGGCAGTACAGAGAGAAGCTGGGTGGTTTCTATTCCACTGCTGACTCCGGCCTGCAGCACATCACAGACTATAGGACTGCTACCAGCACCATCAGCCCCACAGACAGCCTGCCAGATGCCTTTTTCAGAGCAAAAATTGCACATGCCCTTTCTGGTCCTCCCACCCAGACTGTCCCCCCAACATCTCCCACATCAAACTGTTTTTCTGATGTTTCTTCAGTAGCGGTGCAGAATATTACCAGGAAGATGAAAGCCTCCACGTGTGCCCCAGGCCCTCTACAAAAAAAATGTCCCATAGGAATGAATAAGGAAAAAGGTCAGACTTCAAACTTTTTACTCCAGAGAACAAAGACACCTCCCTCATACTTTCCCTTAGAAACTCCATTCAACTTGCAAAACGCAGCAAAACTACCTGACAATATCTTCATAATCATCGTCGTTTCACAAAATGTATTGTTTGTCCCTCAGATTGCTTTAGTTGTAGAATGTATGTAATAAAAAATGTAAAAATCAGAGCTTAACATGGGTGTCTATTGCGTGTGTGTGGGAGAAGTACACACCTACAGTGGAGAGCAGTTTGAGAATCGTCTGAAAAAATATTTTTAAAATCGCGATTATGAAGGCTACGTACACGCTACCAACATGTTTTTTTCCACCAAAATGTAGGAAAATTCATCCTGGTCGTAGCGTTGTGTCTCTTACGTATACTTTTTGCTCCACTCCACTAATTAGTGTGTGTGGGGTGGCAGTAGTTCAGTCTGTAGTGACTTGGGCTGGGAATCGGAGGGTCGCCAGTTCAAGTCCAGGTCGGACCATGTGTGGAGAGTGGACTGGTAGCTGGAGAGGTGCCCGTTCTTCCTCCTGGGCACTGCCGAGGTGCCCTTGAGCAAGGCACCGAACCCCCAACTGCTCAGGGCGCCTGGAAATGGGGCAGCCCCCTCACTCTGACACCTCTCCTCTAGTGCATGTGCATGTGCCTTTCATAACTTGTGTGTAATGTGCAACTGAAAATAAAAAAATACTAACAGAGTGTAAATTGAAATTTCCCTCACTGACGGACTAATAAAAGAATTCTTCTTCTTCTTCTAAATCCAAAATTCTGTCCATAGGGTCCAATGTTAAATTTGAGAGGGAAAGCAGAAAGACTATTTGTGAGAAAACTGTTGCTAGCAGCTCTCTGAGTGGAGTAGAGAGACAAACGTTTCAATGCTGCGTCCCTCAAATTCTCCTGCCACCCCACATCCAAAAATCAGAGCTCTACTCATTACGTTTTTTGATTTACAAGGAGGAGTTCGTCAAGTCTGACTCAGCTTCAAATGAATTGGAGTGGGGGAGAGAACACTGCTGCAGGGAGACATAAACTGTCTCCATGGAAACGGCCCAGCTGGGTGTGTGTGGCAGTTGAACTCAAGTAACTCTGCCTGTGATTGGATGTTGGTGTGTGTGTCAGGTGAGGGGATCTACACAAACACATACATAGAGTTAAGATGATGATATGATACAGACTTCTGATTGGCCAATCCTAATGAAAGAGAGAATGGATGACATCATTGATCACACACACACACACACACACACACACAGACAGACAGCTCAGACTCAGACTGTTTTCTTCAAAATAGAAGCCCCAAACTGGGATTTAATCTTCACAGAGAAATAAGCACATAGTGCATGCCTCAGTGTGTGTTTGTTTGCAACATAAATGTGGGACAGGCATGCACAAAGTGTGTGCTTCTGTGCAAGAGAGGGTAAGCCAGCATTAGGTGGGGCCATGTGGGCCTGGCATCATGTATGCAGACACATATTCAAATTTCCTCAGGAATTTTTCTAGTTGGCATTATTATTACTTCTTAATTCTTCTCTCTCTCTTTCTCTTGATTGTTTTGTAATACAGTTTTGTTAAAAAAAATCTGTGCCATGGGGCAGAAACAAGATACTTCTCAGTGATGCTACGGCGTTAGCATCATGAGCATGCACTTTGCAGTTCAAATGCTTACAGTGGGTTGCAAAAGTATTCATACCCATGACCAAAACTCAATTTTTCAGAATGGAATAAAGCAAAAGTGAGTTTCACCTTTTTATATGAAAGGAAATAGCACAAACACAACAATCCATCACTGTTTTTGTTCGTAAGCACTCTTTACTATGAATAGATTGCATAAGTCTGTATTTCATTGTTGCAAAAGTATTCACACTAAGTCATTGGTTGAAGCTCCTTTGGCAGCAATAACAGCTTCCAATCGCTTTGGATAGCCAGCAATGAGTTTTGCGCAATGGTCCTTGGACAGTTTCGCCCACTCCTCTTTGCAATACTGCTCCAGCTGAGTCAGGTTACTTGGTAACCTTCGGTGGACAGCAATCTTCAAATCCCTCCACAGGTTTTCTATCGGGTTGAGATCTGGGCCAGTCTAGAACCTTCACTTTCTTCTTCCTGAACCATTCTTGTGTCACTCGAGCTGTATGTTTTGGATCATTATCCTGTTGAAAGGTGAACTTCCTCCCAAGGTTCAGGCTTTTTGCAGACTTAAAGAGGTTTTCCTCCAGGATGTTGATGTATTTTGCACTATTCATGATCCCTTGCACACGGACAAGCTCACCAGGACCGGAGGAAGAGAAACAGCCCAATAGCATTATGTTCCTACCTCCATGTTTCACGGTAGGGATGGTGTGAGCTGGATCATCAGCTGTGTTGGCTTTGCACCAAAATTTTTTTTGTTTCATGTGACCAGATCACACATTCACACATTGCAAGAGTGTCTTTCAGAAGTGTGGTGGCATACTGCAAACAAGCCTTGAGATGTTGTTTCTTCAGATATGGCTTCTTCTTTGCAACACGCCCATAGAGACCTTCCTTGTGTAAAGTGCGGGGTATTGTGGACTTGTGTACGTTAGTCCCAGCACCCTGGAGAGACTTCTTCAGGTCTTCAAGAGTGACAGAAGGGTTTGCTCTGGCTTCCCTGATCAATTTCCTTTTGCCTTTTGCCGTGATCTTGGAGGGGCGCCCTGTTCTTCAGAGGTTCACAGTGGTACCATGGCGCTTCCACTTCTGGACCAGTGATGCAACAGTACTTTTTGGCACACTGAGTGAATTTGTGATGGCTACATAGCTTTGCCCATCTCTATGCATCTCTACAACTTTCTTTCTGAGGTCTTCTGAGAGCTCCTTGGACTTCATGACTGTTGTCTGCTGACAAGCATGGGATGACTGTGGACAGGTGACTATTGGGCACTATTTATAGGGAGAAATCAAGCTTATACAAGTCATAAGTGAGTGAATACAGTCCTGTGACACTGTGAGGCAATAGTTTTGTAGCGTGCAATCATTTTCAATTCAAAATAACATCTTTGTTGCAAGGGTGTGAATACTTTCGCAACAATGAAATACAGACTTATGCAATCTATTCATAGTAAAGAGTGCTTACGAACAAAAACAGTGATGGATTGTTGTGTTTGTGCTATTTCCTTTAATATAAAAAGGTGAAACTCACTTTTGCTTTGTTCTATTCTGAGAAATTGAGTTTTGGTCATGGGTATGAATACTTTTGCAACCCACTGTAAGTGAATGCACATTGTGTTCAATGTGTTTTCTTTAAATGAGATAAGTCAATTCAAAGTTTATTTTAGGCCTCAAAGCCAGAAAATGTGAAATGTGAAATGTGTGTTTTTCTGATATTAAATCATGTAGCATCATCACTCGGGCCACCATGAGACCCACTACCCCATATATACGTATACATATATATATATATATATATATATATATATATATATATATATATATATATGTATACACTATATTGCCCAAAGTATTCGCTCACCCATCCAAATAGTCAGAATTAGGTGTTCCAATCACTTCCAAGGCCACAGGTGTATAAATCAAGCCAATCAAGGATGCCACCTGTGCAACAAATCCAGTCATGAAATTTCCTCGCTCCTAAATATTCCACAGTCAACTGTCAGCTGTATTATAAGAACGTGGACGTGTTTGGGAACGACAACAACTCAGGCACGAAGTGGTAGACCACGTAAACTGACGGAGCGGGGTCAGCGGATGCTGAGGCGCATAGTGCGAAGAGGTCGCCAACTTTCTGCAGAGTCAATCACTACAGACCTCCAAACTTCATGTGACCTTCAGATTAGCTCAAGAACAGTGCACAGAGAGCTTCATGGAATGGGTTTCCATGGCCGAGCAGCTGCATCCAAGCCATACATCACCAAGTGCAATGCAAAGTGTTGCATACAGTGGTGTAAAGCACGCTGCCACTGGACTCTAGAGCAGTGGAGACATGTTCTCTGGAGTGCCGAATCATGCTTCTCCATCTGGCAATCTGATGGATGAGTCTGGGTTTGGCGGTTGCCAGGAGAACGATACTTGTCGGACTGCATTGTGCCAAGTGTAAAGTTTGGTGGAGGGGGGATTATGGTGTGGGGTTAGTTCCAGTGAAAGGAACTCTGAATGCTTCAGCATACCAAGACATTTTGGACAATTCCATGCTCCCAACTTACGTATACGGATACATATATATATATATATATATATATATATAGGGCGGCACGGTGGTGTAGTGGTTAGTACTGTCACCTCACAGCAGGAAGGTACCGGGTTCGAGGCCTGGGGCCTTTCTGTGTGGAGTTTGCATGTTCTCCCCATGTCTGCGTGGGTTCTGTCCGGGTACTCCGGCTTCCTCCCACCATCCAAAAACATGCATGGGGATTAGGTTAATTGGCTAATTTAAATTGACCGTAGGTGTGAATGTGAGTGTGAATGGTCGTTTGTCTCTGTGTGCCCTGCGATGAGGTGGCGACTTGTCCAGGGTGTGCCCTGCCTCCTGCCCTGGGACAGCTGGGATGGGCTCCAGCCCCCACGCGACCCTATGAGGATAAGCGGTGATAGATAGATGGATGGATGGATGGATGGATATATATATATATATATATATATATATATATATATATATTGGCCACCAGGGGAAGCTCAAAAGGACAGCAAAGGTTCATGGGAGTTGAGAGGGAATGTTTTATTGGGGGCATTCTATGTTGTATTTTACAAATGGATGTTGTACCGCGAGTTAAAATGGTAAATAAATAAATAGTGTCACCTAGTGCTCGGCGGTGTGCCTAGTAAAACAAGAACCCTTTGTTTTATGTGCCTTTGTTCTAGAGCTTGCCACAATATATATGTGTATATATTGCCAAAAGTATTTGCTCACCTGCCTTGACTCACACATGAACTTAAGTGACATCCCATTCCTAATCCATAGGGTTCAATATGACGTTGGTCCACCCTTTGCAGCTATAACAGCTTTAACTCTTCTGGGAAGGCTGTCCACAAGGTTTAGGAGTGTGTTCATGGGAATTTTTGACCATTCTTCCAGAAGCGTATTTGTGAGGTCACACACTGTTGGATGTTGGATGAGAAGGCCTGGCTCTCAGTCTTTGCTCTAATTCATCCCAAAGGTGTTCTATCAGGTTGAGGTCAGGACTCTGTGCAGGCCAGTCAAGTTCATCCACACCAGACTCTGTCATCCATGTCTTTATGGACCTTGCTTTGTGCACTGGTGCACAGTCATGTTGGAAGAGGAAGGGGCCAGCTCCAAACTGTTCCCACAAAGTTGGGAGCATGGAATTGTCCAAAATGTCTTGGTATGCTGAAGCATTCAGAGTTCCTTTCACTGGAACTAAGGGGCCAAGCCCAGCTCCTGCAAAACAACCCCACACCATAATCCCCCTCCACCAAACTTTACACTTGGCACAATGCAGTCCGACAAGTATCGTTCTCCTGGCAACCGCCAAACCCAGACTCCAATCAATCCATGATTGATTTACCTGGTAAACCACACAAAAGGACAGTAACTGACAGGAAATCCAGCAGTAGCTTTAGCATAGTGACTGCTGTGATGTTTGTAATTCACCGGCATCATGGCCAGCAAGTCTGATTAAATCAGAGAGTGCTCCAATTGGAGAGGGGTTTCAGGTGCCAGCCTTGGTGGATTAGTGTTAAAGCTCGAGCAGTTTGTGCTTGGCGCTCTGAGTGATGAAAGTGCTGTTTGCTGCACACAGCTCTGCTCAGCGACTTGTTTTTACCGCCACTTCATTTGCATATATTTCATAAGAATAAAACAAACACACCATGTTCTTTTACACAACCAGTGAGCATGAAATATGCCTCCTTAATGCCACAGTAATGAGTGGGGGGTGGGGTGGGAGTGAATGAGATCACTACAGCTTTTTAATGAAGCTGTGGTGTACGGAGGAAGAAATCAGATCATGTGCTCTTTGCCTCCAAGGAGAGGTGTACCCAATATAGTTAACCTCATTCATTTCCTATTGACCACATTGACTCGGTGGCACCTCAACAGCCGACAGTATCCAGGAGAAGTCCAGGTTACAGGAACCATCTTGAGGGATATTCAGCTCCAGACTGTCAGAATAGCTTTCTTTTTTAACCCTTATTGATTTGGATCCATTTGGAGTGGATATGTTCTCAGATTTTGCTGTAAAGGTTCTCATCAGGCTTTGGTGATGCAGACAGGATATTTAATATCCCCGTGCAGCCAGTCTTCCTCTAACATGGTTAATGTGACGTGAACCCAAATGCACGACTCAGTGGACAAAATAAAGATTTTTAATATCCAATTGTAAAGTACAAATGGAAATCAATTCCACAAAGAAAGGCATAAATAAAAAACACACACTTACAAGGAAACATAAACTAAAATTAACAAACAAAATCCTGAGCATCGACGAAGAAGATATGAAAAAAAAACTTACGAGGAGAAAGTATCAAAAGAAAGTCACTCATGAAACAAGGAAAAGATTAAAGCAGATACAAACCATAATCACTCACAAAAGACGAAGACAATGAAACAAACCAAAAGCAAAATTATGTATATATATATATATATACACACATATATACGTATATCTGTATACATATATAATATATATATATGTATACAGATATACATATATATGTGTATATATTTACATATATATACGTATATATATATATACATAAAGCAGACAGGTGGACACCATCAAGACAACCACAATAGCAGGAAAACACAGGAGGGTAGGAAGTCAAGTGATCTGAAAAAATAAGAGGGAAAGTAATAGTACAAAATAAGTAGCAGTGACAAGACCGGAAATTGTTAGAAACTGAGGTGTGATATGAAAAGAACCCAACTGTGCAACTCCAAATGGTAAAAAATAAAGATGTGTATTTTACTTTCAAAGCTCAAAATCACTTGACTGGCAAAAATATTCACTATTAAAGAAAAATCACTTCTCAAAGAAGGAAAAAGTAATTGATAAACTAAGGCCACAAACAAAAAGGTGCTCACAAAATGTGAACAGTTGCTTTCCCACTATCGAGCCAAAGCTGGGCCAGTCCGCTGCACACTGCAGGGCCAGGCGCGATTTCTGGCCCCACCTAAGGCTCCATCCACACAACAACGGCACAACAGCGCTTGTGAGAATGTTGCCGGAATTATTTCAATTCAATGTAATACATAGGTCATGCCAATAGGTGGCGCTGCAAAGAAACACAGAGAGACCCATGAAAAAGAACGAAAGAATGCAATGAGCATGCGCATGAAGTCCTTGTTTACTACTCCTTCTGGTCACGTGATGATGTGACATCATCATTAGCAACAATGCTGGGTACACACTGCAACTCACTCTGCAACAGATCTTCTCACTCTGGAACCTGTTGTCAGAAAATACTGTTTTGGGTCTCCAACAATGCCGGAGTCGTCTGTACGCAAGACAGAATCAGTATTAAAGTTTGGCGGATTCACACAATTCCACTGTCATGTGGACGGCACCTAAAACTATGGGCCAAAGCAGGGCTAGCGGCGGTGTCAAAGAAAACGGAAAAGCTACGTCAGTTCCATGCCAAGTAAAGCAGCTACACTGTTAAAATTTAAAGTTAAATAAAAAGTTAAATACCACAAAATGCAGAATAAAAGAACTGTAAAACAGCTATCCAGTTACATACTGTATTTTGCATAGCATTACCCATAATGCTATGCAAAATACAGTATATAACTGCAATGTTTGAATTTGTGGTAATTTACTGTTACTATTTACAGTAGTGCTACTGTAATAGACTATACTGTCATTGTGCTGCTCATATAAAGATCTGGCATGAATTGTTATGATGTTTATATATTTTCACTTTTTCAATAATACATTATATTTTTCTAAATAGAAAGTTTAGTTTTCCAATGTATTGACACAGTAAAAGATGAATTCTTGAAAATTCAAGACTGAAGTTCATTATTTTAATGCAGCAGTACAGGGTAATAAAAATGTGTTCTGATCTTTCATAAATGAGCAGCTGTCATTTTAATTTAGTGTGAGTTAGTATTTTAATTCTTATAAAAAATGCTGTTTTCAAAGCCTGGATTGGAGTAAAAAACAACAATAAAAAAGGCACTGCATAGTCAGTGGGCTGCTAAGGAATGATTACTGTTTGCCATTGTTGGCTAAACTGGGCCTTTCTTCCAGAGTATTCCACCGATTTGGCTGCTTGACTTTTATTCTGAAGTTACCCCGGATAGTAACGTATGAGTAGGATGAGTGGCGGAGAGCGACGTGATGGGACTGAAAGAAGAAACCCAATGGACTTTACTATCTTGCCACGTTTTGTCATCTAACCACTTTAGTAGCCACTTTAATCAAGAACTGCTCACTTCTGTCAGAGTTTGATTCATATGTAAGGTAAGCGATACCACTTCTTTTGCCACAACATCTAGTTTGTCTGTTTTCATCATCCCGTCTTAAAGGTTGTTCGGCATAATTCTGTTGTGATGATTTGAGACTAGTGTCAATTGTTCAGATAAAGGGGAAAAAAATTCCTTGACAACTATTAGTATAGAACCAGTGGTTATTTTAGCAAGGCAGCTATCATGCCCTAGCATAGGCTTGAGCTTGCTAATGATGTTAGCTTGTTAATATGCACTATGAAGGTGGTGTAATTTAATCAACCGAAAAAAACAAGTCAGTGCATAGGTTTCTATTAATGACGTGGAAAGTGGAAAAACGTTTTTCTGGTGTTATTTTTGAGATGGCTCAGATTTGAAGTTGGCTGAAATGCTATTATTAAAGATTTTAGCTTGACTTACGCCGACGTTTTGGCTGACATAGTGCCACCAAATTTACGTCAGCTAAAATACCATTGTTAGAGGTTTTAACTTTAGACTTCTGGCACCGAATTTTCCTCTGGTAGCTGTATGGAGAGGCTAACATTAATTTTTCAGTTACTCCTGTGTTTGAGTCTCCGCTAGAGTGTTATTTCATGGTGGATTTTCTTAACTGATTTACATCTTTGTTAAAGTATTTACTAAATTATTGACAGTTTTTGTTATATATTTATGTACTGTCAATCTGTTTGAGCTATGATGAAATCTCTTTCTGCACGCAAGTCGCACATGCACAGGAACCACTACTACCGCAGGCCTCAGATTAAGCATACTGAGTTCAAGGGTAATCTTGCTTGTGGGATTGAAGTCCTGGATAAGCGGGGTCGGGTCGTGGGGGCAGCAGCCTAAGCAGGGAAGCCCAGACATCCCTCTCCCCAGCCACTTCATCCAGCTCTTCTGGAGGGATCCCGAGGCGTTCCCAGGCCAACCGGGAGACAGTCTCTCCAGCGTGTCCTGGGTCGTCCTCGGGTCTCCTGCCGGTGGGACGTGCCCAGTACACCTCACCAGGGAGGCGTCCCGGGAGCATCCTAACCAGATGCCCAAGCCACCTCATCTGGCTCCTCTCGATTCGGAGGAGCAGTGGCTCTACTCTGAGCCCCTCCCGGATGACTGAACTTCTCACCCTCTCTCTATGGGAGAGCCTGGACACCCTGCGGAGGAAGCTCATTTCGGCCGCTTGTATCCGTGATCTTGTTCTTTCAGTCACGACCCCCAGTTCGTGACCATAGATGAGGGTAGGAACATAGATCGACTGGTAAATTGAGAGCTTCGCCTTTCAGCTCAGCTCTTTCTTCACCACGACGGACCGATACAGCGTCTGCATCACTGCAGAAGCTGCACCAATCCGCCTGTCGATCTCCCGCTCCATTCTTCCCTCACTCGTGAACAAGACCCCGAGATACTTAAACTCCTCCACTTGGGGTAGGATCTCATTCCCGACCGCTTCACACTCAGCTGCGAACTGCTCCAGTGAGAGTTGGAGATCACGGCTTGATGAAGCCAACAGAACCACATCATCTGCAAAAAGAAGAGATGTGATGATGAGGCCACCAAACCGGACCACCTCAGCGCCTCGGCTGCAGCTAGAAATTCTGTCCATAAAAGTTATGAACAGAATCGGTGACAAAGGGCAGCCTTGGCAGAGTCCAACTCTCACCGGAAACAAGTTCGACTTATTGCCAACAATGTGGACCAAACTCTGACACCGGTCATTCAGGGACCGAACAGCCCGAACCAAGGGGTCCGGTACCCCATACTCCCGGAGCACCTCCCACAGGACTCCCCGAGGGACGCGGTCAAATGCCTTCTCCAAGTCCACAAATCCGGATCTCATCCACCCCTGGGGCCCTGCCACCAAGGAGCTTTTTGACCACTTCGGTGACCTCCACCCCATCTCTACTATACACAGTGTTGATGGTGCACTGCTTCCCCCTCCTGAGATGCCGGACGGTGGACCAGAATTTCCTCGAAGCCGTCTGGAAGTCATTTTCCATGGCCTCACCAAACTCCTCCCACATTAGAGTTTTTGCCTCAGCGACCGCCGTAGCCACATTCCATTTGGCCCGCCAGTACCTATCAGCTGCCTCCAGAGTCCGACAGGCCAAAAAGGCCCTATAGGACTCTTTCTTCAGCTTGACGGCATCCCTCACCGCCAGTGACCACCAACAGGCTCGGGGATTGCCGCCGCAAGAGGCACCGACCACCTTGCGGCCACAGCTCTAGTCAGCCCCTTCAGCAATGGAGGCACGGAACATGGCCCATTCGGACTCAATGTCCCCCACCTCCCCCGGGATGTGGTTGAAGTTCTGCCAGAGGTGGGAGTTGAAACTCCTGACAAGGGACTCTGCCAGACATTCCCAGCAGACCCTCACAACACGTTTGGGTCTGCCCGGTCGGACCGGCATTTTCCCCCACCATCGGAGCCAACACACCATCAGGTGGTGATCGGTTGACAGCTCCGCCCTTCTCTTTACCCGAGTGTCCAAGACATACACCCACAAGTCTGCTGACACGACCACAAGTTGATCATCAAACTGCGGCCTAGGGTGTCCTGGTGCACATATGGACACCCTTATGCTTGAACATGGACACGGACAATCCGTGACGAGCACAGAAGTCCAATAACAGAACACCATTCGGGTTCCGGTCGGGGGGGCCGTTCCTCCCAATCACGCTTTTCCAGTCTACATATATATATACATATATATATATATATATATATATATATATATATATATATATATATATATATATATATATATATATATATACACACACACGTATATATACGTATATATACGTGTGTGTGTATATATATATATATATACACACACACGTATATATACGTATATATACGTGTATATATAAGTGTGTATATATATATAATATAACCTAAGATTCGTTCCCCATCTGCTCTGCTTATGTCACAAGAGGGTTATTCACAGTCTTCACTCCACTCTCTACAAGCATCAAGTCAGCCTCCTTCCCCACAACCATGTACAAACAAAAACTCTTGGATCAGCAGTTTTCAAGTTCCGTGGGAGAAGATGCCACTAAGATTCTCTCAGGCCATGGCAGTCTCAGTATCCTAAGACCTTTGCTGATAGGACTGCAGACAGTGAGCAGTTAGGGTGCGGTTATTATTCTCTACTCAAACAGATGAAAACAAGAGTTGAACACGTCAACAGGGACAATATAAGTAGCAGAATCCGACAGCCTCGGAAAAGGCCTACTAGTGAAAACGGTGGTGAGGCAGCCATTAAAAGTGAGAGATCTGACCTGGATAGTTATGGCTGCATCAACTGGCAACCCAGAGCTTTGCCAGAAGGAGAAACTGCAGAATCTCTGGAGACAAAAAGACAGACTATGTCAACTATCTTTAGATCAGTAGGACCTCATGCTATTGAGATGTCAGATGTAGATGAATTCATGAAACTGACATACATTTACCAGAGGCACATGATCAATTCTTGGCCTCCCCCCACCTTATGTGAGACTGAAGAGCAGTGGCCATTTCTGTTTACTAAAAGAAGCCTCTGCACCTACTTCCGCACACTCACAGGTATTGAGGTAGACACACCCATGAGTGAAGCACTTACGAAGGGAAAAATAATCTGGAACTTCGTTCAAAGCCAGAGACTGAGGTGGAACAAGGAGGCTGAGCATCTACTACGTGAGTGCGACAACGCAGAGATGAACAACAATCAGAATGCTGTGACAGCCATCCTGTTACTGATGACATCTTGGCTGATGTAATACTCTTTGAAATTTTATACATTCACTTTCAACTCAAAATGTCCATGAGGATTATTTATTTTAATGTTTATGGGATTAATTCACCTAATTCACATAAAGTTTTCCATTTGTGTTTAAAGGCATCTTCCACCAAGATGTCTGTTCAGTCAGAGATGACATTGCCCACCACACCGAGGGTAATCATACTTGGTAAGTATATATTTTATATAATTTTGTATTCAATTTCTTGGTAAGGGTTATTATTTTTTGGTATTCTGTAGTTGTATTTAGCTTCACCAGGGTTTGTGTGCTACAGGAAATAATTGGATGTCTGCAAACCGGTGGATGGTCAGTGTGGAGGAGAAGGTATTTTACGAGCCTGAACAGATGCATGACTTTGCTAGTGCCCTTGCTGTCTTCATTGCTTCGTATTATGTCTTCAACCTGGAGTATCAGGAGTCAGCCTCCACCACACCGGAGATGATGCAGAGGTAAGAACTTGATTAAAATTAAAATGCTGTTGCTTTTTTTTTCAAGATTCTTTGTGAGGATCAATCCAGATCAGGCCACCAAGTGCACAGCCAAACTTGGAACAAGCCGCAAGACAGGAAGTGTTGTCAAGAGAAAAGTGTCAAGCATCAATCCAAGGGTCACCTCCTTCCTCCAACAGCTCACGGAATTTGAATGGAGGACTTCCAACTAAGTAAGAACTGTCTCGTGTAGTATTTTGTTTTGTCGCCTGTCTACTATAGATGGAACTTGATGTGGCTACTACTGCCAGTGATTTGGTGTGATCTGTTGATTTGAACATGTCGATATCCCCTGGTCATCAAATGACTTCTCAAGTTGTCCATCTATGTCTTTACTTTTCAGGTACTACAAGATGCAAAATGTATGGTGGCTGGTGGCATCCCAACACCATCCCACCCATACCCACTCCCCTACTCTGCAGGTACACTGATAAACTGCTTCAAAGACCTCTGTGGATACTTGGGGCACTGGCAAGAACCAAATTTGCATTGTTTTCATATCTGTTCATCCTTTATGTTGTATTGTTGCGCTATAAAGCCTAGCCTATATGTAAAAACACAAACCTTGTAGTGCTTCATCTTTTGTTGTTCTGCTGTTGTAATGTGCTCAGAAGTTGTGAGGAGATTTCTATGCCACATAGTTTTAGGATGCATGCAAAAGTCTATCTTGAGTAAATTATAGATCAATTTATAACATGCACTGTTTTGTTTTGTGTTTTTTACAAATCAACCCCTTTGCTAAGACTGGAACTCAATGTTGACACGTGATTATAGTGTAAATAATAATTTGTACAAATCTGTTGACAATTAATTTTAATAAACAGTTTTATGAATTACATCTGGACAGAACATCTTTGTGAAATTAATGTGTAAAGTAAAATGTATTTGTAATATTTAGACAGTAAAACTGTTTACCACAGTAAACCAGTAATATTAATTAATATTCATCACCTGTGTATTATATGTTGTAATAACAGTAACATACTTTAAAGTTTACAAAATTACTGTAAAGATAAACTGTAAAATAGATTTATAGTAAAGCTGTTTTACTGTAAAATATATTTACAGTGAAGCTGTTTTTACTGTAAAAATATATTTACAGTAAAGCTACCGTAAACCACTAATTGCAGTAACTTACTGGCAACACTGTTGCCAGTAAGTTACTGCAAAAATACAATAAAAAGAAGCAGACATGAAACAAAAGAAAACCTGACTGGACAAAGTAATAAATGAATAAGCTCACACTTGGTGGCAGACTCAACATGAACAGTGACGTGGAACAAGGAAGACTGGCTGACTCGACATGAGGAACAAGACGAACTGGCACAGAACAGAAGAACACACAGACTATTTATAGACGAGGTAAGGGGACAGGAAGTGAAACACTGAAACAAAATAAAACAGAAAAAAACAAGACAACATGACTGAAAGAAAGAAATAATGGTGACTTTAAAAAAAGCTAACAGGCCGTGAGCTGTGGGCTTCATCTTAAAATATCACTGTGGACGTTCCTGGACTATTTCCTGTTTACACTGTAACCATGGACGAGGCTGCTTCAGTTCACTGTACAACCGAACTCTTCGTTCCCTGGAAACCACAGAAAATCACCTCAAGATCAACCAGGCTCTGCAGTGGTAGCCTCTGTATAAAACGCTGCAGCTCAGTTTAATAAAGTGTTTAGATAAGAGCTGAATATATATGTAGAAATCCTTGCCTAAGCAGCATAAATCATGAGTGAATGAAGCCATGCCTCTCCACTGTCTTGCCCTTCTCTCCAGCTCTCATCCTTTCATCCTTTCACAGTAATATCAATCACTGCCTCATCTCTCTTTCCAGTAGTTGTTTTGGTCATGCATCTCCTGCCTTTTAGCTTGTCTCTTACCAAACGTCAATCAATCATCGGCTCCCATTCTCTTTCACACTCTTTGCCCTTCTCAATCTCCCTCGTTCACTCCTTTTATTATCAATCACTCCTTTTTCCACACAGCACTCCCATCCCTCTTTCCACATTCTCCTCTTATTGATCAATCAATCAGCCTATAGTCCAGCTTTATTGACACCCAAAAGATTGAAAAGCATTTCCTATACCTTCATACACACACATACACACACACTGCAGCAGATCATGTCAGGTGATTTTTTGACTTTTAAATGGATATTGGTTCGCTTGGTTCATAAAACTGTATTGTTGTAATTTGGCAACAGCATGTTATTAATATTAATAACAGAAATAATAGTAATAATCATTATTTGCAATAACAGAACACCACTGTAGTATAAATAGTGTGTGTGTGTCATTAATTAATATCAAATTATGTATTTATGAACAATATCTTTAAGTTATTGATCATAAACCAAAAATTGCCTTTAATAGTAGAAATCATCAGGGCGCCACCCAGTTTTGCTAAAACAGGGAAAACTTGTGAATTTGACATTAATTAATAGAGTCTCTTAATATCAGGGTGCTACGGAGTTCTTGACCTAGTGTACAGTGATTCAGTTACTTTATATTCATACACAAATCAAATAACCAAGTTCTTTATAAATGAGATGTTTATTTGACAAACTATAACCAGACTACGACTACTGTAGCAGAAAATAACTAATAATAAATGATTAGTTTGATTAACTAAATGACCAGGTTACTAACAGAAATAATAAAATAGAAAATAAAAAAATAGAATAAAGGAAGACTGATGGAAGATACATGGCATTGACTCACTGTGACAAAAATGGAATGAATGATTAAACAAAGGCAAAGTTCTGATTAATTAATTCAATGTGACCAGTAATTAGGCTGTTAACAAAATTTGGTTTAGGTTTGGTTCAGCAGTTGAGAGTTTTAGAGGCATCAGAGAAGACTGTGAGTAATTTACTATTCAGAATTGGTTTAGCGTTTTACTGATATCTTACTAAATATTATTCAATTTGCTGGATTAAGCCCTAAATTCAGGCCATTTAATTTAGCGTCTAATCATCAAACTCTTTAATATCTGTAAGATGTATATGCAGTATATCACCGTTCCTGTATGGATGGAAGTAAAGACTGGCTGCAGGTTCTGTCTGGATCTGCTGGATCTCTGCAGGCGACTTCGGCTTGAACTTCACCAGTGGCTCTTTCGGACATCGGTGGACATCCCTGGACAGCTCTGGACATCTCTGGGGAGTTATGGAAACCTTTGGTCATCTCTGGACAGCTCTGGACATCTTTGGTCATCTCTGAACATATCTGGTTGACATGGCTCCATCTCAGTCTCTCTCTGTCTGTCACTCCTCTTCACAGCATAGTCTCTGTGCCCTTACTTCAATTCTTCCCCCCCTCTTTGTTGGTGGGGGAGGTCGGCTGGATTCACAGCAACGTGTCGACTGACAGTCTTTTCTTCTTTTAAGTTTCTTCATGACGGCTGGAGTCATTTTCTGCAGCCTGTATCTGAGCAGTGGAGCTGGCTCACATTTTCAGGGCAAAGGAGTAGACAGAGGAGACAAGATGATCTTGAGGCAGGATGCAGAGTTGGAAGGTTCTGGTTAGGCTGTTCTTCATGCCATGAGGTGCTGGGTCCTGAGGAGGCCATTCAGAGGCAGCATTCAGAGTCTTTCAGTCATATCTGGAGCAGGTTGAAGATCCTGGAGAGGTTGCTCTTCATGCCATAAGGCGCTGGGCCTGCGGTGGGACAGCATGTCTCTGTCTCTGGGTCATCATTGTTTCCCTCCCCCTCCCAGCATGTGGGAGAGGGAGAACAGATATGCAGTGGAGAGGATGAAGACCAGAACTTGACTGACTGAAGGACTGAAGAAGAGTAGAGAGAGCACTCAGACCAGCTGAGGCTTTTTATGATCTTTGTTGAAGGTCCAGTGGGGGTGTGACCACTGGTCCCTCCCCATCCACCAAGTTAACTGAGATGATATTCTTTTAACTTATTTAATGTTAACACTGCTGTGTTTTACTTTATTAAAGTTTCTCTATGTGAAAGCTTCTTCTCTCAGCTGTAAATCGACCAAACACCCAACAGTAGGAAACCACAGAACAAAACTTGACCAACTGAATCAAAATTAATCAACAAATTAAACACACAGGAAGGTGTACTACAACAGGCAGATCTATGTATGATTGTGTCTGTAGAGTTAATCCACAACCAATCCCACATGACACATTTAGTCCTTATCAGAAGGAGGAAAAGAAAGAGGATCTATGTGGAGACTGATGTTTGACATTGTAACAGTGATACTTATATGACAGTAGCTGAGGAATGAAAGTGTGATATCCTACCGTCCTGTGGCTGGGGAACTCACTACTAAGTATAGTCCTTCAAGGAGTCTGGAGCTTTCCTAGATCGCTGAGATCTTCTCACAGCTGGTGGGTCAACGGCAGGTGAAGACTCAGGCTGCTTCACAGTTGCTTCTGCTGTAGTGCCCTCAGTAGAATCAGCAGAGAGGGGTACCTCAGGTATTAACTGAAGTGGTGGTTCATCGACGTTCTCCTCAGGCGAGGTGTCAGACAACACCCCTGGTGTCATCACCGATGGAACGGAGCTTCTGCCACGTACTTGGTCGATGTGTCGTCTCACAACTTGTCCATGACCTAAGACCAAGTCTGTAGACCAAGTCTCCCTCTCTAAGTCTTCTCTCTCTAGCATGCATGTCATGATAACCTTTTTGTTTCTCTTGTTTGTCATGCACTCTGTTTCTGAAGTCTGGATGTATTAAGTCAAGCTTTGACCTCAACTTCCTACCACACAACAGCTCAGCTGGTGATTTGCCAGTTGTAGATTGGGGTGTTATGCGATAGCTGAACAGAGCTCGGGACATTTTAGCTTCAATCGAGTCTCCTGCCATCTTCTTCATGAGTGACTTGAACGTCTGCACGGCCCTTTCGGCTAAGCCATTAGAAGAAGGATGGTATGGCGCAGTCGTGATATGACGTATGCCATTCTTTTCAGCAAACTCTTGGAACTGTTCACTCGTAAAACAGGTACCATTATCTGACACTATTATTTCAGGTATGCCGTGTTGACTGAAACTCTTTCTAAGGCATTCAATGGTAACTGTAGATGTAGAGCTACTCACAGAATATGCGTCGATCCACTTTGAGTACGCATCCACTATGATCAGGAACATTCTTCCCATCCATGGACCCGCATAGTCGATGTGGATTCTCCTCCATGGTTTATCGGGAACTTCCCAGGGATGTAATGGGGCCACTGGAGGACTGTTCCTGTTTTCCTGGCATGCCGCACACGCCTTCACAAGCGCCTCCACCTCTGCATCCATGTTAGGCCACCACATGTAACTTCTCGCCAACCCTTTCATTCGGGTGATGCCGTGGTGTGCTTGGTGTAGTTGTTTTAGTAAGGCATTGCGACCAGGCGGTGGAACAACAACGCGTCCTCCCCACAGGAAACATCCTTCCTGGGTGCTGAGCTCATCCTGTCGTCGGGCGTACGGAATGAACTCAGGACTGTTCACCTTTGGCCATCCTCGCAAGATGTATTCTTGGACTCTTGCTAGAACAGGGTCTTTGTCTGTCCACTTCTTTATTTGCTGTGCATTCACCAATGGCACGCCGATATCCTCAAACAACAGCACTCTCTCCTCCTCCTCAGGCGTGCTCTCTCTCTCTCCATCCAAGGGTAGCCTACTCATCGCGTCAGCATTCGTATGGTCCCGGCCGATCTTGTAAATGATGGTGTACTCATACGCTGCTAACGTGACTGCCCATCTCTGAATCCTATGTCATCTGGGGTATGGCTCTCATTTCACTGAAAAGTGAAATTAGTGGCTTGTGGTCCGTCACTATCGCGAACTGTCTCCCGTACAGGTATTTGTGGAACTTTTTCACGCCAAATACTACTGCAAGGCCTTCCTTGTCTAACTGGGAGTAGTTCTTCTCAGCTGCACTGAGAGTTCTTGAGACAAACCCTATAGGTCTCTCTGAGCCATCCGCCATGCGATGCGAGAGTACGGCCCACACCGTAGGGTGAAGCATCACACGCTAAGATGAGTGGTTTGCTTGAGTCGTAGTGCACTAACACACTGCAGGACTGAAGTAGCGCTTTGGACTCTTCAAACGCAGTCTGCTGCTTGGCCCCCCATGACCATTTCTCTTCTTTCCTCAGCAGGGTATGTAGCGGTGCCAGCAGCGTGGAGAGCTTCGGGAGGAACCTATGGTAGTAGTTCAACAAGCCCAGGTAAGCTTTTAACTCACTAACATTTTGTGGCTCAGGCGCCTCCGCGATGGCTTCCACTTTCTCTATCAGAGGGTGTAGACCACTGGTGTTGATCCTGTGTCCTAGGAACGTCACCTCTTTTCCCATGAACTCACACTTGCTTCTTTTCAACCTCAGGCCGCTTTTCTCCAACCGTTGAAGCACTTCCTCCAGTGTTTTCAGATGTTCTTGTTCACTTGGCCCTGTGCAAAGTATGTCATCCAAATAAATGGCAACATTTGGAATTCCCCCTAGGATGCCCTCCATAGTTCTCTGGAATATAGCAGGACTGGAAGCTACTCCAAATGGTAAGCGTGTGTAGGTATACAAGCCTTTGTGCGTGTTGATGGTTACATACTTTCTGGAATCTTCTTCCAGGACTACCTGTTGGTATGCGTGACTCATGTCTAACTTGGTGAAGTGTTCCCCCCATTCAGCTGTGCGAAGTGGTCCTCCACTTTGGGAATTGGATATTGATCCACCCGCGATGCTCTATTGACAGTGAGCTTGTAATCCCCACATATTCTAATGGAGCCATCCGGTTTTCGCACTGGGACTATGGGCGCCGCCCACTCTGCAACCTGCACTGGCTCGATGATCTTGTCGTCCAGCAGCCTCTGTAGCTCGCTTTCGACCAGTGGCTTGATGGCATAGGGCACCGGTCGGGGTTTGCAGAATCGTGATGGGGCCTCCCTGTCCACATTAATCTTCGCAGTAACACCTTTTAGCTGTCCTAACCCTTCTTTGAACACCTCCGCGTGTCTTTCGAGAATCTCCTCCAACTGCAACTTGGGCTGTGGTTCCACCTTGTTCACTAACTGATCCATCATGGCCAGTTCATGTATCCAACTTCGCCCTAGTAGGTTTGGTCCTTCGCCCCCAACTACTACTACAGGTAAGTTCTTTTCTTTGTTTTCGTGTTGCACCTTCACTTGTGCCATGCCCAGCACGCCCAGCTTCTCTCCTGTGTATGTTTTTAATTTTAGTGAGCAGGGCTTTAATTCTGCAGGATCTGTTTTCTTCCACAGTTGTGCATATTGCTGTTTACTTAGTATGGTTACGCCACAGCCTGTATCAACTTCAAATGCTATTTTCATTCCGTTGACATTCATGGTGCGTGTGATGGGCGCCACCTTGGTCAGCTCGTCTGACATGCTGTAGATCGTGTGAAAACCCATGTCCTCTGTATCACTTTATCCCTCCCCTCTAAGTTGATTCGCTCGCTGTTCTTTTCCTGGGCCCTTGTTTTCACCCTTATGTCCTTTAAATGTGGCCTTCTGCACCTGTGAATTGCCCGCCTTCGATCGACATGCTTTCTTAATGTGCCCTCGTTTGCCACAGTTATGACACTGCTCAGTGGCAAATTTGCATTCAGTGGCATTGTGCTGGCCTTTGCAGCGATAACAACTGGGGAATTTACGCTGTGTTTTGTCAGTAGATACTTTGTGGACACCTACTTGAGTCTTCGGCACTCGAGCATGCAGTGCTGTGTCCTCGGCTAGCTTCCCTTGCATTTCTTTCACATCCTTTGATGCTGCTTCCATTGCTTGGCATAATTCCAAAGCTAGTTTGGATTCAGATAACAGTCGCCATTGCATCCGGTCATCATTCACTCCACACACCAGTCTGTCTCTTAACATTTCTTCCAAGTCTTTGTAATCACAGTGAAGTGCCAATTTCCTCAATTCCGCCACATACTCAGCTATTGACTCGCTGCTCTTCCGTATGCGTGAATTAAATTTAAATCTTTGCACAATTTCGCTCGGTTTGGGGTCGAAGTGCTTTTGAAGTTCAGCAGTAAGCTGGTTGTACGTTTTATCCTTCGGCAATGCAGGACTGACTAGATTCCTCAACAAGCTATAAGTAGATGCACCAATTCCACTTAAAAGTACAGCCTTCCGTCTGTCTGGCTCTTTAATATCATTTGCTTCGAAGAAAAAGTCCATTTCACTATATTCTTCCCAAGACTGAGTTGCATTATCAAAGGGGGTTACCGTGCCGATTACAGCCGCCATCTTTGCCTGCTGCGGTGGGTAAACTTCGTTTTCCTCCTCAGAACTTGCACTGCTCGAACTGCTGGGTTCACTGGGGCTTGCCACACTTGCAATTTTTTTCCGTGTCTCATTCGGAAAAGTCCTTTTAAATCCTCGTCGCCAATTGTGTGATATCCTACCGTGTAGCAACGATCACACTGTAGTTGTGTTTCTTGGCTTCTTGCCGTTTTATTCTTCAACACACACACAACACCGTACATGACTTCAGCCCGTGGCTTGATCTCTTATTCTCTCTATCTTTTCCCATTAGGTGTTGCACTATCAGTAAGGTAGCTCCCCCTAGAGGTGTTAACTATAAAGGTTCATCTTAAGACATTCAGTCTACCACAGAAAGCATAGTTAACCATTAGAATTTTAATGTAATGTTTTGTTCCAGGCAGGGAGAAAGAAAGAGGCCACATTAAGCTTTGGATGTGTCTGGCAGGATTAATGCAGGAATGTGGGCAATAAAACTCCTCCTCCTGGTGTATGTCCTGGAGTTTCTTGGGTCAGAGAGGAGGAACTGGTCTTATCTGTTTACTCTGCCAGTCATAAAACTTAAGCACTTAGGTGCCACATAGTGTCAGATGAATTTCTGGGGGAAATACTCAGAAATGAGAAGAGTTAAGTTCATTATGTTATGCTCATTGATATGCTGCACCACCCTGGAACCAATAAACCATTGACTCACTCTGAAAAGGCCAGTATTTAAAGGCTATTTTAGATGTTTGTCATGAATTGATGACCAGGTGGACCAGCTGGGGCTTTAAGTGATGAGTCTCTGCTAAGGGGTATAATTTGTGACATGAAAGAGTCTGCAGGTCTTTGGTAGGTGAAGGTTTTGTCCACTTTGTCTCGTTAAATCTGTTGCTGGTATCTTTGAGAATAATTATTTCCAACAAACATGCTCCAGATTTGAGAGCTCTTTAACTTCTCTGTAATGTGACTGAGCACCTTGTTTAGTCCGGATGGTGACCTACATAGCAGACCTCCAGACAGGCTTACTGAAGGCCAGTTATTAAAATTTGTATCTGTGAAATAGAAATCACAAGCAGTGATCAGTAACTTCCATAAAGCATAGCAGAGTAGATAGTATTCATACTGGTCAAATAAAACCTTTCTTTATTTAGTTAAATGTCACCTATTCTGCAAAGTTCACTTTATAAAGGTAGTATAACAGTAGTATGTGTCCCTATAGGTTGTGAATGAGGCCCCAGGAGTGAAAACAGTCTGTCACCTCCTTCCCCTGCTTGCTCCTCTTCTTTGACAATGTGTGCTGAAACAGACGAGTCTAAAATCTCTCACTTATCTACGTAGATAAGGGGAAAGCCCCTCCCTCCAGTAGAGGACCGCCTTTGAGCTGCCCCCAGGTATGAACCCTCCTCTAAAGTTACAGAGCGGCCGCCATTTTTTCTCCTCACTAACTTTCACAAACAAACCTGACAAAGTTAGGAGCAAAGCCCGAGCTTCTTTGTAAAATAATATATTCTATACAGTCCAGAACTTTACAGTACTTTATTTGGAAGAGGACAGACAACCAAAGGGGCTGGGGGTGATAGAATGCACTTCAATAGGAGAATGAATCCTTAGCTAGTTCCGTTAGCTGCAGTGCTAACGCTACAGGGCCATGTTTACAGACGAAGCACTGCCGCAAACATACTATCAGGTGACATTCAACATAAGCTCTGTGAGCACAAGGCTCATTTGAAGCTAATGCTATACACTTATTTATAATTTGGATGACTCTGACTACTGTTAATGGTACTGTCCATGCACTGCAGAGTAACGTTAGCCTCTTTTGCCAGTGCTAGTATGCACGGTATGAGAGAGAGAGAGAGAGAGAGAGACTTACTCTCTCCAGAGAGGGGGTGTGGTCACACACAGCTCAGGAACATTTAAAGGTACAGACACTGAAACAGCCTGTTCTCAATACAGTGATTTTTAACTGGCTGGAATTCAGGACCATGGCTGAGTTTGGGGTAATACACTTTGAATACAATATTGTTGGATGTCTGAGGCCTGTGTAAAATTGCTGAAAAAGTGTAAAATAGGAGACCTTTAAAGGTTTGTTAAAACTGGAACTGATCAGAATCCACTCGTCCTGTCCTGCTGTCCACCAACAGGGTCACGGCCTGTGATGTTCTCTAACCATTACAGCAGGGCTGCAGGGCAGTTTGGCACTGTCGGACTGAATCTGCATACATGCTGCTCTCTGCTGTATTTACAGTCATCGGCTCATTCTGGGCCCGTAGGGCAGGCCCTGAATGCATCCACGTTAACATTCCATGCAGCAGCTTTTCTTAATAATGTCTCTGCTGGTGATGGATGTCACATTCCCAATGTGGAACTGTACTGCAAAAAGCCAATGGTACACCATAATAGGAGACAATCCTGTTCAGTAATACTAAGTGGGTTGTGTGACAGCCAAAGGCAGCTGTGTCATGTCAGTGTGGGCAACCCTTACTGGCTGGCATTATGCTCTTGCATTTTGGCTGTCACAGGTTAGACCGCTGCTGGAAGGAGATCCTCAGTCCTGCTGCCAGCAGCAATCTACATCACTGGGGAAGCTGCATATTAATGCTGTTGCAGCTGATGAGGCCGACAGGGATGCTGGGAATTCCACTGGAAACAAAGGTGTGCATGTGTGTGTGTGTGTGTGTGTGACTTCGCTTGGATCTCTTTGCACCCAACTGAGGTCTATTCTAAATAAATTATGTAACAGTTTTACATACAGTACTGTAATGAATTGAATAAGATTATTATTGGCATGATTGGGGGAGGATTCTAAAACATTACCACCAACAGAAATGTCTCTTCTTAGCTGACTCTGTGTGACTTCCTTTTCCTTATTTTAATCAGACCCAGCTTTCCCGAGCACTCCTCCATCGATCGTTGGTGACAATCATCTGATGCAGTTTTCAATATTTGTAACTAGGGCACAATACATGGTATTGTGGTAGACGGTACGAAATTTGGCCCAAGGCAGAGATTTGCGCAGTATCGTCCAACTCGTTGCTGTAAACAGCACTGTGCAGGCTGTCTGACGGAGCAGCTGGACTGAACCATTTTACATAAATAGAGAGGGAGAAGTGAGAAATGTTTCCACAACAGTCTAACACTGACAACTGGGGGAGGGGAGCACACACATATACACACACAGAAGGAAAACTGGACATTATCATCAACTAATATAAAAAAAAGCCTCGGACGCCTCAGACGGCACGTAAAAATTGGACATGTCAACACGTAGGCCGTTTTCCATTAGGCCTATGTGTTAGCATTAACAGTTTTCTACAACTACAGATTTTTACCATACATTTTCTTGAAGTAATATTCTTGACTTTTATGTTATTTAATAGTTTAAAAACAACTTCCTGCTTGAATGATTTCACCATTGGTTATGGTAACCATTAAGAAACTGTTATGCTGTAAATTACAAAGTATACCATGATATATACCGTCTACTGTCTATGGTTCAAATTATAGCGCAATATAAATTTTAGGCCATATCGCCCAGCCCTATTTGTAACCCTTGTTAAATTTAGATCTAAAATGAATCGCAATCTTTGTTAACTGGGGTAGAGATTGGGCAGGAACGCATGCTGTAGAATAGGATTTTGTAGTGTCGTAGTGTAAACAGGCCTTTTCACAGTGCACTTGCCTTGAATGTTCTCCCTTCAAAAGAGTGTTTTTCTCTCACTAAATCTCTTCTCTTTGGCCACTAAATGTTGTCTGTCCTTCCCTTTAGCCGGACCCTCTCATAAAAGAAAGCTGTCATTTACAGTGTAAGGTTTAAGTGGCAGCCTCACTACCACAGCAGCACACACACACACACACACTCCTTGTTGTCAGTATAAATCCCATCCAGGTGACAGCAGTGCATCACTCCTCAGCCAGAGGCCTTCCTAATTAACTGAGCTGCTCCCTAATTACTGTCTGATACCTGGGAAAAATAGCTTCTCCTCACAGCAAGACATTCATTCTCTGTGTGTCCTCCCCTGTGTTTAGCTCATTCATTACAGCACATACTTCTCTTTGTCTCTTTCTGTCCATCTCTGGCTTATTCCAAGATGGTGTTCAGCCGTAGAATATTGTGAATATCATATCTGACCGAGCAGCCAGCAGGGTGCCACTCCTCTGGTTGTGTCATATACATACAGTATATCCAGGTAGATACATGGGTAAAATTTGACCTCTGTCTTGGACCCATCCTCTAAGGGAACAGTGGGTCGCTATTGGAAGCGCAAAGGGAGCAACTTTGGGGTTAAGGGTCACACTCAAGGACACAATGTCCTGTAGACAGTACAGAATGGGAATCGAACCCACGACCCTGGGGTTCAGGGAGGACCACTCTACACACAATACAGGTGTGTGAAGAAGTGGTAATTAGACAGCAGTGTGACAATATAAATATTTTTTTTAAGTTTTCTTCTGCTTTCTCACGTTATTTGTTTTCCAGAAGAAACTGCTCTCACTCACCTGAGTTCTTGACACCTATGTGAGGTGAAAGGTGCATGCTGGCCACCTAATGCAGTAGGAAGTTGTTATTGTAGTTTAGCCCACTTAAAGGTACTATATGGAGCGTTGAAATTACATTATTGCAGAGTTCCCAACTAGTTGCTAACAGTTCTAACAGTGAAAACAACAGTAACAGTGCTAACAGTGTTAACTGGAGAGACGGTGCTACATGAATCCAAACGTACAGTATCTGAGGAGACTGTCAGGTGGACCATCCTGAGTACTGAAGTAAAACGCTCTTGCAGTCTTGACTCTTGGAATAGGGTTCTGCTCATCTATTCATGGAAACAACCTGTAAACCTGTAACCTGAACTTATACTGTTCATGAAATCTTTGTCTTTGGCCTCAAAAAAAGTCTAGTTCTTCACAGTACAGATGATGTTCTCAACACATTATACACCAATGACTGTAAGAGCACAAACCCCGGTATAACATACTGTACATTAAATACTCTGACGATACTTATATTTTTTTTTTTTGGAAACTCCAGCAATGTAGAGGATGACAACAGGTTTCCATTTGTCTTCCCTCTCCTATTTGTTGTTGTTTCTGTTTTGGGTTTTGTTGGTCAACACAACGATCTGGTTTGGATAGCCACATGTCTTCAGAGCATTCCTGATGTGTTTCTGCTCCTTGATCTTTCCTTCTGTTCTGGCGGGATTTTTTGAGCCCAGTGGTTCAGGGTGTCATGGTGGTAAAGTCAGGTCATGTATTTTATTTTTTGTCTTGTCATTTGGTCTTGTCGTTTCCTGTTTTATTTTGAAATTAATTGTCTTCCCTTGTGTTTCAGGTTCACTTTTCCTGCCCCGTGTTTCGCTCGTCTGGTGATCGTCGGCCATGCCCCTGATTGTTTCCAGCTGTTCCCCATTACCCAGTGCATTTATGTGCGTGTCTCCCCCAGTTCTGTGCCAGTACGTCTTGTGTTCATGTCGCCAAGCTACCAGCCATTATTCACGTCCTCGATCCCGTCCATGTCAGGTTTCCCTTGTTGTGTGAGCTGTTGTTGTTATTTTGTTATTTTGTTTGTTAACCTTGTGTAGTCTGTTGTCTAGCATCTGTTTTCCATCCAGTTCTTGTCCCCTGTAGTTTTCCCCCTTCACATTTGGTGATCGTTTTTAGTTATTTGTCTAGGCTTTTCTGTTTAGTTTTGTATCCTTCTTGAAAGCACCCTTGGTTAGGGTTAGTGTTATTCAGCCCTTTCAGTTTGTTCTTTACATGTTGCATTTTTGCAACAGGAGGCTCAGGATCTGGACTCTCTACCAGTCAGATAGAACTGAAGAAGACGATGAAGATGAGAAACATCTTCAACAAACCTTAAGCAGTCCAGTAAAATCTTTTTTGCTCCTTTTGATGTACCTGGATGACTGAGAACTATGCTGGTGTCATCTGGCGGTATGTGTGAATAAACGTGGATGTAGTGATACTGTAGTTAGAATGTATGTAGCTGTGTGTTAATGTGAGGCTCTGTACAGACTATGGCAACACTTCACACTGTAGAATCAATTCATCCATCCCTCTGTGACTATATGAGTCTGTTTGTTCCTAGGTATTTCTCTACACACACACACACACACACACACACACACCAGCTGCAGAACTCATTTGGAGGATGGAGGTGTCATGTTGCTCTGTCATGATCAGGATAATGCCTTTGGCATCACTTTCCATTAATCACATCACAATCTAGGGGGAATGGATGGACTACAAACACAAACTCACCCTCTCTCTCTCTCTCTCTCTCTCACACACACACACACACACACATACAAACTGAAATGTGGATGGATGAGACCAACAATGACTGGAGTTCTTCCAAAGCCACTAGAGAGGGAGAAATATAGGGAAGCTGTGTACCCTGCAGAAAGGGCAACAATGACAAATATACTGCCAGACACACACACTTGTAGAGCTTAATCACAAATTACATGTCAAATAGCCCCTTTCTTTATATTTTCTAATAAACTTGTAACATGCAAGCTTTATATGAAAACATTGTAGTGCATGAGGAGACCGCATTTAAATAATGAGAAAGTGCAAAGATCATAATTGAGAAGATACAATGGAACTGCTGCATATTGTTGTTTGCTTTGTTGGCTGACATATTAAAACAAGCAGAAATGACAATTTATATTAGGTGAAGTTCAAACAAAAGCAGAAGACATGATTACATACAGAGCATCCATCCATGAATGAAGGAGGTGTGACTGCTACCATCAGAAACAGGAAGCTGAAAGATAATATACAAAACTGAAAAAAAAACATATGACGAGAGCTACAATAAAAGATACACATCAATAAAACAATGCATGACACAGACACAAAATCCTAATGCACATACAGCATAGTGACATTGCTCTGTATACAGGACTGTATAAAGAGGACTGAGCAAACTGGCCTCCAACGTGTCCATCAGCAGACAAAGCGGAGTGTTCAATGCTGCTGTCTCCACCCTGACACAATGAGGAAGTCCATACGACTCTTCAACTTCTCTGATCAGAGACAGACTTCTACTGTTTCACCTGTACTTTATCTCATAATGTCAGCCTGATGCTGCTGATGTTTTTGACTTACAGTTACTTGTACACTATTTGCTGTTTATTTGGGACATAAATGGACATTGTAGCATCACTACACTTTGGTTGAATTATAAAGCGATTGTTAAATTCGAGGCACCACCTCCTTTAAATTGATGAGTAGACTCATTAATCCAGAGGCATTTAATGGTGTAAATATGATGGAAAACTTTACCTTGTATATATCAACCTCTTCTGAAATAATGAATTCTGTTCGTTACATGGATCTATAACTAAATGAATATTACCACAAACAACGACCTGGATGCAATATATGATATTTATTTTAACACAAAAGGAGTGAACAATTGATTATGATAACTGTGATGGAATGATGAGCATAATAAAACAGACTTTGAACTAATAAAAGTAGTGAGTTGACTAATAAGAAAATAACCTGAATGGTGATGGTGATGGTGTGTGAATGTGATAAAAACTAAGTAGAAAACGGAGAAAAATTAATAATAAAACGACTCAGATTTAATTTAGAGAATGAGAATGAAAAATTGAACGGACAAATTCTATGAGACATCAACCCAAAGCCAAGCCATTTTGTTTGTGCTGCTGCTTACGTGCGCATGGACAGGTGACTCCAGGGGACTGTCGCCAGGTGCTCTGCTTGCTTGTCCGTGGTTCTGATAAGCCCACTCTCTGAGACTGTGGACTGTGTGCAATGTTGAGGTTGGCGATGTCACAGAAGTAGTCTGGGGTACCGGCTCGGTACTTGGTCCAAGGCGCTGGCGGCGTGTGTCAGAAGGCAAAGACACCGCAGCTCTGTTTTTTGTTAATTGTCCGATCAAAGCTTCTTTGAGGCTTTGTTGGTTGAATAAGCTGACGATAGCTCAGATGGCCTGTTGGGACTATTTGCAAGGTTATTCTGAACACAACAAAAATGAGCAAAAGTCTGTGCATAAACTTTACAAAAATTAGAAAAATGTTTGAGCTGCACTTCAGGATAAGCGGCAACCTAGAAAAAAAAAAACTTAACTTGTTGAAAGTAGTAGTAAAGTAAAGAGAGTAAGCTTAGGACGAGTTGTGCGCACGAGGAAAACTAAACTGAAAGTGACGGAAAAAGTACTAATAAGAAGAGAAAGTTAACTAACTACGAAGAAAACAACTCAAAACTGACCAGAGGTGCCGTGTCCCCCTGAGTTTCCTGTCATCACAGCAGGGCGTCATGAGGGGCGGAGATGACCAGATTTCCATGTGTCTCCTCTTACTTTTGAATTAAAGAACAGAGGTCTCATATCCCATCACCATGGCCAATATATATATATAATTTTTCCAGTGCATATAATGAAATTATGCAATTATATAACTCATTCATTTGATTAATAAAACTACTACTAGTAATGAAATCAAAAACAACACAACAACAATCATTTCATTATCAATAGCGTGCAGGTTATGTGACACGTAGTCAGGATTTTTTGGAGGTACGCGTGTCGCTGTTGCCACGACACAGAAGCATAAACCAGGCTTAAGAGGTGAATCTTGCTGAGAGTGTCAGTGGAGAGCCTCTTGGCTCGCTATCCAGGGGTGATGTTCTGTTTCAAAGTGACATTTTTACCACCTTAGAGAATAACATGAAGCTGATCTAAAGAGAGGCGCCACCTATGTAAACACAGGATGCTGTTTCTGGCCAGACTGCGAGGTGCTAGAGGTTAGATATCTTTATCAGGTCAAACTCTCAAGGATGAGAAGTGGGGTGAATAAAAGACCCCAGAAGGCCTCTTATGTTACAACATTTTGGTTCTGTTTTTAGAACATTTATTATATTTATATTTTAGGACTTACTACTTTAACATATACATTTTTTTGATTTTCTTCGCATGGGCTCACCATCTGTGAGAGGGTCCAAGGGGGTCGGGTGCACTGTGAGCTGGGTGGCGGCCGAAGGTGGGGACCTTGGTAGTCCAATCCCCAGCTACGGAAACTAGCTCTAGGGACATGGAATGTCATCTCTCTGGCAGGGAAGGAGCCCGAACTGGTGTAATATATTGAGAAGTTCCGATTAGATATAGTCAGATTTACCTCAACATACAGTTCCAGTACCAGTCACTAAAGGCTCTGGATGTTGTGGGACTGTCGTGGTTGACATTGCTTTGCAACATCACATGGACAGTGCCTCTGGACTGGCACTGTCCAGTCTCCCTTCTTAAAAAGGGGACCGGAGGGTGTGTTCCAACTATAGGGGGATAACACTCCTCAGCCTCCCTGGTAAGTTCTATTTAGGGGTCCTGGAGAGGAGGGTCCTTTGGAAAGTCAAATCTTGGATTCAGGAGGAAAAGTGTGGTTTTTGTCCCGGCCATGGAACAGTGGACCATCTCTACACCCTCAAAAGAGTCCTGGAGGGTGCATGGAGTTCCCCCTCACCAACCTATGTGCTTTGTGGACTTGGAAATGGTGTGCGACTGTCTGTCTCAGGGAGTCCTGTGGGGAGTGCTCTGGGAGTATGGGGTATCGGACCCCATGATACGGGCTTTTCAGTCCCTGTATGACCAGTGCCATAGTTTAGTCCGTATTGTCGGCAGTAAGTTGGATTTGTTTCCAGTGAGAGTTCGGACTCTGTCAAGCCTTCCCTTTGTCACTGATTCTGTTCATTACCTTTATGGACAGGCGTAGCCGACACATTGAGGGGGTCCAGTTTGGTGGCCTCAATATCATGTCTCTGCTGTTCACAGATAATGGTTCTTCTTATTGGTCACTGTTCTGTTGGCTTCATCAAGCCGTAATCTTTAACTCTCACTGGAGCGGTTCGCAGCTGAATGTGAAGCGGTTGGGATGAAAATCAGCACCTTCAAAGCTGAGGCCATGGTCCTCAGTCAGAAAAGGGTGGCATGTGCTCTCCAGGTCGAGGGTGAGATCCTGCCCCAAGTGGAGGAGTTCAAGTATCTCGGGGTCTTGTTCACGAGTGAGGGAAGAATGGCACGAGAGATCGACAGGCTTCTGCAGTGATGAAAGACAGCAATTTAGATGCTTCTGTTCTTAACAACTACAGACCAGTGTCCAACTTGTCGTTTTTAAGTAAAATTTTAGAGAAACTTGTTTTTAATCAATAAAATTATTTTTAACCTTACACAGTTTATTTGAGAAGTTTCAGGCTGGCTTTAGGAATAATCATAGCACTGAGACGGCACTAATTGTGGTTGTGAATGATCTTAGGATCAATGCTGACTCGAAAAAACTTTCAGTCTTAGTATTACTAGACCTAAGCGCAGCCTTTGACACAGTTGACCACAAGTCAAGTCAAGTCAACTTTATTTGTATAGCCCAATATCACAAATTATGAATTTGCCTCATTGGGCTTTACAATCTGTACAGGATATGACACCCTCTGTCCTTTACAAATGACCCTCGCATCGACTAAGGAAAAACTCCCCAAAAAAACCCTTTTAACAGGGAAAAAGAAACGGAAGAAACCTCAGGAAGAGCAACAGAGGAGGGATCCCTCTTCCAGGATGGACAGACGTGCAATAGATGCCATGTGTACAGAATAACAACAATGAAAACACATTAACACTAACATACAAAATTGTATGGAAATGTCCAAATCAATATAACAACAGCTAATATACAGTGTGTATATATAGAATTATATGAGAGTGTCCAAGGGGATGAAGAGCATCATCAAGCTATCAGCAAAGGATGAGAAGCATGTCGTCCTCTCCAACACGCCAACCAGAAGAAGCCTGGGCAGCACATCTTCCACTCCACCACACCAAACAGGAGAAACCTCCGCAGGATGACCTCATCACCACCACGTCACTCAGAACCAGAAGATGAAGCCTCACTGGTCTGCACAACCACTACTCCACCAGGTAGACTGGATCCATGGATACCTGTGAGATGAGAACGCACAGGGACTACGAGGCACAAAACTAATCTGCAGCATGTGTTAAAGGGAGGAAGAGGAAACACATCCTCTTCTCCACTACCCTAAAAGATACAACCTGAGCAGCATCGCCTCTTCTCCATCTCACCACCATCAGGACAGACGAAGCCTGGATGACACCACCTCCTTCTCACCAAGTAGCCTCAGCTCACGGACACCTGGGAGCTGGGAGCACAGGGGCTCCGGGGAAGAAGATGAGTTAGTAAAATGACTTAATGGAGGCATCCAAATGAAGAAGAAGAGAAGCTCAGTGTGTCAGAGGAAGTCCCCGGCAGTCTAGACCTATAGCAGCATAACTAAGGATTGATCCAAGGCAGCCTGAGTCAACCTTGGATCAGTCCTAACTATCAGCACTATCAAAAAGGAAAGTCTTAAGCCTACTCTTGAATAAGGGGATGGTGTCTGCCTCCCGGACTGAAAGAGGGAGTTGGTTCCACAGAAGAGGAGCTTGATAACTGAAAGCTCTAGCTCCCATTCTACTTTTATAAACCCTAGGAACCGCTAGTAGTCCTGCATTCTGAGAGCGTAGAGTTCTAGCAGGATTATAAGGCACTATTAGCTCTTTAAGATAAGATGGTGCCTGACCATTAAGTGCCTTGTAGGTGAGGAGGAGGATTTTAAATTCTATTCTAGATTTTACAGGGAGCCAGTGCAGAGAGGCTAACACCGGAGAAATATGGTCTCTCTTCCTGGTTCTGGTCAGAACACGTGCTGCAGCGTTCTGGACCAGCTGGAGAGTCCTGATAGACTTATTAGGGCAGCCTGATAATAACGAGTTACAATAGTCCAGCCTGGAAGTTACAAATGCATGGACTAATTTTTCTGCATCGTTTTGGGAGAGAATATGCCTTATTTTTGCAATGTTACGCAGATGAAAAAAAGCTGTTCTAGCTGTATGTTTCATGTGGACGTTGAAGGACATATCTTGGTCAAAAATTACCCCTAGATTCCTTACAGTGGTGTTCGAGGCTGGTACAAAGCCACCTAGAGTAAATAAGTCATTAGATAGGTTATTTCTGAGATTTTCAGGGCCAATTAAAATAACCTCAGTTTTATCTGAATTTAACAACAAGAAATTGTGCGCCATCCAAGTTTTTATATCCTGAAGACATGTTTGGAGTTTAGCTAACTGGCTGGATTCGTCTGACTTAAATGACAAATATAGCTGAGTATCATCTGCATAACAGTGAAAGTTTATGGAGTGTTTCCTGATAACATTGCCTAAAGGAAGCATATATAAAGTAAATAGAATAGGCCCAAGCACAGAACCTTGAGGAACTCCATAACTGACTATGGACTGCATGGAGGACTCATCATTAATGTGAACAAACTGTGATCGATCCGATAAGTAGGATTTGAACCAGCTTAAAGCAGTTCCTCTGATGCCAGTTAAATGTTCTAATCTCTGCAACAGGATATGATGGTCAATAGTATCAAAAGCAGCGCTAAGATCTAACAAGACAAGTACTGAGACGAGTCCATGGTCTGACGCAATTGGCAGGTCATTAGTAATTTTCACCAGAGCGGTCTCGGTGCTATGATATTTTCTAAATCCTGACTGAAAGTCCTCAAATAGATTATTGTTCTGGAGGAAGTCACACAGCTGACTGCACACTGCTTTCTCAAGGATCTTAGAGAGAAAAGGAAGGTTGGATATTGGTCTATAGTTGGCTAAAACCTCTGGATCAAGACCGGGCTTCTTCAGAAGAGGTTTGATTACGGCTACTTTAAATGACTGAGGTACATAGCCTGACAGCAAAGATAAGTTGATCATGTTCAGTAAAGAGGTGCTCAGTAACGGTAAAGCTTCTTTAAGCAGTGAAGTTGGGATGGGATGTAAGAGACAAGTAGAAGGCTTAGATGAGGAAATCAATGAAGTCAGTTTGTGGAGGTCTATGGGAGAAAAGCAGTCCAAGTATACATCAAGTTCTTCAATGGGTCCTATGCTTCCTGTGTTTAAAGACAAAGCAGTTTCAGTCAAAGGCACAGTGTGACTGATTTTCTCCCTAATAGTTATAATCTTCTCATTAAAGAAGCTCATGAAGTCACTACTACTGAGGGTTATGGGAACAGATGGTTCAATAGAGCTGTGGCTCTCTGTCAGCCTGGCTACAGTGCTGAAAAGAAACCTGGGGTTGTTTTTATTTTCCTCTATTAATGATGAATAATAAGCTGCTCTGGCCTTACGGAGAGCCTTCCTATAAGCTTTCAAACTATCATACCAGTCCAGGCGAGACTCTTGCAGACCGGTTAAACGCCACTTCCTTTCAAATCTTCTTGCTGCTTGCTTTAAACTGCGGGTGTGAGGGTTATACCATGGAGCCAGCTTTCTATGCTTTACTATCTTCTTTTTTAGAGGAGCAACAGAGTCTAGAGATGCTCGCAGAGAGTCTGCAGCACAATCTACCAAATTATCAATTTGAGTAGGACTGAAGTCTGAGCCCTCAAGTATATTGATATTAGGTATTGAATTAAAAGCTAATGGAATTATATCCTTAAACTTGGCTACAGCACTTTCAGATAAACATCTAGTGTACATGGATTTACCTGATGGAGTGTAGTCCAGAAGAAAAAATTCAAAGGTTAACAAGTAATGGTCTGATAGGAAGGAATTCTGTTGGTGGACTGATAAATGTTCTACTTCAATGCCGTAGGTCAGGACCAGGTCGAGGGTATGGTTAAAACAGTGAGTTGGTTCCTGAACATTCTGACAGAAGCCAATTGAATCTAACAGCGAGATAAAAGCAGTATCAAGGCTGTCACCGTCAACGTCCACATGAATATTAAAGTCACTTACAATAATTACTTTATCAGTTCTCAGGACTAAAGTTGATAAAAACTCAGAGAACTCAGATAGAAATTCAGAATATGGACCTGGAGCACGGTACACTATAACAAATAAAACTGGTTTCTCTGTTTTCCATTTAAGATGAGAAAGACTAAGAACCAGGCTTTCAAAAGACGTATAGTTTAATTTAGGTTTAGGTTTGATCGAAAGACTAGAATCAAAAATGGCTGCAACTCCTCCTCCACGGCCTGTATCTCTAGGAATATGAGTATTAATATGACTAGGAGAAGTGGATTCATTCAGGCTGACATAACCATCCTGACACAACCAGGTTTCAGTAAGACAAAATAAATCAACCTGGTTATCAGATATTAATTCATTTACTTAGTAGAGCTTTAGATGATAATGAGCTGATATTTAAAAGTCCACATTTAATTCTCCTGTCCTGATTAACTATTTCAGCAGTGGATTTAGTTTTTATTAAATTATTTTGTTCAACTCCCCTTTTGTATACTATGGATTTAACTGATTTCAGTGGTCGTGGGACAGGCACCGTTTCTATGGGGTTCTGGGTGGGTGACTGCTCTAATGGAAGCACAGAGAAGTGTGTTAAACTACAATTTTGTCTCCTGGTCTCAACCCTGGGTTGTCATGGGTTAGGTCGACTAATAAACTTGGCCATGTTTCTAGAAATGAGAGCTGCTCCTTCCAAAGTAGGATGGATGCAGTCTCTCCTCATCAGACCAGGTTTTCCCCAGAAACTGCTCCAATTATCGATGAAGCCCACATCATTAACTGGACACCACCTCGACAGCCAGCGGTGGAAGGATGACATGCGACTAAACATGTCATCAGAGGCCAAGCTAGGGAGGGGACCAGAGAAAACTACGGAGTCCGACATTGTTTTAGCGTAAGCACACACCGATTCCACGTTAATTTTTGTGACCTCCGATTGGCGTAACCGGGTGTCATTACCGCCAGCGTGAATAACAATAGTCCCATATTTACGCTTATCCTTAGCCAGCAGTTTCAAATAGGATTCAACGTCGCCCGCTCTGGCCCCCGGAATGCATTTGACTATGGTTGCCGGTGTCGCTAATTTCACGTTTCGAAGAATAGAGCTGCCAATAACCAGGGTTGGCTTCTCAGCGGGTGTGTCGCTGAGTGGGGAAAACTTGTTAGAAACGTGAAGGGGTCGGTGGTGAGCTGTGGGCTGTTTAAAACTACGCTTCCTTCGGACAGTCACCCACTCTCCCGGCTGCTCGGGAGTTGCCGGGGGACGGCTAGCAGGAGCTACGCTAGGTCGGCTCGCACCGGCTAGGGGCTGGCTAGCTACGGAGGCATAACTAGGACTTTGGATGGTGCGGAGCCGGGCTTCTAACTCGCTAAGCCTCGCCTCCAAAACCGCGAACATGCTACACTTATTACACGTACCATTATCACTAAAGGAGGCAGAGGAATAACTGAGCATGAGACACACTGAGCAAGAGAAAGCAGGAGAAGGAAGAGGAGAAGCCATGGCTATACGCTAAGATAGCTGCTAAACTAGGCTATGGAAGCTAGTTGTTAGCCGAAAAAAGCTGCTGGAAAACACCAACGAGTGACAGGGAAAGTCTAGGGAAGTTTTAGAGTGCTTGATAGGGTTAGTACACTACAAATGTACGGCGGGACGTTAACCACTGTGTTTTAAGATAGTAACAAAACTATTTTTGTGGCAGAGCAGCTCAGAGTGCTGTAGGAAACAACAGAGTAGCGGCTGAGAGCGGAAATGATGCAATACGCTTACCGTATAGGAGGAGCCGCCACTAGGGTCCACACAATTCTTTTGAACAGACTCCACGACATGGTTGGCCTCACTGGTGCTGTTTTTCACTGGTTTAAATCTTACCTCATAGATAGGGTATTCTTTGTTAGTATGAAGGAATCCTCCTCCAAGAGCTATAGAATGATTTGTGATGTACCTCAAGGGTCAGTTTTAGGCCTCACCCTATTTAATCTTTACATTCTTCCTCTTGGTGATGTCATCAGGAGACAACAGTATAAACTTACACAGTTATGCTGATGATACTATATGTTGCTGTGTCTCCTGATGACCCCAGGCCCATTGATATGCTTTTAAATTGCATTTTAGACATCAGGGGGTGGATGGCAGAAAACTTCCTGTAGCTCAACCAGGACAAAATAGAAGTCTTAATAATTGGTCCTGAGGCTAAGAGAGAGAAACCGGAGAAAGAAAAAATTAAATAGAATAGAATAAAATGTGAAAAACCTGGGAATTATTTTAGATGCAGATCTTAGTTTGAAACCACATATTGAAAACATAACTAGGACTGCTTTTTATCACCGTGTCAGACCGTTTCTCTCTTGAGCCAATGCGAAGACTCTGATTCATGCTTTTATTACATCAAGATTGGATTATTGTAATGCTCCTCTTTCTGGTCTTCCAAAAAGGAAACTAAACCAATTACAGCTAGTGCAAAACTCAGCTGCACGGCTGTTGACAAAGACCAGAAAGAGAGCCCACATAACACTGATTTTAAAAGCTCTGCATTGGCTTCCCATCAGTTTCAGAATCGATTTTAAGAGCCTTTTACTGTTTTATAAATCTCTTCATGGTCTTATTCCATCTTATTTATATAATCTGCTTTTACCTTACAAGCCCATGCGATCCCTCAGGTCCTCTGGTACAGGCCTTTTAATTGTTCCCAGAGGTGCTCGTTTGTGGTCCTCGTTTGTGGAACAGTCTTCCTGAGGACCTGAGGGCAGCACCAAGTGTGGACATTTTTAAAAACAAACTAAAGACCTACCTTTTTACCTTAGCTTTTAATTAAATCAACCTTATTTATTTATTTATTTATAACTGGGTCTGTACCTACTTATTTATTCTTTTATTACACTTTGTTATTTATTTTCTCAATGTTTCCTTGTTCTGTGCTTTTATCCTTTGATGTACCTCTGTATGTCTGTGTGTGTGTGTGTGTGTGTGTGTACATGGGTGGGAAATTTTATGGAGAGAAGGGGTTCTTTTGGAAAGCACTTTGTGTTACAAATTTTATTCTATGAAAAGTTCTATATAAAGATTGATTGATGGATTGATTGGTGTGAACGCAGTAGCGATCCGTTGTGGTACAGATTTACCAGTGGATCTATGATCCTACCCTCACCTGTGGTCACGAGTTGTGGGTGGTGACAACGATCGCCTCGCTGGTAAGGTGTACTGGGCATGTCCCACTGGCAGGAGACCTCAGGAATGACCCAGGACATGCTGGAGAGACTATGTCTCCCAGTTGGCATGGGAACGGCTCAGGATCCCTCCAGAAGAGCTGAATGAAGTGGCTTGGGAGAGGGAAATCTGGGCTTCCCTGCTTAAACTGCTGCCCCCACAACCCGACCCCAGATAAGTGGAAGATTATGGATGGATTTTTTTTTGTCTTCACCAGAGTCCATACTAGAATTCACACTTAAGTCCACATTATAGAGTCTACACCACAGAATCCACACTCGAGTCCACATAGAGTCTACACAACAGAGTCCACATTATATACAGTAGTCCTAAACAGAGTCAACACTATAGAATCCACACTAGAGTCTAGACTAGGGTCCACACTAGAGTGAAAGTTATTTGATGACCCAACTGAACTTTACATTGGAGGTGGGAATGGATTAAACAGCAGTAGCTTGATCATCATATATAAAATAGAATGGTGCATTGTGATCTTATACTCAAGAGATTTTCCATACTTCTATTGTTAACCTCCCTCACTCCTCTGACACTGAACTGCTGCCCTGGCTCCAAAAGACACCAAAATGTCAAAATGGCACCTCCTGTGTGTGGAATATTTTGGCTTCACTTCTGTACAGGAAGTTGACATGGCAGAATTAACTCTCAGCTATTATGTTAATGGTACATCCCATAAATCAAACTAACAAAGACTGTCTATTAGTTGTAATGACTGCTGTGAGACCCATCCCATAATTGGCCAATGAGCCCTTGTCTTGATGTCAATACACTGTGTGATTCACTTCATCTTATTATTTTTATTCCATGTCAGTCGTTTGCTCTGCTTTTCCCTCCATTTTCTTTGTAGAGGTGCTGGATTCTTGCTGGCTTTCTGCAGCAGCTGTGGCTAAGCTCAGCACACATTGATTTATAATTGATGTGTAAGCCACTCATTAACAAAAACAGAGTTTCTGTGCACAGCAAAGCAGGCTGGCTGGCTGTCAGGAGGTGACCACCAGGTCTGCTCTCATTGTCACGTCCCTCTCAATGCCTCCAGGCTGGCAGCAGCTGTGGCCAGAGGCACTGTGTTTCTGGGTCATTCATCTGTCTGTCTCATTTTCATGAACACAGTATCTCTGTAAAACCTTGAGGGAATTTCCTCACACAGTCGTCTACTTGGACCCAAGTATGAACTCATTAGATTTTGGTGGTTAAAGGTCAAAGGTCAGGGTCACCATATTCTGCACATCTTGATGAATGCCTAATCTTCGCAACGAGGAAGAATTGCATAATCGTGTCTGTAGTGGGATGCACGAACGTGCCCAATGATAAAATGTTCTGAGTATTACGTGGTTACGTAGTCCCGGAATGGCAGGGGGACTAGAGTTATGTTATGCTAACGTAGGTTGTTGCTTCTGCTGTTATGCAACTGGTTGGAGTTAATAAAACCCATGACTAGAGACACAGTGTATGTGCTTATCGTGACATTGTCCATCTAAATCAAGCATTCATATGCTATTTATGAGTTCACGCAGATGTCTGAAGGATGATGATATGATTAGATTTTGGACAGACATGGATAACTGGTAAACTGCAGCTTGTCTGCTTGGCTAAGGCAAACAATGTGAGGCGGTAAGTCTAGTTTATTTTGACTTATATGTGGAGTTCTTCCAGGACCAGAGGAAGCAGAACTACGAAGGACCAGCAGTCCTTATTTCTACCCATGGAGATCTGTGAGGCAGATCTTACTGTGCCTCTAACTATGGTGACGGTAACTCATGAAGAGTGCATCAGTCCATGATCAGTCTACTACCTCTTTACACTAAACATATACATTTAGATATGTGAGGGCTGTAAGCTGTTTTGACTCTGCCTCTATCTATTCTATCTGCAGACAAGCATTATTTATGTTGACCTGTGTGAGTCATCCAGCTCATTGTGATGTCTTACAATGTCTGTCCTCTGACATTTAATTATAGTCACTTGGTAAAAAAAAAAATAAAAAAGTATGTGGTGCATTATTCTTAACATACTTTCATTCATTATTATATTGAAAAAGGAGTTTTATTTGCTGCCGTCTCTTCTCTTTTATTATACATACACATGGATGTCCACATTTATTACTTTTATTGAATGACCTTTTCATTAAGAAGAAGACAGATGGAGGTGAGTTTGGACACAAAGAAACAGACAGAGAGCAGTAATAGCTGAATGGATTAAAGGGCCAAATATATGTGGCAGAAGTAATCCTTTATTTTTATTTTCCCACAGGAAGAAAAGGAGGAATAGAGGGGAACTTAAGTGAGAGTGAGTGGAATAAAAGCACTCATCTTTGTGAAAGAGAGGGATGTGGATTGATTATTGAGTAAAGTCTCTCTTATAGTTTACTTCTACTGTAAGTCACAGAATAAAACCTCAATTTTATTAAAATGAATTACACAATTACACAAGGACCTTTGATAGTATGACAAACATTGTCACAGTCATACATATATATGCACACCAGTGAGGCATAACATGACCCTGTCTCTGGTTCACCACTGGTCCTTCCTTGGACCACTTTTGATAGATCCTGTTGATAGACAGTTTGGTTCTTGTCAAAATCCTGACTCTTTCCCATTTTTCCTGCTTCTACCATCAACTCTGGAGACAAAATGTTCATATAACGCCTTATATGTCCCAGGAGTTATTCACTTCACCTGTCAGTGGTCATAATGTTATGCTTAGTCGATGCACAGCATAGATGTGTAGTGAATGATTGGATCAAATCATTCTCATCACCAACACAGGCTAATTTAGAGATTTGATAAAGCTACACAATTAATAAAACACAGAGCATCTCCATAAACTCATCACACATGAGCTCTTTAGAGCAGGGACGGACTATCAGGAGTCACTGTCTTAACTGTCCCCACGCCCCTTGGCTGTTTTGAAGCAGTCACTTGTGACATGACCGGGCCTTTTGCAATAACAGCTTTTCATTCTAGTGCAGACCTCAGAGAAGTGGCGGAGCAAAGCGCACCACGCTTGGGAAAGATGGTGGCCTGTGGCCTTAAATGGAAGTGTGCTCAGATACACAGGAGCTAAATCATTGATCTTGCAAGCAGCACACCACCAGTCAAACAAAACTCCCTTCTCCTTCCCAAGATCTGAAAACATCTGGCCAGAGGTTTCTCTGACATGCTGCCTGTGTAGGTTCTCAGTCAAGTCCAGTGGACTCCCTTTTGCTCTTTCTTTCGCAGAATAGCACCTTTTACCTTTTCATACACAAGACCATAACCATAACCTGAAGATGTCGAAAGTGGGTGTGAGGTTTGCAGAAGCCCTTAAACCTAAGATAACTTAAGGGTTTGTGGCAGCACTCGGCTGCAGCTCCAGCATCTTTTTCAGCTTCAGTGACCTCCTCAGATTCCACTCATGCTCCCCTTGCTCCCTTTCTATCAAATACAAGCAAACTGCAGAATCTACAAATAATAATCTACAGAAAGTGGATCAAAAGATAGCAACAGGAACAGCCCCAAATCCAGACCATTCTGCCACATCCCCTACAGCCCAATCCTCTTCGTGACCACTCACCAAATCCAAAGCCATTACAGCAGAAGCTCCATCTGGGGTTGAGAAACCTTGGCTGGCCAAAGAGTCTATGGAATGCCGATTTCAGGAAAGAGGCTGAAACAGAGGCTAGAGTGCATGGCAAGAGCAAATCAACCTTCCTGCATATGTCTATCAGACCCAATGTGGGAGCAGCAACATCTGCCATACTCACTATGAACCACGATGCTCAACACACACTTTGGCCAGGCTAGGCTAACTCAGCTGCCAACCAGACTAACCTGACCACCATGTCACGTCAGTAGCCCCACAGTATCAGCAGTGATAATATTAATGCAGGGTGTCCACTAAAGCACGTCTGGCTTCACAAACAAACCTCCCGGTCCCTAAAACCTGACTTGACTACCTTCTGAGGGGTGCTGGACTCTCTGGAGTCACTCCCCTGATGGAAAGGCTGAACTAGTCCAGCTAGACACTCAACCTGACTCAACCTGAGGAAGCTGTTGCACTCATTGCACAATTAAAAGCAGACCATGGACACCCACACCACAAAGGCCACTTGACATGTCTCAGTGTAAACTTGGCTTCATAACATGAAGGAACAAACAGTGAAATCTGTTACATCACTAATGGCACCTAACAGCTGATGTTAGTGGGCTGAAGGAAGAGTGGCACCACTGTTACAATTATCGATATCTTTCATTATCACTCGCACACAGACCTTTATGGTCTTTAACATGTTTAAAGTTGATAAGCTTTGATATTTTGTGTTTCGGGTTAAAGTATTTATTGCAACAGCTCCTGGTGAAGTGAGACAATTAGCATCAAGGGAAAAAGGAAGAAGACTGGATACTGATGCTGTTTGATCATTCAGAAGAACAGGGTGTTCTGAATAATCCTAACATGAGTAGAAAAAAGGACCTGCAGCAATATGTTCACTTTTTAATTATGTTTGACAGCAGTAAGACAAAAGAGACAAGCCTACAGTTTGAAACATGAACCTCAGTGTTCATTTCGCCCCGTCAGAGGATGCTCAGACCTTCCTTAGTTTATGGCTGTTTAATCATTTCCTCTGCCTTCCTGTACTGTTTCATCATGATTTCATCTTTTTTTGGAACATCCCGATGGAGAGCTTTTTATTTGATCTTAAAGGGGTGGTTGGGCTCTGCTTTTACACTAAACCACCACAGGAAAGACAGTCTGCAGAGGATTTTTCAGATGTTACGTATTTGTTACCAAAGCTGTGAAAGAGACCTGTAACGGAAACTGATTTATGGTTCATATGATGTTTCTGTACAAACCTCTGAAAAAAAGCTTGTACATTTACAGCTGTAGATGCAGCACTTTGTGAAATGCATTGAGTTTAGAATGTGTATAATGAATGTACATACAGAGCAGCATTCAGGCTCTATTTTTAATTTGATTTGATCTGTATGTGTTGCTTATCTTCTTCATTCATTATTCGTGTGCCATTTCATAGCAAGACACACCTGATATTATGTAACATGACCACTATATTTGTCTTGACCTGCCCCACTCTGCCTCTGGTTGGCTTACACTCATATTCTAAACTTAAATTTATGTCAATCCTCAAATCTAATCCGTACCAACCAGCTGTAAATGCAAACTGTACACCCAACCATATTCTTTTTTTATGATTATATTTTGGGCCCTTTACTTTTATTTGAGTGTCAGGTATGAAAGAGGGGAGAGAGAGAGGATACGATGCAATAAAGGGCAGTGGGATGAATCCAAACCCAGAGCCCTGCAACAAGAAAGAACCTTTATTTCAATTAGCATATATGAGTGCTGCATTTAACACATCCTTAGGTTTAGGTCTTGCTCAAGGACACATATACATGTAGACAGTACGAGCTGGGATTGAGTCCCCACAATAAGGACCAAAATCAGACAAACCAAAAGTGTGTCATTGTCATCTCTTCCTACTTGGACTGGAGCTGATAATGGCTGCATGGATGGAGTTAGTTAGAGTTTGTTTTGTCTGTTCTGGGCTATTGTGAAGACAGAAGACAGGACCTGCTTCCTTTATAGATATTAAAGACTCATCCTCATCTAATGAAATAACAACAGCTTTTATCACTTATACACAACTGAAATCATACTTTTTATTTTTAGATTCCATTTCTGCCTGTTGATAACCTAAATGTTACCCACTGCTTCTCTTTTCTTCCACATATTCTCCAGTCTCTGATGCAACTTGACAGGTCTGGTAAACTCAGTGATTTCTAACTCCACACCCCTGGGTTGTTATTTTCAAACTTCAGCCCTGGCTGTCACCTGACAATTAATTTCATTTATTACAAACTGTACTGTACGCACCAGTGATACAACCCTTTAGTGCTGGTTGTAAATACAGAGACCCTCAGATACTAATTAGATGTCATTATTGAGATAATGGACACAGATCACTTTGAACTCCAGGTTAAAAAAGGGTCATATCATATCAGATTTTTCTCTCCGATAGATGAGGACTTGAGAAACCTTTTGTTCTTCCACCTTCACTCATGGAATAAAGATGTATACTGTATATAAGCGGGAATGCAGGCAGCCCAGTTGTGTTCATATGCTTGATATTCTACTCACACTGACTCTTTTATGAGCTCACACATGAAACTCTTACAGACTACACTGTAAAAAAACTGTAAAAAAAAGGTAAAGCTCTGGTATCCAAATGGATACCGTAAAATTACAGAAAATATCACAAAAATGTATAAGTCGATTTTTACAGTCAAATTTAATTAAAGTATGGTAGATTATAGTTTATAAATACCAATTATACTGGAGACTAACTTACAAATTATGTTAGAAAAGATTAAAAATCAGATAACCTTAAGATTAATCTATGTAATTTTAGTTTCCAAAGAAATACCAATAATAATAATAACATCATTATAATATTACAATACATAACAGTATCACAAAACTATATACAATGACAGTAAAAACAGAGTACGTTACAGTCAAAATTAATTATATTATTAAGTATATTATCATTGAAAAAATGTACTCTAAAATAACATACTGTATATTATGTGCAAAACATTAAAAACAGATAGCCTTCAGGTTAATCTCTGTAATTTCACAGTTTACCTTATCTACAGTTAGGCCCGAAAATATTTGGGCCGTGACACAAGTTTTTTTTATTTTAGCTGTTTACGAACATATTTAGGATACAATTATATAATCAATATGGGCTTAAAGTGCAGACTCTCAGCTGTAATTTGAGAATATTCACATCCAAATTGGAACAAGGGTTTAGGAATTACGGGTCTTTAATACATAGCCGCCTCTTTTTCAAGGGAACCAAAGTAATTGGACAACTGACTCAGAAGGCTGCAATATAAAATAACAAGGCTGCACGGGCTCTTCCCTTGTTAACCTGTCATCAATCAAGCAGTTCAAAGGTCTGGAGTTGATTCCAGGTGTTGCATTTGCATTTGGAAGCTGTTGACCAAATCAACAGTTTGGTACTTTCTGAGAAAAAAAGAGTGCACTGGTGAGCTTTGGAACTCAAAAAGACCTGGACGTCCACGGAAGACAACAGTGGTGAATGGTCACAGAATCCTTTCCATGGTGAAGAAAAAACCCTTCACAACATCTACTCAAGTGAAGAACACTCTCCAGGAAGTAGGTGTATCAGTATCTAAGCCTACCATAAAGAAAAAACTTATGCTCTTTTCAGGCCGGCCAGAACGGTTCCCGCACCAGTTTCACTGGGAACCAAAGTGCTTACCGGTGAACGACCCACGTTCATACCTTTTAGGTGAACCCATGATGGTGTTGATTTGCCACCAAATAAAAACAAGGCCATACGAAAGCAGATGTCACAGCAAGGAAAATAACAATCATGTATCACATCGACTACCACTCATACAAATCATTATTTATCTGTGCCAAGCTATGCTACAATATCTGCTGCCACCAAATTCCACACACATGTTCTCTTTGTCTGTTTATTTTACCGTGTGTGACCCAGATGAGCCTGCTGACGTCTACTTTGTCATCACGGTTCACTTAGAAAAACCAAGTTTTACTTGGATCCTGTCGGGAACCAGCTTTTCCTTTCCCGAACGCTCTGATTTTCAGCGTGAACACGTTTGAGTCGGTTCGAGATTAGGTGTGGGAACCGGCACCGGCACGGTTCTCAGTCGGCCTGAAAACGCCTTTCATGAGAGTAAATACAGAGGATTCACCACAAGGTGCAAACCATTAATCTGCCTCAAAAATAGAAAGAGCAGAATTGACTTTGCCAAAAAACACCTGAAGAAGCCAGCCCAGTTGTGGAACAGCATTCTTTGGACAGATGAGACTAAGATCAGCCTGTACCAGAATGATGGGAAGAAGAAAGTTTGGAGAAAAATCGAACAGCTCATGATCCAAAGCACACCACATCTTCTGTAAAACATGGTGGAGGCAGTGTGATGGCATGGCCATGCATGGCTTCCAATGGCACTGGGTCACTTGTGTTTATTAAGTAACATTTTACGTAGGGTTATGTTTATTTGTCCAATTACTTTTGAGCCCCTGAAATGAGGAGCATTTGTATAAAAATAGCTACAGTGCCTACATATTTAATCAGATATTTTTGTTCAACCCCTTGAATTAAACCTTGAAGTCTGCACTTCAGTTCTGTTGTAGTTGTTCATTTGAAATCCAATGTGGCGGCATGCAGAGCCCAAATCATGAAGATCGTGTCACTGTCCAATTTTGGGCCTAACTGTATTTTAGGAAACAGTCAAATCTAGTTACAGTAAATTCATGATAAAACACTATATTTTCCATGTGCAAAAACAAAGTTATGACAAAAAAACAAGTAGGTTCATAAAACGTAAGTAAGTTTACAGCATTAATCTCTCATTTTAGAGAACTAGTGTATCAAAAAAACTACCATTGGACAGTGGAAAAACAAGCTAAATGCATCAGAAATCGCTACATTTAACTCACTGAGTGCCAGCCATTTTAAACAAAGTGCCTTGTTCCGAGATCACTTCCGGGGTAAACGGAGACATGCCCTGTGCCCCCGGCACAAAAGGCATGTCTCCCACATCACAAGGTGACATTTTTGATACAAACACTGCATGCACATTCAGGTTGAAATAGAAACATGACACAATGTATAAACAAAACATGTACCTTTCACCAAAGAGGATTTTCTGCACATTTATAGTATAAGTAATTTTACAGAATTGGGCAATGGAAAATTACACACTGAACATCAAAATACATTAATAGGTATATTTAAAGATAATATCTGTAAATTTGGGACATCCAATTTTGTAATCGAACAAATCGTTAAAAACTTTTGACAGAAAAACAAGGATATGAAGATGATCAGCAATATTTGGACTTAGGTCAAAGCCATTACATCCATCCATTTTCTACATATTATCCTCTCATAGGGTCAGTGGGGCTGGAGCCTATCCCAGCTGTCTTAGCGTGAAAGGCAGGGTACACCGTGGACAAGTCTCCAGTTCACCACAGGGCCATAGCCATTACATTTAACTCATTGTCTGCCATTGACGTGTTTTGGCGTCAATTGCCTTTTTTTAGGGGGGTTGCTAGGAAATGATCTGGAGCAAGTTTAAGGAAGTATTTAGTGTCCTGAGCCTTTAGGGGGCACACATATGACTGAGGGATGATCCTGCTGACCGAAAGAGAAGAAGAGGCGTGTGTGACTAGCAAGATGGCAAAGCAGCTAACCCTTGAGCAGTTTATTGGGAGAGATCTTGGTGGTGTTCAAGATCCTGGATCACAAAAAAACTCGGGAGATCGTGTCTGTAAAGACGCGTCGACGGACGAAGCAACTGCAGCAAAAGGATAATGTACGTCTTGCTTGCAGCATATTGCGTCCACCGAATGCTATGGCGATAGCTCTGAAGATGAATTCAGTGACCCGGACCCTGATTCATCCGACGAATGGTTGCCTTCAGGATCAAGCGACAGCTGATCATCGTCTCCAGAGAGAGATTAGACTGGTAAGAATAACATTTTACATGGTGCTGCTGCATAGTTATTGTCATGAATGAAGGAAGGTGGTACACGTGTATTGCCACATAGTGGAACGTGCATGTTTATATAATGTTTGTGTGTGTAATACGTGTCCTTGTCCTCCAAGTTCTATTCTATATGAAAATCGAATATTATATTATTGCATCCTGTAACATTTCTGACCACTACTAATATAAAGGAATTTTCGATTTACAGAGCCTTCATCCAGCAGAGGCCCGTCTTCCACTCCTGCTTCCAAAGCGGGGAAGAAAGGTACAAAAAAAAATTCTCCACATTGCACTGCAGCAATACAAAAATTGTACAATTGGGTAATGGTATATATTTTTATAATTTAGAGGCCGTGCATCCAGTAAAGGCCACGCTTCCACAACCAAGAAGCAAGTGGAAGATTCCGTGTGGCATGAAGGGGATTGGGAATCAAACAATATTGCCTTCACTGCCACCCCTGGACCCCGGCAGTGGAGTCTGATCAGCCAGCGGACTTCATTGAGCCTCTGACTGACGAGCTGCTCGAACAGATTGCTAATCAGACTAACCTGTACGCACGTCAGTATCTCCATGTTCACCTTGACAGTCTGCTACACAGTAGAGCGAATGCATGGAAACCAGTGTCAGTCACCGAACTAAAATCCTTCTTCGGCCTGACTGTGAGACAGTGGGACTAGAATGTGGTGTAAATCATGTTGTGTCCCCTTGCACGCAGAGGATTGTTTCATAGTTTATCACACAAAAAACATGTTGGGTGTCCATTGACCTTTTTTTAAAGCTATACAGAGCAGCAAAAGTTTTCACACTTCGCTTGGCAGGGCTGGACAGCAAGGGATTCTTTTGTTCATCGGCGGCTGTGGCTCAGTGGTAGAGTGTGTTGTTTAGTGATCAGAACATCGAGGTGTATGTTGAAGTGTCCTTCAGCAAGATACTGAACCCCAAATTGCTCCTGATGAGCTGTTGGTGCCTTGCATGGCAGTGTCTTGCATCAGTGTATGACTGTGTGTGTGAATGGGGCATGTTGTGTAAAGCACTTTGAGCTGTCGGCAGACTGGAAAAGCACTGTGCAAATGCAACACCAACACTTACCATCTTATTATGAATTATTTCTAGGTTTCAGTACTTCCAATGATTCACTTGAATATATAAATAAACACCATGCACATGCACTTAAAAGAAACATTGCATAAACAGTTGGAGTTCAATTTCAACTTTGAGTCAGATGACAGCCGGGGAATTTGGATGAAGCAATATGCTGCCTTTGCGGGGGAAAAAATATCTATGTCCCAAGGAAATACCACGAATCTAAGGTTGCATCTTAGAATTAATGATCCTGTGGCATTTGCTGGTCTTGGCAGCAGCGGCGGCGGCACCGGCACATCATCATGCCAGCACTGACGATTGGGAGCTTTTCCTAGAGGAGCAAGGTTCCACCGTGACAGCAACCAGTGGCATGCGCTTACCGACAGGGTGACTCGCTAGTTGGTGGAAGAAATTGTGCCATTTTGCACTGTTGAGAAGCCGGCGTTCAAGGCTATGCTGCATGCTTTCGACAAACAATATGTCCTTCCCGACCGAAAATACTTTTCAGAAATAGCAATCCCTGAAAAGTACCGATCGGTGAAGGATGCCATAATACACGACCTGAGAGATGTTGACAATTTCTCAGCAACAACAGACAAGTGGTCAAGTCAATAAGATGCCTTCCCAAACTGGGAAGTGAAATCCAAGTGCCTGGAGACTGTGTTCACACCAGAAAGCCACACTGGTGACAAAAGAGTGGTCCCTGGATGAAAAGAAACTGGCCTGCATCACAGCAGACAATGGGGCCAATATTGTGGCAATGGTGTGGAAACTTGGCTGGCAGTGGCTGAATTGCTATGGCCACAATTACATTTTGCCCTAACCAATGCCGTGAAAAGGACCGTACGGCTTGAGCCATGGGTTTTTGCACAACGTTGATAACCACATTCTCACAGAGTAAAAAAAGAGAAAGCTGCAGAGAGAACAAATGGTTTATTTATGGTGAGTTGTGCTTAACTGTTGTTCCTATTTATTTGGCCATTGTTTAGACAAAATTTTATGTAGTCAAAATAAATGTGCCTGTAGGTAGAAATGAGAGCTATTCTGCATTATATTATACCTTGTATAAGACCAAAGTGTTGCATTAAATGTCACAGTGGTTCTCAAAATGCACTCCAAACTTAATTTGTTGAAACATTGACATAAACAGTTTCATTTTTAATATTAAACTAAAAAATTATTGAAAAAACATCTAAAAGTTATAAAGAATAGTTATAAAGTGGTCAAAATTGACTCTGAACCAGCCGAGACATTGCAATTGCTAGATTTACTCACGAGCAGATGATAGGTGAATATGTGCAATAAAACAGTAATAAGTGTTTAGAGGGGTTGTACATTAAATGCAGTTGTCAATGTCACGGCAAAACACAACTTGTTTAAACTTTGAATAATTTATTGTAGAAAAAGTGGTTACAAATGTTGACATAAACAGTTTGAAAATTCATATTAAACTGAAGCGATATCAAAAAATAACTAGAAAACCGCAAGCGGTTATGTAGGGCCCTCGCAGTATGACGCGGTCGGGCATCAGATGGGGACGGCAGTGCGAGCATGGGGCAAAAAACATCAAGCGATTCGGACAATACACAAAGGAGTTACGGCCATTCGATGGTTCGATGTGGAAATCACGCCAAAATGAAGAGTTGAAACAAAATGGCCGACTTCCTGTTTGGAATAGACAGTTGGTGCAAGAAACTTTTTTGTGCGTCTGGTCAAGTTACACGTGTGTACTGATTTTTGTGTTCCAACTCCATAAAAACTCCTATGAGGAGGGGTTTTTGAAAATTTCAAGGGGGCGCTATGGGGCCATTTTGCCCCGCCCATTGGTGTGGACCACATCAGATGTTAGAGGTCGACACCCTTGACCTGTGTATCAACTTTCATGATGATACGAGTTTATTAAAGCCATCAAAAAGCCAAAAAACTGGTCACTTGCTATTACCACTGGGAGGCGCTATGAGTAAGGCATGACATTAATATATTAGCACGTTCACGGGTGAGTGCCCGTCATGCTCAGAAAATTTGAGGCTTCTCGGATAGAGTATGTGAACGTGAGACTCATTCGAATTTAGACGGCAAATTTGCCAAAGTTTCTCGAGGCCTAGCGGCCACGCCTTTTGACCTAATTACGTGCAGAGCACAACTTTTGCTCAGCTAGGTCTGCAGATGATCTGTATCAAGTCGATCGGACGAAATCCCTAGGACGAGTTCATTTTCATCAGAAAATCCGAAATTCAAAATGGCCGACTTCCTGTTTGGAGTAGACAATTGGTGCAAGAGACTTTTTTGTGCATCTGGTCTAGTTGCACATGTGTACCGATTTTCATGTTCCAACTCCATAAAAACCCCTATGGGGAGGGGTTTTTGAAAGTTTCAAGGGGGCGCTATGGGGCCATTTTGACCGTTTATGGACATGGCCCCCATCAGATGTTAGAGGTCGTCACCCTTGACCTGTGTATCAAATTTCATGATGATACAACGTTTTTAAAGCCATCAAAAAGCCAAACGTATTTTCTTGGCAAAAATTCAGAAGACACGGCGCCGCCATACGGACGCCGTTTATCGTAGCTTCACGGTGTTGGTAATGTAGCTTCACCAATGTGTTGTGGATGTTTTAGAAGTGGAATGAAGTCGACATCGGAACATTCAGGGCCGCGTCCCCGTCATGCTCAGAAAATTTGAAGTTGCTAGGATCCACTATGTAAACGTGAGATCCGTTCGAATTTTGACGGCGAATTCGCCAAAGTTTGTCGCCCCCTAGCAGCCACGCCCTTTGACCTAATTACGCGCAGAGCACAACTTTTGCTCAGCTAGGTCTGGAGATATTCTGTACCAAATTTCAAGTCGATCGGATGAAATCGCTAGGACGAGTTCGTTTTCATCAGAAAATAGAAAATTCTAAATGGCCGACTTCCTGTTGGAATTTTAACTTCCTGCCAAGAGACAATTTTGTTTGTACATGTGTGCTTAACATCTCTATCAATTGTCGTTGAGGTACGACAAAGTTGGCGAATTTCCCTATGGGATTTTTTTGACTTTGTAGGGGGCGCTACTCAGCCATTTCGCAAGCGCCGTGTGCGATCACCCCAAAATATTGAATTTCGGATCGGGCCGCAAGAATGTGCAAAGTTACATAACTTTTTAACGATGGGAAAGGGGCGAAATTTGGGAAAACAAAGTGTCAGGAATAATAATAATAATAATAATAATAAACACTACAGTTTCAATAGTTCCCTTGCGGACCTGTTTCACAGTCCGCTCGGGCCCTAATAATAATAATAATAATAAACACTACAGTTTCAAAAGGTCCCTTGCGGACCTGTTTCACAGTCCGCTCGGGCTCTAATAATAATAATAATAATAATAATAATAAACACTACAGTTTCAATAGGTCCCTTGCGGACCTGTTTCACAGTCCGCTCGGGCCCTAATAATAAGAATAAAAATTTCAGTTTCAATAGGTCCCTTGCGGACCTGTTTCACAGTCCGCTCGGGCCCTAATAATAAACACTACAGTTTCAATAATAATAAAAAGAACAAGAATAAACATTACAGTTTCAATAGGTCCCTAATAATAAACACTACAGTTTCAATAGGTCCCTTGCAGACCTGTTTCACAATCCGCTCGGGCCCTAATAATAAACACTACAGTTTCAATAGGTCCCTTGCAGACCTGTTTCACAGTCCGCTCGGGCCCTAATAAGAATAAACATTACAGTTTCAATAGGTCCCTTGCGGACCTGTTTCACAGTCCGCTCGGGCCCTAATAACTAGAAAACCGCAAGCGGTTATGTAGGTTAAGTTAATTTTCATCAGAAAATAGAAAATTCAAAATGGCCGACTTCCTGTTGGAATTTCATGTATGCTTAACATCTCTACCAATTTTTGTTGAGGTACAACAAAGTTGGCGAATTTCCCTATTTTTATAGGGGGCGCCATTCAGCCATTTTTGCATGCAACGTGTGCGAACACCCCAAAATATAGAATTTCGAGGCGGGCCGCAGGAATGTGCAAATTTATACAACTTTTTAACAATGGGAAAGGGGTGAAATTTGGGAAAACAGATGTACAGGAATAAGAAGAAGAAGAAGAAGAAGAAGAAGAAACATTACAGTTTCAATAGGTCCCTTGCGGACCTGTTTCACAGTCCGCTCGGGCCCTAATTAATAGCTTTACAGAATAGTAATGGTATGGTAATGGTGGTGATAAAATGGCAGACAGCCTGCAGTTAACACAGTGGGGCATTTATACACACATTCATTTAAAAACGAATATAATACTATTTTTAAATTTATTCACAAGATTGCATGACCAGATGGGGTACTAAGCAGAGGATGATTGAGCATGTTCTGGAGCAAGCCTCAGACAGATGTAGCCATCATTTGATTCTGATGTGGCAGGATGTGGAAGTCCTGGAATCTGTAAATGTTGCGCTGAAGTCACTGGTTTTACCAATGCGCTGTCTTCAAAGAAGAGTGTTACGGCCGGTGTTACAATTATGAACTGAGGATCTTCTGCTCCCAACCGAGGAAGATAGGGAGTTCACGCGCAACCTGAAAAATAAAATGGTTGAAGTCGTAGAAGACAACTACGGTGCTCCTGCAACACAACAACTTTTGGAAATGGCCTCATTTGTTGATCCAAGATACAGGGACAGCAACCCTAGAGACACTGCCTGAAGAGGCGTGGTGCTGGAGACAGAGATGGAGACGGGCAAACCTCAGTAGCTGGAGATGGAGAAGGAAAAAGTGCACAGTCTCCTCCTCCTCCTCCCAAAGGGTTGTCATTTATTCCCCTCTTTTAGACATGGATGACATAGCCTCTTTTGTTCAAGAAGCACTACCAATGTGTCATGCCAACTGCACTGCAACCCATTGTGGATGTCCTCCAAGGTGTTGGGGTGGAAACGCTTGAAGATATGCAGCTTGTCCACATAAATGACTGTTGTGGAAATATTCTGTCAGGATGGTCTAATCTCCACAGGGTTCTTTAATTACACAAGGAATGAGTAACTTCACTGATTCAGTTGCCCAAAAGAGTTGCTTTTAATATCTGTCTGCAGAACAGAGATGAGAATTCAGACACACAGCACAGAACTCTGCGAGTGAATACCCATCCTGAATGTAAGGAAAAAAACAATATTTATGCACTACTGATACATACATGCTTACGTGAGTTCCTGCTGACAAGCAATACCGTCATAGTGATAAACGAACATGCTGTATGTTTTACTGTAGACAGAGTCCACAAGTCTATCAGGCCTGATGGCGAGGAAAAGACACACACTGTTCTCTGTGAAAACTAAAACAAGATAACTTCCAGCGACATCATCATGAGTTCAGACATAACAGCTTATACAATCAGCTAAATTTCCATCACATTCCCTCCTTTTGTTCCTATAGGAACAACTAAGTAAATACAAAGTTTACTGAAAGCATCAAACATCAGATTGAACCTTTTGCAGGGTCTTAAGATCAAACATCATTAAGATGTCAGTAACAGAGAAAAAGTTGCATTTGTTCTTGCGAGAATAGAACTCTCTGGCTATAGCACAGCTGAGACAGACAGAACAGGGATTGTAGAATTACACAAGTGATATTACATTACTGTATATTACTCAGTACAGATAACAACCATCTTCATAAAACAGATTGAAAGAAAAGACTCAGAGTGAGAACCTGTTCCCGGGCCTATACAGGCCATCGGGCAGTCGCCTCCCAAGTCATTATAACTTTATGATTCTCAAATGTCCATGCTGTAAAACAAACAGATCCAATGCATCTCAGTTCTTCTCAGAGGTCACACCTATCAATGGTTACACCGCAAATTCAGGCGAAAACCCTTTTCTAGGGAAAAATTCCTGAATGACCCTCTCATGGAGCCCAGAGGAGAAAAACCCCATTCGTGTCAGATTAGGGTAAAACACCTCCGTGGTCTCCATGGGAACGATCACCATTCTGGGCTTGCAGTGAACCTGGTTGTAACACAGAATAAACAGACATTAGAATCATCATAAAGGCATTATAATCACATGAATATTTATGAAAATGTTGAAAAGTTGACTGTATGCTGGTGCAGATGTCTTTAGATTTCTTTGTTTCTTGTCCGCTGTTCTGGCATCATGGTTTCGTTGGAACAGAGCGTTTACTTTCACCATCTGTTCAGTTGGTGACTTGGCACGTCACATGTAGCAGGGAGCGCTGTTACCTCCTCCTGATATTGTGGATCTCCAGTTGGTGGGTCAGTTGGAGCTGGTACTTTTGCAGTGGGACGTGTAGATTCATGTTGCTCTTTCTGCAACCTTCACTGCTGTGTGTGTCATGAGGAGGATCTGGAACAGTCCTTGCCAGCGTCTGTGTTTCCAGCAGACACTTGTTGTCTCAGTGATGGCTCCCCTTTTGACATCATTGCTCGTCGTCAGATCCTGGTGGTAGGATGGACAATCCCTCCATTTCAGCTGGACGCCTTGGGCCATCTTCTCCTACAGTTGAAATCAATCTGACCCCTTTTGAGGTACACTGGTTAAACTGGCTGTCTGTATCCTGGATGTCTCATTTCCACCTGCCTCCAGTGTGTCTGCAAAATACAATAATGGCAAAACAACACAACAAGCAACAATAGCAGACATAGATAAAACAATCCATTAAGTGTTATTTTTACTCAAGACTTTCCTGCTTTAATTTCAAAATTAAAGCCCTTAGGTGTTTTTGCCTGTTGATAGAACTGTGTTTATTAACATGAGACCTTCACTTTGACATGCCGTATGTATAAGAATAAATACCCAAGTGCAAACCCGACTAACCCCATGTAGAAAGACAATGAGCCAGCCCGATGTATAGAGTTTATTCTGAAGGACCAACTGTACTGATATCTGCGTTCAAACTTCAGTCCTCTGTAAACCTCACCAACATCTCGCCTGTGAGATATTAATGAGATATAGTGACCTTGCTGCTTTTAACACTACAAGCTGTATATCAGAAACATTTAGCCTAGTTATGCTTAAAACATATGGAGAGTTCAAAGTCATTAACAAAACCCAATAATATCCATAACGCTAATGTGGCCTTCGCTGAAATGGAGTTTGATACTCCTGTTCTAGTGGATATGGAGGCTTTAGCACACTGATTCAGGTGGTACCTCGTGTGTCCTCTATCCAATCGGAGGGTCTCACACCCTTTACCCGAATGTTGTCGTCGTCACCCTCTGTTGTCACTCTTTTCCTGTACCTGTATGGAGAGATGCTACCAGTACAGTTAGTGCACCGTAGTATGACACATGATCAAGTTTTGTGAGGTCTAGAGGCGTCCCCCTGAGACCCACTATTGCAGGACCCTCAAGCGTGTCCTGTGCAAAGCTTGAACAGTAAAAACCCTACACTATTGTTGGCGGAGGCTCTGATAGACATCAAAGCAATAAGCAAGGCCTCAACTCAGATTAATTTGGAATCTGCGCAGATTTTTGCCAATTTTACTCTTTCAACTTGACCTTGGGCCTGCCAAACCTAGGTAGATAGTGATTCATAAAAAAACCTACGAACTGCACATAATGTGCTGATTAACCAAAAAGAGTCAGTTCACTGTAAGAAATGATTCTGTGGTCATGTAGATCTGAATTAATGTATTAGGTAAAATACATTCAATATGATTGTGATTTTGATTTTGAAGCAGATATTTGCTGTGTACATGGATGTGGAGCAACGCGTCTAAAGCACAAAAATGAATTGTTAATAAAATTCTTATTTGAGTATTTCTTAAGTTCTGTACTTTCTGGGCCAAAGGCTGAATATTCTTAAAAAGGAAAAGAATATTTAGACTAAATTCAGTGCATTTATTACATTCAAATTAATGTGCAGATTAATGTAGATGACTATTACACAATTATATATATCACTGACACATAGAATTAATTCTATTAGTAGTATTTCCACATTAGGGAGTTTATCTTTTTCAAATCAACTCAATATTCTTGTTGAGGTTATAATCAATTATGTACTGTTTTTGTATTTGAATCTACTCAATGGATAACTATTAAAGGCATCATTTAATTAATATTTACTCAATACCGAACCTTGTGAAATCTAATAAACAATATTGCTTGTCTGTTACCTAATTTTTATTGAGTAAATAGAACAGTGTGTGTGTCTTTTCTTACAGTGTGCATATATTAAGTCTACAATCTGTCCCTGAGCTGCTTTAAGTGCTTCAGTCAATGTTTTCAGTCCTGCTCTCTGTGCTGAGGGTGAAGTCTGTAGTCTGTCAGAGGTCACCGTCACATACAGTAGTCATTTCCTGTTTGGTACTCAAATACAGCATATCCTGTCTGTAGTCCGTTTTGTGGGTGCCATAAACAGCAACCATCAGTAAATACAGTTCTTGTGTCTGGATGATTAAAGGCTCATTCTGTAAATCAGCTCTCAGTTTAATGTTATGTTATGTGTTGTCAGTACAGTCAGTGACTGATACATGATTATGTGTTCTGTCTTTTGTGATGGCTTTTGCTCCTTCAGCATGTCGTGCGCATGGTGGTTATCTGTTTTCTACAGTGTCTGATTAGAACTGTAATACATCAGTACCTGCCTCTCGCCCCCTTTTTTTTTTTTTTTTTCCAGAAACATCCGAATGAAACGGTACCGAATAATCAAGTGTATCTTTACTGTTGACCTCTGAATGTGAATGAGAACACATCTCTAATCTCAGGTTCGAGTGGGAGACAGAAAAGGCTTTTGCTTGTTATCACCTATCAAGGTCGGTTTATTTATAATTAATTAAAACAAACAGCCAGCGATTGAGACTGAAGTAGAGCACATAAAGTCAGAAAAATGTTTAACATTACCATCATAGAATCATATTCAATTTAACATTTCCCCTTTTGACATGGTTTCTCCATATCAATCAACAGAAGTAGGAAATGTAAATCCTGCATTGTGCAGCATCCATCAGGCTGTAAGCAACTTTGCAGGCCCCCAAACTGCAAGTGACCACCACCTTTTAGGGTACGGCACAACCAGGAGGGAGACAGTGTGGTGTCCCTTTTTAGAGACCTAAATCACAGGTGTAAGCAGTTCTTCATTGCATGTTCAGTAGCATCCTGTATGTGAGCGACTATGTGTAAGCTGGTCTTCATTGCAAGTATCAGCAGCAAGCGATTCTTCATTGCACAGGCATGTGGAAATGATAACAATGCAGTAGTGATTGATTTCATTTCATATATACAAAAGCTAAACCTTTTATTTATTTATTAGCTCAACTGAGAGGATATCAGGGGCCTTAAGTTTGAGCAATCAGAGGCGTATGTGCTGGCAAATGCTGACCTGTGGTTCCTGTTTTTGGCATTTAGTTTTGTTCACAATTGGGCCTGAAGTTGGGCCATCAAATCTATTAATAGATGGTTATCGTTCTTACTAGGCAGAGGGAAAAATGAGTGTTTGATCATGGGAAAGAGGAGGATGGCTAGGTGTGGAGTGTGTTATCTTGTGTTCATGGCTATGTGAATGAAAATGTGGAAAATGTATGTGAGTTAACCCTTCTCTCATACCATTAGTTTGTTTAGGGTCTAAGTTATTCTTCCCTTGTATAGAAGTCTGAATTTGACTGATTTCTTGTGAGGGTCTAGCATTTAGTTTAAAAGTCTGCGACCGCTTATGCTTCCTCTCTGTATTTTTATCTTCTTTAGGTCATTCTGTCTCTCCCTCTGTGTCTGTGTTCGTCAGAGTCGTCTGTCAGTCTTGTATCAACTTATACTTAAACTCTCTCAAAAGTAGCAGAGCATCATCCCCTGGAAATCAACTATTTTATTTTATTTTATTTTTTTTTTTTTTTTAAACAAAAAAATTCTGTTTCAATTTATCCACTAATTTCCTGTTTTTCTTATGGTATTTGGGATTAATGCCTCCTAAATACACACAAAGCTACTCCTTCTCACAAATTTTGAACTTGCCTGCTCCTTTAATTGCCATAATTTATGGACTTACTTCGGTTGTACATAAAAAACACTACACACACGCACACAATTTCAAGTGTATGGACGCAATGCCCTGTTAGGAGACCTAGTCAGCAAGCTTCTACAGAAAGTCCTGGTGACTATACTGCGGCTGACTACTGGGGGTCCTAACCCAGTCTCACTAACAGTTTTAATACACCTCAAATTATGCACCAAAACCACCCCAAGAGTAATACTCACACTCAGTCTTCAGAGTTTTCTTTTCACCGGCCTCCTTTTCTTTTAACTCTTGAAGAAAGACCCAGCCCACATAATTTAAACCCAACACGTGTATCTTATTCTCTTTTCCCTCTTTTCTGCGCATGATATTCTTAGGTGAGGACTTCAGCCTCCCTTTCTCATTTCTCTTATTTCTCTAATTTCTCTTTTACCATTAATATAATATTTATTGACTCACTTTAGACTAAACATCATCTACACCAGACATCGTTTTAGTTATACTCAATATGCACAATTCTATTGAAAAGGTTTGTGCTTACCTTTTGAGCTTTTCAGGCGCCTGTGATGTCTGGGTAGATGAGGGTAACGTTGTGATACTCCGGACTCCTTTAACCTTTTGAGAAAAACACATTTGATTCATTTTTGTTCTCAAAGCAGCTTTACTTTACCCTTCTCAAGTTCCCTTTAACTTGTAGCTTTAACTAATTTCTGCTAAATGTTCAGTCAACATTGAAGATACTGCACACTATCTTCCCCATATTTTCTCTTCATGGTCTCCGCAATAGGCCCTGCTGGTACCTCAGCAGGAGGTCTGCTTGGTTGGTGGTTCCCCATAAGGTATTTTTTTTTTTTTTTTTTTTTTTTTGTTAAATCCGCGTTCTTGCCGAAGCTCACACAATTTTATCTGCGTTCTTGCCGAAGCTCACGCAATTTTATCCGCGTTCTTGCCGAAGCTCACGCAATTTTATCTGCGTTCTTGCCGAAGCTCACGCAATTTTACCCGCGTTCTTGCCGAAGCTCACGCAATTTTATCTGCGTTCTTGCCGAAGCTCACGCAATTTTACCTTAGTGTTCTTGCTAAAAAAGCTCACACAATTTTATCTCAGTGTTCTTGCTAAAAAGGCTCACACAATTTTATCTCAGTGTTCTTGCTAAAAAGCTCACACAATTTTATCTCAGTGTTCTTGCTAAAAAAGCTCACACAATTTTATCTCAGTGTTCTTGCTAAAAAAGCTCACACAATTACGCGCAAAACTCACAGGAATGACAAAAATAATAAAAAGAACAAAGAAAAAGAAACACCTGTTCTTGTTTTGCCGTCTTATTCAACACTTATTGTAGATAGACGCAATTCTATTCCACAATTATCTTAAGAGAAACAGAGGTGATTTAGTTTGTATTTTAAAATTAGTCCCACAATTTACCTCTTTCTTAGGAGCAACAGTACTGGACCTCAGAATCAGGAAGAGATGATAATAAATGGAATGTAAACCATCTCACCAAATGTTGTCCTTGTGCAAATCGTAGCAGAGTCAGTCACAGGCCCCAGGACGCAGGGTCCTCGTCCTCGGATTTTTGTGAGGCGAGAACGGGTTCGTCAACCCAGGTCAAAAATCAGCCCCTCAACGACCCGGGGGTCCGGACGGACTCTCGAACGATCCCAAAATTCTGACACCAAAATTGTTGTGGAAATATTCTGTCAGGATGGTCTAATCTCCACAGGGTTCTTTAATTACACAAGGAATGAGTAACTTCACTGATTCAGTTGCCCAAAAGAGTTGCTTTTAATATCTGTCTGCAGAACAGAGATGAGAATTCAGACACACAGCACAGAACTCTGCGAGTGAATACCCATCCTGAATGTAAGGAAAAAAACAATATTTATGCACTACTGATACATACATGCTTACGTGAGTTCCTGCTGACAAGCAATACCGTCATAGTGATAAACGAACATGCTGTATGTTTTACTGTAGACAGAGTCCACAAGTCTATCAGGCCTGATGGCGAGGAAAAGACACACACTGTTCTCTGTGAAAACTAAAACAAGATAACTTCCAGCGACATCATCATGAGTTCAGACATAACAGCTTATACAATCAGCTCAATTTCCATCACATGACCTTGCAGGTGTGCTCAGACCCATTCAAACAAGGAAGCTTATTACACATGTTAAAAATAAGTCAAGACTCAGTCTGTATTATGAGTGTATTGACACTAGTGCCATTGGGCTACTATTCAGTATTATGTATGTCTCTGTGCATTTTAGGTGTCTTTTCAGAGTGATGTAGCTTCAACGATGGAGGAGGATTTCACAAGCATATCTCAAACTTGAGAAATACACTGTGTCACTAGAAGCCCAAGCACTCTACTCTCTACTTCTACTTCTCAAAGCTCATTTGGAAGCTCAGGCACACCTCAAGTTCCAGAAACACCCTTATGAACTTCATTTAGAGGCTGCATCCCCTCTCCAGCTGGTAGTGAATGCTCTAGTCCCACCAGACAGCTGGGCAGTGACTGGCACTATAATTTTCAAGTCCCTTGGAGCATGCTGCCAGCTATTGTAAGGAATAAATTACACAATCAAAAGCGGCCCACAGCCAGAGAAAGGAGGGAAGTGATTGGGATTATTGCAGCAGAAATTCTTTCAACTTGCAAGATACCAACGAAGAAGCACTTAAGCGTAGTTGCACAGAAGCTGGTCCAAAAATAGCCAAAGTTTTTCAAAGACGTCATAGAAGATGAAGTCGTTGAAAGCAGCTATGATTCTCTAATAAAAAAACTTAAATGCAGAGTTGATAACTCTGAGAGAAATGAGACACTGGGTAAGAAGAGCATCATCCAAGATGACATCAATATTGTACCAGATAATAAGAAGCAATGGAAAGACTGCTATGGCTGTATTCAGTGGGAATCTGGACCTGTGAACGTGGAAGCACAGATGAAGAAGAAAAAAGACATGCAACAAATGTTCCTGGAAAATGAGATGAATGGAAAACATAGAACAGTTAATCTCAGACACCTTTATCGTTCAGAGAAACAACATTGTGTCTGGTGGGGACACCCAGGCCCTGACTGAAGAATGGCCTCTCCTATTCTTTCTCCTTGGCATGAAGGCACACTACAAGCTCTTAAACGGTGTCTACATCAGTGAGGGATTTGAAGAGGCCATGGCCTCAAAATTGGCCAGAGTCATGGAATATTTTCAGCCTTTTCTGTTGGAGAAATCAAGCATTGCCGCAAAACAGGGAGCAGAGATCCAAGCTGGCGGTGGACCTTGTGGGGCAGTATTTCACACTTCAAAGAGGATCGTGCGAGAATGTTCCTCATGGTCTACAGAACATACATCGCTATGGAGGTTGAGAAAGAACACCTGCCACCCACAACATGCATTGCTGTATGTGGTAAGTGGAATATAATATAATGGGTGTGCCCTACGTACAAATAGAGGCATTTATACGGTTATGTACTGATGACTGTTTTTTCACAGGAGTGAGTCCATTGTCTGCAACGACGTGCATGGTGGCAGCAGACCAGGAGGTGATTACAGATAACTTGAAGAGTTCACCGCCGCACTTCATGTGTTTCTACATCTTCAATATGGACTACCCAGTGGAGCTCGGGGCCACAGTCGGTAGAGTCACTCAGTCAGTACCGCGAGGAGGAACTAGAAGTGGGGGATAAGCTCTCATGGCGCTGACATGTTTCTCTGAGCTAATAGCAAATGCTAAGTGAAGCCACATTCAAACAAAGGCACACACATCACAGTGCTCATATTAACACACTGAAGAGGAGAGGAGAGGAGCGAGGAGCAAGGTGCATTTACATTGATATTTCATTCTTAATATATTAATAATTCATAGTTTATGATTGTCATTTTACTTTTTAATGATTATTTCCCACTTTGATTGTTTTGATTGTTTCTTGTTTTCATTTCAGTGCAATAACAATATGTCACAACCTGACATTTAATCACATACACTATATTTGTTCATTTAAAAGGCTAGAAATGCATATAGGTCTTCAGCCTATATAAACCTATTTATTTTTAATCTCCCCAGCTTTTCTAGTTTAGAGCATTTAGTAAGTAAACTTTGCAATAACAGAAAGAAGACTGATGTTCATGTATGGTTGCTGGTTGCTGCAGTATCATGGGGGGGGTCTCGGTGATTCGGTGAACGAATCTTTTGAGCGGATCTTTTTAATGAACGATTCGTACAGATTCAGTTCAGTCAAAAGAACTGTTTTGCCCATCGCTAATAAAGATCAGCAAGAGTTGGAACACAGAAAACAGCTCATGGTACATCCTGTCTGTGGATTTCAGCATCTTCTTATTACAATTCTCTAAAACAGCAACTTGACTGAACAGCTCGTAATTAGCAGAACCACTTTTTTTCTGCAAAAGAATTTATGTGCTCATGTACAGTTGCATTTGCTTGGGGAAAGACTCAACGATGATGAAGGATGATGAAACAAAGGAAAGGAAAACAACAGCAGTGGAGCTGGGTAGGAAAAATTAGAGAAGGGATGAGCATATTAAGGTAAAAAGAAGTGCAGTGATGAGAGATGAGCGGACAGGGAGATAGACGAGTGCTGAAGGACTGTAGAGGAGCATTAAAGAGTCAGAGGTGAGCCAGTGTCTCAACAGACGTGTCACAGCTGAGTCATCTGTAGGTACACAGCGAACATGCATCAAAACACACAGAGCTACAACTTCCTGTCACCCATCTGATTTAGCTGTGTGTGTGTGTGTGTGTGTGCGTGCGTGTGAGCTGCCACTTTAACTCCCAGGTAACTCTTTTAACTTAAGTCCCAGAATGCACTTCTTTCTTCCCATGTTGCCATCCACAAAAATACAGAATGCCTGTTTTGAAAAGGCTTCCCCACAGCGATATGAACACAGGATGTGTAAAACATGGCATTTTCTAATCCCACTCCCTCACTCAGAATAAACACAGCATGAAAGGCATTAAAAATACAACATGGGAAAATGTCACGTCGCCATGATGCATCATGACAGCGGAAATTTCAGCGGGTAGAATCTTTGTCGTAGTCAGAGACGTAGACGCTGCAGCTGGCAGAGTTAAATATGCAGACTGATGATTAAAAGATAGCCGGTGGGAATGGATGGGTCTGTTTTTCTGGCTCCTCCAGACAGACCTGTGACCTTTTCACTCTGTCACGTGTTCATGCCTTCATGCATTATGATGCGTATTCCTCAAGACAGTATTCATGTACAGATCAGTGTGGGACCCTCAGAGCAGGTTTACCAAAAACACACAATTTCATTTAATGTATCTAGCAGAGATGCGGGAGCAGAACCTCACTTCAACTGTGTCACCTCCTGCAGTCAGTCTTTGCTAATTAAGGGTGAGAGAAAATCAAAAACCATTGTTGTCTTGCCTTTGGTGGTCATTCGGAGTCTCCCCGCTGTCAGGAATACACACAAAGTGTGAGACAGTGTCACAGCCTCTGTCTCAAGTATTTCCGCTTTTTTGAATGCCCACCAGACAATGGACTACTGCGAGTTTGCCTGAACACTGACGTCAGATTCTTGGCACTGCCCCTACCTCGGACTATTTTACAAACTTGCCACAATTATGAGCTGGCTTGTCCCAGCATTTAATGCTACCTTCCGGATCGGTTCCAACTTTGCGACAGAATCAACCACAACAACCAGTACAATCTGTAAGTATCATGTTGTTAGATTGTTTTTATATTCGTGATGTACTATCTATGTGTGTATTCCTCTTTGTGCAAGAGTAAAACTGGCTCGTTAACGCTGTACAGTAGTATTGGCAACATTGATTTTCGTTGATTTGCTCTATTAAAACCAGCAGTAAAGTGGAATATACTCCATTTATTCTTTCACAAATGTTTGTAAAAGCAGTCTGCATGCCTAGCTGCTTGATTTTATACACCTGTGGCCATGGAAGTGATTGGAAGACCTGATTCTGAATATTTGGATGGGTGAGCGAATACTTTTGGCAATATAGTGTACTTTCCTGTTTAGTCTTTGGGTTCCAACTAGCTACGGGCTGACTTCATGTTCTGGCGAGGTCAACAGTCATAGCTAATGTGAACATCGAGACAATGTTTACAATGATTACACTTGTCTAGCCAGTGTTCATGATCTGAAATAAGTCACTGAAGACTACTGTTGCTACGACTTATCCCTGTAGTAGAAGACATGTTTCCAGCCAGACAGAGTCGCCAGAAACCGAGTCTCGGTTGAACACAGCTGTCCACAGCTGCAAAATGATTAGGTTAATGTCCACATACGTAGCCCATGCTATTAATTCGTTAGGACACTTTGGATACGACACGGTTATCAAGTTGGGTAAAAAACATTACAAAAAACTCACCATTGAGAAGTGTTTACATCAAGCCTTTGTTGGACTGGTTGTTCTTCTTGCAATTCAGTGTTGTCCTCCGATTCGGGCTCAAATATATAATGTTTAATCTCTGAACGCGCCGTCGCTGCAGAATGTTGCTTAGTTGCCGTCTGTATTCCCAAACAGGCACAAAAATACCCTTCTTTTGAGAGACAGCAACAGCGGCCTATCAGCATCAATGTGCATTCATTTCCTCATGAGGTTGCCAGATAAGCTAAGAAAAGACGCAAAATAGGGCAAATGGCACATTCTATACACAGCAACCCAACATAGCTTTTTGAGAGGGCCTTTTAGGAAGCTTCAGAGGCATTACAGACTCAAGCAAATTTTTGGGGGGTACATGTCACATCAAAGAACAAGGATTAATACCCCGTTCAACCATTCTATATTACCTTTAATTGAATGGTGATGTCAGAAAGTAGTTTGGTTTCATACCTCTGGATCACTGCCCATAGCTGATTGACAGTTGTTTCCCTGGTTGGACAAACAACCAATCAGAACTTTTAGTAGCAGATTTGTTATCACAAAATACCCCAGAGGCTTTACAATCTGTACCGAATAGAACAGACATTGACCTGTTGTGGTCATTTGAGTTCAAACATGGACAAAATTAACAAAAGTGAAACAAAGAAGCATTTTAGTGTGATTATGAGGTGAATGAGAAACTGACTTTCATTGATGAGTGAAGCCTGCTGACTAGTTGACTATGTAACTGATAACATGTTAGCTAGCTCATAACATGCTCATAGCTCCACAAAACAAGACAAACAAAAAAAAAACACTAAACCATTTAGTTATGATTAAATCATGACCGGCTTGAAGGCTGCTTTATAAATGTCAGAGTGTATGAGAATCACTTTTTCCACTTACGGGTTTTGTCTGTCCGATGGGGGGGGGGGGTGTCTTCTAAAAACATATAAGATATACCAGATTAAAACCAAATGTAAACTCAATTATTATCCAACTGGAAGCAACAGGCTGAGCAGAAACAAGCGCCAGGAAATTACTGTGTAGACTAATTAGTCAGTCGGTTCCAACAGAGAAGGATCAACTCCTTTGGTGTCTCATAAGCTATTCTGTGTTCTGTGTGCCTGTCCTACATTAAGAGCCTCCTGACTTTTTCTTTTATCTGCTGGTTCAACAGCTTGGCAGTGAAGGATAGGAACTGTCTAAACAAAATTATAGGTATACAAATGACAGACCTAAACTCTCTCTGGGAGAGATGTGTCCTCAAAAAGGCATTATCAACCAGGAACACGTTCTTGCTAAAGAATTTACACTAATGCCATCAAGTCGGCGTTACAAGCAGCCTCTTGGGAAGACCAATCGCTATTCCAGATCGTTCATCCCTTCTGCTATTCGGCTTCTAAATGCAGAGAACTGAGCTGGGAATTTCAGCAATGTCAGAGGGTTCTGTTTTATTTATTTATTTATTTATTTATTTATCTATTATGACACATCCATGTATGTTTGAGCTATGTTGTAGGAATGTCTTTGTTTCCTGATGGTGTCTACCATTGTAGAAACAAAATTGCCCTTCGGGGATAAATAAAGGTTTCTCACTCTCTAAGTGGTTGTCTTACTTGAACCCAATCAGGCAGTTGTGGAAACAGGAAACAGTCCTGTGGAGTAGAGAGCAGAAACAAACAATGTAGTCATGGTGGTTGGAGTAATTGTTGGTTTATTTATTAACACGTTTCACATGTGTTTTTGTTTTGTTTTTTATCTGTATCACTCCAGCCTTGCTGGTGAAAACGTCCGCTTATAGCCTTCATAACTCTGCTCTGTTTATAATCATATAACTGTGATTAATTTCAATCTTATAAATCGTTGCGAAAAATGAAGTACAGGCACAGAGCTGCTTATCTTAGTTTATACCTCAACACTGCTCATCCATATCAGCGTCAAACTATTGATAAGGTGGCTTTGTTCAATGTACTAACCAGACCAAAGTTAGACTGGAACCAGACCAGAGCCAGACCAGAGCCAGACCAGAGCCAGAACCAGACCAGAATCACCACCAGACTAGAACCACAACCACACGAGAACCACAACCAGACTAGAACCAGAATCAGACAAGAACCAGAAGCAGAGCCAGAAGAAGCAGAGCCAGACCAGAGCAAGCCCAGAGCCAGACCAGACCAGACCAGATCCAGGCCAGATCCCTAACTATCAACATGTGCCGGGAAATTGAATCATATCGCAGACTTCATGTCTAGAATGCCACAGGGGGCATCTCCAGAACGGAGGAAAATGTCACAGACAGTCATCTGCCAGCAATAATTCCGCTGACTTGCTGCGATATGTCTTCCCATGCATAACATTAATGGTTTACTCTTTGTTTTGCTAGCACTTATGATCATTAAACGTCATTTGCCATAACATCTCCAAACTTTGTTGTTAGGAGGCCTACCGGCATTTTCTAGTCAACAACTGTTTACATATTCACATGCTGTCATCTTCATGTCAACACATTGTCATTTCCCTCTCGTCTGTATTAACTTCATCTGGTACCAGGAAATACAAACACTAGTGATGTTACCTGCCGTACCGATGCTTCGACACGTGTTGAGAAATACATGGAGTGTTTCCGTGAGGCCTTCATCGAGGTTTGTATTGTTTCGGATGAGTGACATCATTGATGACATCTGAAGCGTCGCTGCCTGTCCGTAGGCTACCTTGTGACTGGTTCGGGGAGTGGTTCAGATCTTGGCACAAGGTTTGACAGCAATATAAACCCCAAAGGTTCCATTCTGGTTCTAAAATCATTGGCTGTATTCTGCCCACCATAGCCTCTCACTACAACACCAGAATTTCCAGGATGTATGTGTATATATATATATATATATATATATATATATATATATATATATATATATATATATGATCTCTAACCCCGCCCAGACAACACACCATTTATTCACACCCTTACCATCTGGGAGAGGGTAGAGCAGTATCACATGTAGGGAGAGTACCTACCCACAAGCTGTTTGTCACCTGAACATGCACTAAGCACTTTATGGTTCACTTCATAACCTGGTCTACCTCTCTTTGCTGCACAACTGAAACTTACTGCTGCTTTTCTATGTAAACCATGCACTTTTCTATGTGTCTTAACTGTTGTTACTCCCCGTTATTTATGTACTTTTTTGATTTTTGTTTTGTTATGTGGTGTTGTCATTGTTGCGTGAAATGTGAGCGTACCAAAGCACATTCCTATCAGCTGTATTATTGTATTGTTGAAATGCTATAATAACTTGAACTTGAAACTGTGTGGTTGTAATCATTGTTGTGCTAGTTACTGTGCTAGTCCCCCATGCATAGAGACAGGAAATAATTTACAGAGTAACTGACAAAGGCACCATATTCTAATGGTAACTGCTTTTATCTGTTTAAAAAATAATGTGTTACAGTCTTAGTTACTGCCAAAAATAAAGGTGTGTGTTACTGCCCCACACTGGTTGCAATAGAGGGATTTTTCATCAGTTGAGAGTTTTTGGATAAAGGCTGGAGAAGTTGTATCTTAAAAAAGAAATCACCTAAACCCGATGCAACACAGTATAGTCGTAATATACACCACTAGAAAATATAGGATTTTAATATAAACAAATTCTACGGTCATACTTTTTTTTAAAATTATTTATAGTAATTCTTAACAGTTGTGACTGACACAAAACACAGATTACATGGTTAACACTAGAACTCCCACAGCCCAGCCATTTGGCTTTTAACTCCCAAAGTTTAGCCAAATGGCTGGATCGGGTGTGAATGGCCCTTTTTGTCACCATTGTTCTGTAAATGAGGCAAAGCTCTCAGTTACTGAAGGGAACTGATGTTCTCCCAGAACCAAGAAAAAAAATTGAGAGAAACCTCATGTTTGAAATTGTGCATGCCAGTTTCTTATATTTCTATTATATGCAGCTGTAGTAAATCCTTAACCTCCCTCTTGTGTTAGGATCAGCACCAACCCATTTTAGTTTTTAAATGCATAAAAGAATCACATAAATTTGTTTAATTGCATCAAAGCTTTTTGACTTTATCAAGAACCTCTATTTCAACAAAGTAAAACAAAAAAAAAATCACTAAATTCAAAAATGCTCTGGTTGAAATTATGTCCTTTGTGTTGTTAGGGTCGGTTTCGACCAGTTATAAAAATAAGATTATAAAACAATAATTAGAGCCAAATTGAAATCACAATTGCTCTGTCAGACAATAAACTGACAGCCAGCTCCTCTCCCAAGCATGTGAGCTTCAGGGGATTCTCCTTTTGCATGTTTTTTTCCAGTATACCTGCCCAAAAAAAACAAAAAAAAAAACAAAGACGGGTATGTTCAGACGTGAGGTCACTTCACTCATTTGAGTGTCCATTTGACTTGCAGAGTGCACATCTCCAATTTGCAGCATGCAAATGATGATATTTTTAGTGAATATGAGGGAGAGGACACAGAGCAGCATAGTAATACAGAGGAGCAGGTTTCTGAGGAAGAGGACAATATGGAGTATCATCCAGAAGACACAGACACATGTGGTGAGTATGATGAGGAGGTCACTGGTGCTGAAGCTGCTCCTGCTGAAAGATTCAAAAAAATGTCAGCTCTTTTAGAGCTCACTACCTCATCATGTACACGGCAGGGCAGCTGCTGCAAATGTCATCAAAATGACCCCTGGAATCACGAGGTTTGCTGTGACCAGAGTCAACGACATCAAGACATGTTTTGAGCTATTTATCCCATTGTCACTAAAAAGAGTCATCATTGCTAATCAACAGTTTCATTTATAACAGTAATACATATTCCATTGTAGTTAGTTTAGTTTAGTTCTTTTTAAATATTTTATTCTATTCTATTATTATTGTTATGTCATTACCGCTTTTTTTCAACTACTGCAATGTGTCTGTGATTTTGTCTATGCTGCTGTGGAGGGTGAATTTCCCCCAATGGGGGATGAATAAAAAAACTATTCTATTCTATTCTATGACAAACCTTGAAGGAAAAAAAGTCCATGGCGACATGTGGAAAGACACTGATGAGGAATACCTGAATGCTTTCATTCATGGAGCAGAACTGTTTTCTGCTCCAACAGAAGTAAAAGTATCTGAACTCTCTACCAGTCAATTAGACCTGAAGAAGCTTCTTGGATGATGAGAGGTGAAACATCTTCAACCAACCTCAACCAAGTCGAGTCGATTCTTTTTTTCTCTCTCTCTTGTTGATTGATTAGTTGTTGTTTGTTTGAACTTGCACATCTATTTTCTGTTCTGGTTTTCAATTTGTTTATAGTAAAGTTCTATTGCCTTTTTCTTGAAGTAAATATATACTGGTCAGCATCGACCCAAAACACTATAGATGTTGCTATAGTGATTAATTTTAAAATGAAGAAATGAATAAAGCAAATTTATTTAAGAGATGTGCTCTGTACCCCTCAGTAATAGTCAGGTAACTCAACAACATTTCATTTATTTATATGATTCTCTTGAGGTTCATTTTACCATTTTTTATAAGTATACTGATTAAAAAAAAGGCCAAGAGGCCCACATCAAAAATTTTAAAACCAACATTTTCATGGATAAAGAAGACTAACAAGTTAACCAAGAGAACAGAAAAAAAATTGATGATAGGTTATTGTTTTTAGTGTATTTTAAAACCGACCCATTAATGTAAAAGATGGTAACAGAAAGCTAACACAAGAGGAAGGTTAAAATAAAGACTACTACTGCTTTCTGGCATCTAAATGAAGGCCAGCTGGTGTTGTCTATGAAATGTTTCCAGCATGTAGTCAAGCATACCCCTCCCCAAGATCTGAGCATTCTGGTGGGCCACATTCTAATGTGATGGCTGCATTTACAAAATAAAGGTGGCTAATTAAGGGTCGTTGAGTTGTAAATTTTGACCTAGCAGCCTTTTGGCTGTCCTCTGGGATTTGTAGGAGAAGTAAGAAAACCCTGGGAGTTCTAGTGTTAAGGCTGGAATATACTTCTCCGTCTGCGTAATCCGTCATCTGACTGCGTAGCTACGGAGACCCCTCGAGCCCTCGCACTTCTCCGTCAAGATGCGTGTTGTGCACCCCTGCCGTGAAATGCACCCCCTCGGAAAGTGAAGCAATTTGCCTTAATATCGCTGATAAAAGCAGGGAAAAATACTATTTTATGATTTAATTATTTGTGAGGGAGATAGAAGAGAACAACATTGATTGCTTTCAATCTTTAAAACTCCTCTTCCTTTTTCTTTTCAACACAAAATCGGATAATAGCGAACGCAAACCAACAACTTTCGGTATGTTCTGTGGAAATATACCCCAGCCATAATTACTAAATGAATTAAATAGATTTTTTGAGCAGGTTGAATGTGTTTGATTTGCCTTTCACAAGGATATTCGATACTTTAGTTCCTGTCCTGTCTGCGCTGCTGCAGAGGAGACCTGTCTGTCTGTTTCTGTGCATGGATAGGGGCTGCATTTCACAGCAGGGTGCAGCTAGAGGACCAATCACAGCCCTCGTCGTCTCCGTCTTCCCTTGACGGATTGACGGACAGTTAAAAAAAAATTCCTGCACCCGGAGACGACGGAGAGGCTCTCCGTCAGGCTCTCCGGCGACGCAGAGGGCTCTCCGTCTCTACGTACGGCACTTTACGGAGTACTATAAATTGGCCTTTAAGATCACAGCTGCCTGTTTCACTTTTTGGCCATCAGGTGGTTTTGTGAGCACATGAAGCCTCAAGAAATCCCCTGGCAGCAGAACAGAGCTCCGGGCGTGCCTCAATGTGGGTGGAATCAAATGCTTAACTCCGCCCACATTGAGCAAACCCATTGGCTAAATTGTTGGGGTTAGGTGATCACACTGGGATATTCATGTCACATCTGATGCTCTGAAGCATGTCACATCTGATGAATGAAGCTTCACCATCACTAGCAAACAGTTATTATTAAAATATCTGCTATTGGTTCAAACTTTCAGAACAGTCTGTATACATGTATACGTGACTCACCACTAAATCCACTCTCACTTCCTGGTTCTCTGTGGGGAAACTGAGCAGCTGTACCACTGCTGGTTTAATGGAGGGGTTCCATGGATGATCGTTGGGATGTACCACTTGACAGGGGTGTTTTGTCTACAATTTAGTAAAATGGGATTTTTATCATTGTAAGGGTTGTTTTGGGTGCAGGGTAACCACTGTAGGTATTTGTTTATTCTATTTGTATTTCATAATTGTATTTCATAATGTATTGCTTGACCATTTTATTTGCCATTATTTACTTAATTGATTATTTTTAGCAATGGCATTATCCAGTGGGTGATGCTAGGCCATATCACATTTCTGATCCTCCATATAAAAGGAGGGATGGGTGAGCCACCGGGTTCGAATCCCGGGCCCGGGGTCTTTCTGTGTGGAGTTTGCATGTTCTCCCTGTGTCTGCGTGGCTTCTCTCCAGGTACTCCGGCTTCCTCCCACCATCCAAAAACATGCATTGGGATTAGGTTAACTGGCTAATTTAAATTGACCGTAGGCGTGAATGTGAGTGTGAGTGGTTGTCTGTCTCTGTGTGCCCTGCGATGAGGTGGAGACTTGTCCAGGGTATACCCTGCCTTCCGCCCTAAGACAGCTGGGATAGACTCCAGCCCCCTGCACCTCTATGAGGATAAGCGGTAGATAATGGATGGCCACATTTAAATTAAATAAGGAGATGGTGTCTGATTCCTGGACTGAAACTGGATCTGGTTCCATAGAAGAGGAGTTTGATAGCCAAAAACTTTATCTTTAGTTTTACAGGGAGCAAGAGCAGAGAAGCTAATACAGGAGAAATATGGTCATCTGACCTTAAGTGTAATCTTCATGTACTAAAAAGTACTAAAAAGACTCGGGAGAACAGATATAGAATAGAATAGAATAGAATAAAATAGTTTTTTTATTTATCCCCCTTGGGGGGAAATTTACCTGCCACAGCAACAAAGAAAATCACAGACACAATAGTAATAATAATAAAATAGAATAAAATATTTACATATTAACAGTGAACTAAATACAATGGAATAAAAAATATATATATTTACTTGTATCGATGAAAAGGTATGAAACAAAATCAACAGTCTAGAGCTAATTTGTAGGCCTAGCAAAATGTTGTTTTAAAGATTCACATGAAACAGTCACAGCACCTAATTAATGGAAGCCATTGACAACTGATTGTCTTCTGATTAAATTTAGCTGAAGGGACCAGGTACAGAGCTTTAGTTGCTTATTTCTATCAAACCTCTAAAAATTAAAGCTCACACGCAGACATGGAGACACACAGCCGGTCCCACCCACACACCTTCAGACAAGATTAAGATTCACACTGAAGTTGATGAATACATCAAACCGTTTTAAATTGTTCCTTTTATTGAATGACTAACCAGTTTGCTAATTTGCTGTGACATAATTAATTACAGACAATTAAGAAAACAGATGGATGGAGTGTGCGGAGAGGAAATGAGTGTGAGGATCATTGAGCTGTGTGAGTGGGTGGGTCTGGTTTCACTACAGGCCCACCGAGTAGCCATGAAGAGGTTTAATGTGAGGCAGGAGAAAATCGAGACATAAACATGTAAAGAGCAACAAAGATTAGGGTCTACTGACACTAAGCAGCTATACACTCACAGAAATATTTAACCCTAACTTTTAAGATTCATGTAATTTTATTATGACAAATTCCCATTTTTTTTTAGATAATTTTAACACAAACCTACGTAATAAACCTTACATGATGTATATTCATTAGTGTAATAAAGCCTATTTATTTGAAATGCATAATCATCAGGCTTATGTATTTAGTATTAATAAAGCATACTTATTCTATGTTAAGAATAAGGAGAGTATTTATTTAAAATACATAAATAATATTGTTTGAATTGCATAATAATCAGGTTACCTTTACATGATAAAGAGCATTTATTTGTTTGAATTACATGTAGCTTTCGTAATAAACCAAATTAATTAAAATGGATCATTCTTTTCTGACGGACCCTAGTGGCAAAACATGTTTTTGCCTAACAGGATGGTCAAGTGGTGCACCATAGGAGATGATCCTGGCTGCAGCAAGGAGTCTGTCAGACCAATCACAACGCTCTATCTGTGTAGCGAGTTGTTGGGGCGGGTGTAGCACGAGGACGACAGGGCTGCTGGGGATAGCAGAACAAGGAAGATAGCTGTGGCTAACGAACAGCGGTCGTTTGAATCGGCTCTGTCATTAGACTTGGGCTTTTCTTTGAAAGTTGAGCAGGAAGAAGCACTCAAGTCATCCATTTTAAAGAAGGATGTATTTGCTGTTTTGCCGACCAGTTATGGCAAAAGTCTGATATACAAGCTGGCTCCCCTGGAGCATCATATTGTCCGTTGCTCTGATTGGTCACAGCATTGGCCTATTATGTGCAGAGGCAGTCTGAACGACAACGGTTGGTCCCACCCACAGGCTTCGAATACAGCCTGGGAAACACTGATTGGTATAATCTGATGACAGTGGTAGGCCAATTTCTGTATGTCTACCTGAGCACTCTACTGAATGCTGATGCCAAAGCACCATGAAGGCGCCATTACCAACACCCCACCACACCCCACCAACTATATCACTTTCACAGAACTGTTGAAAAGGTCAGCCGGACAGCACATACCTAGAGGATGCCAGACCGACTACATCCCTGTACTATCAGAAACAACCAGCGACCTGCTGTGAAAGCCTACAGTAGGGAATAGTACGAGGATCCTTTCTCCTCCACCGCCATACAACTCGAAGAGACCCTAATAAATGCAGTCGGGGGTGAGCGAAGGCAAGTGTGGAAGGAGATGATAGAGAACACCAACATGACCAGCAGCAGCAGGAAGGCATGGGCCATAATTCGCCGCCTTGGAGCAGACCGTACCTTATCACTCGCACTTATCATAGTCACAGCAAACTCTATTGCAGCTCAGCTAGTAGACAACAGCCACAGCCAAAACTGCCGCAGACCCACAGGAGAATACCGCCGAACAGCGGTACCAGACGACCCACAACCAGCCAGTGCCCTCACTAAGCCCTTCAACCTACAAGAACTTGAAACTGCACTGAGCATTCTGAAACCTGGGAATGCAGCAGGGATCAACGACATACTGACGGAAATGCTACAGAACCTGGGACCAAAAGCAAAGACCTGGCTCCTAGAAATGTTTAACTTGCGCATAACACACAAAACCATTCCACCTATACGGAGAAAGTCCAAGATCGTGGCAATCCCTAAAGCTGGAAAAGACCCATCATCTCCAAAGAGCTACAGGCCCATCTCCCTCCTCTGCATAACCTACAAACTATTTGAGAGGCTAATACTCCAACGACTCGTGCCACTCAGACTCTAAGCCGACCAAAGACCAAGCTGGTTTTCGTCCTGGCCGATCCTGCGCCGGGCAGCTACTCAACCTCACCCAATCGAGGACGGTTTTGAGCACAAACTCATAACTGGAGCAGTTTTTGTTGATCTCACAGCTGCCTACGACACTGTCCAACATTGCACAATGATCAAAAACTTCTGGACATGACCTCGACCTCCGCCAAGTCATCACAAGCCTTCTCAACAACAGGCGGTTCTACATTCAACTAAACAATAAGAAGAGCAAATGGAAAGCCCAAAAGAATGGCCTACCACAAGACAGCGTACTGGCCCCTCTCCTTGTCAACATTTACATCAATGACCAGCCACTCCCCCCACAATGCCGCTGTTTCATTTATGCTGATGACCTCTGCATTACTACCCAGCAAGAGAACTTCCAGAAAATTAAGGCAGTCCTGGAAAGCGTCCTCCAAAATATGTCGATTTACTACAACAATAACCACCTGAAACCTAACCCATCCAAAACCCAACTTTGCAGCTTCCATCTCAAAAATCGAGATGTGGGAAAAGAACTGTGCGTGTCATGGGATGGTCACAAACTTTCCAACCACCCCCACCCTGTGTATCTTGGAGTCACACTCGACGGGACACTCTCTTTCAAGCTCCAACTCCAGAACACCAAAGCCAAGGTCAACACCCGCACCAACATCCTGAACTCAAAGTGGGGCACTGATCCAACCACTGTTCACACAACCGCCTTAGCCCTCTGCTTTTCTACAGCAGAATACGCCTGCTCAAGCTGGAGTCGATCTCACCACATCAAACTGGTTGACACAGCCCAAAATGACACCTGCCGGATAATCACAGGATGCATAAAATCAACCCCTGTCCCTTGCCTCTACACCCAAGCTGGAATTGCACCTCCTCACATCAGATCCAAAGAATCTGCAAGGACCAACATCTGGGAAGATGAATGGTCCAAACATAACAGAGCCCAAGACTGGATGGAGAGAGGTATCGCTCCGACCGAATGCCTCGCCAGCGGCCACAACCTCCCATGGCCGACCTGGAAGACTCTCAACAGACTACATGTACCACACATACAACAAATGCAGCTGCAGAGCACTACAGACCATCTCTCATCTGGCTGAACCGACCCCACCAGCTGTGACCTGCGCTAGATATTGGCAAAATGACATTTGAGACCAAAGTACTCGAAGAAGAGACAGGCTTCAACTCTGCCTATGAACTGCCCCAGACTATACATTTCATGCCACAGTCTGGCTTGTCAGGCTAGCCTTGTGTCTGCATTTTTTTCCATTGTAAGTCATATTTCAAGGCCCATAGAATATTTGTACTATGTCTCTGAAAGAAGAGACTCTCTATTTCATCATGAAAAAAATGTTTGTTTTGCCCAATGGGGCAAATTCATAATTTGTGATAATGGGCTATACAAATAAACTTGACTTGACTTGACTTGACCTTGTTCCATTCTTGTTTTATCAGAGGTAGAGGACACTTTCACCAAAATCACCACCTTTTGTCCAGAGTCTGTTTTGCTCTCTAAACTCGATTGTCTCCACTTCCTGTTTTGATCTCTGTGGTGTATACCGTCTCTTGATGCTCTGACTACATCTCCCAGAAGCCCCAAAATTACTCACAGGCTGTGGGAGAAAAACACTTTGACCTATTATTACATCGATGGCACTCAAGCGTTAAATGACATTGAAATATGGGAATGGCACTCAGAATTAAGGAAAGATTTACCTACCACAGACCACTACATACTCTACAGAAACTAAATAAATGGAGGCAATGAAAGATGAACCCATGATTAGTTTAGTTTATTTGAAAGGAGACAATGCAATTTCATAAAACACATTATTACACATGGTTAAAAAAGCCAGAATTAGCAACAAGGCTAGTTTTCATCTGTAGTCCCTTGATGATGTGTAGTTTAGAATATTAAATGACATGAATGAATGAACAAATGTTCAACAAACTTGTTAGATGACAGTTCATCTTCAGCAGCTGAAAGATCAGTGGATGAACATCATAATCCTGGGAGACACATATTTATCATTGTGGATACACTCTTTTTTACACGCTTTTTTCCCGATTTTGTGCGTACACGCTTTTCTCCGCCATATTTGGGATTTATCAAACCAAAACCTGCCGGGAAAAAGACTGTATATTTACCACCAGTCTGACCACGGCATACCGCTTACACACTAATTTACACGCTTTTTGGAGATGGGGGAATTGGCGACGCAGGTGCAGAGTCGGAGAATTGCAGTCTGTGAGGGAGAGATGAGGAGCGCGGATATATAGAAAAAGCACAGATTCACAGATCAATTCCTCTATCAGGCCCAATACTAACAATAATAATAATACATCTTATTTGTTGAGGCTTTTACAGGTGCTCCTAATCAATTTACAGTGGTAAAAATTACAAATACATCAAATATTGTTGCATATATGGATTCATTTTCCACATACCTTTGCTGCTTCAAACTGTATTGATCCTCACTCACTAAATATAACACTCCATCAAACCGATTTTATGATCACTTTCATCAAGATGTGATCAAGCACACCTCTGTGTGCTGCAACCATATAAATATTGCTCTGAGTCCTCCTCTGCGTAATGGCATGGGATGGGCTGCTGGATGATCTCGAGCGCACAATTACGCACAGCGACGGAGACGGTGCGGTCAGGATGAGGAGGGATCGGGCGATCCAGCAACAACAAACTCTGCTGGCCCATGACGACGACTGGCTAATCAGCCTTTAGACTCCATAAAGCTGCTCCTGGAGCTGCTGAAGGGTCCAGCATTGAAAAGGAGCCTCCACCACGTTCAACCACATCTGTAACCTCCAGACACTCTGCGGTTTTTCCTTTGTTACTGAGGCTGATAGATGAGATCTTTTTAATTTCCAACATTATACTATGTTTCTCTGTTATGATTCTCTATGTGTTCTTAGTGATAGCCTCTGTTCTTGTTGCTAAATGAACCACAGAATAAATAAGTATACTTATTTTATATTAAAACTCAGGCAATATAGTTGAAGTTTACGCTATAAATAAATATATATTTTACGTAATTAAAAATAGAATAGTGAAGTATATTTGGCTTATGATGAAAAATATAAAGGAAAGTCAAAGGCAGAGTACATTAACACTAAGACTTACACGTATATAATACCAAAGCTTATACTAGTACAATTTTTCCTTCTTTCTGCGAAGAGAAAGTACTTACTGTTCCTATATACTGTATGTTAAAAAAAAAAAATAAAATAATAGTATACAGAAGGATTTGCTTGTGGTACATCTTCAAAGGTGCTTTTGTGAACTTAAAATAACACCATAAAGTGTACTTTATGTATACCTTTATGAAGTTAAAATATTCCAATTTAGTCCGAATTAGTATTAAATTATACTTTCTAGTACACTTCAAGTACGTGTTCCATATGGTTTGTAGTATACTTGCTACACATACTCAAACATACTTGATAAAAATTATGTATGTTAGTTTTTGCTGAGGGAACTGTAGCAGTAATCATACAGATTTAGAGCAAACCTGCCAAAGAGGACTTTTTCTCTTGAGTGTCCAGAGTAAACAGCCTATCCAATGTCAGTCTAAGGTAAAGGGGGCGGGACATAGAGAGACAGCTACGTGGGTCCTGCTGGATAGGGGCCAGTGGGCATCAACAGGGTCTGTTCAGTGAAGCCAATACTGAAGTGACTAAACTTGCATTCTCTCCACCAGCCAGCAGGGGGCAATACCAGTGGTTTCAAAAAGAAGTCCGTTTCCATTCATGTGTATTGGAAAATGACCATTTTCTCTCCTGTTGTATTACCTCTGTAAACTCCCTAAGTATGAATTTTTGGTCTCAATTGATAGTTTAAATAATGTTTTAATACATCATGTTCATTTACTGAATTAAGGTCTAATATATGGTGAAAATAACACATAAAGTTGTGGGGCGTGGCTACCGTGTGATTGACAGGTCGCTACACGTCAGGAGTATAAAGACGTAGCAATGCTGAGTCACAGTATTGTGTTATGTCAGTGAGATCTCCGTGAACTTGTCCTTGGTTTTGTTCATATTTTCTTTGCTCTTGAAAACTTTTGACAGATTAGCTACTATTTCACAGTGTGTTCTCAGTTCTTGAACGTTATCTTAATCAACTTTGTTTAACATTTTGGTCGTCTAAAATGACTTGTTCAGTGTTTTTCCGGTAAGTAATGTTAGCTTTTTTGAACCCGGTTCTAGTAGCCATAATTCATATCCCAATTGATATAATAGTTACTGTGAATTACTGATGCAACTTGCTACACAAACTATGCAGCTAGCTAGCGTCAGTGTTAGCTAACAAGACAGTGTTTGCTATGCTAATGCTGCCGCTACCTGGTCCTGTAAGGGCTGGAAAGGTGTGTACCTAAAAGGTAAATGATGGTAACGTTAACCTAACGACATTTACTCTGTCTGCCACCAATTTAAAGTGTAACGTTTACGATATTAGTTCGTTTGATGCGCAGTCAACATAACAGTCAGTGAGGACATAATCGTGTGCAGTAATCACTAGTTAGTGGTTATATCCCTGCAGATGCAGTGCTTTGTTAATGTAAGAATGCACAACAGTAAACACTGTTGTTCTCTAACAGATTTCCTGTAGGTGATGAGGACAGGCTAAAGCAATGGTGCCTGAATGTGAGGAGAGAGAATTGGGCCCCATCTTGTTCATCAGGCCTGTGCAGTATGCACTTCAAGGAGGATTAGTTGATCACAAGACAAGACAGTAGACAGATGTATTTTAAGGCTCTCACACCTCTCAGGAATGACAGTATTTTTATTTTAAATTTGATTTTAACATTAAAGATATAATTTTGATTGTAGAGCTGGAACATACTGATGGATTAACCATAACATATGTATATAGTTGTGTGTATGTAATGTAATTTAATATATAAAATTAATTACAATAATTAATATAATGTAATATGCAACATATCTGTATGTATGTGTGTGTGTGTATGTGTATACATATGTCTGTTTATATTCTCTATATTACCATTAGGGCAAGAACAGACTGAAGGACACGGCTGTGCCGACCATTTTCAGTTGACGGCATCTCCATCTACTGGTTTGGCTGGGGTGGACTGTGGTGGAAGAGCCTTCTGCCTTTCTTCTACCAGTCCCTAAAAGGAAGCGCTGTTCCTGATGTCCTCCTCATCCTTAGTTGTCAAGTGGGCTGTAAAGATTATGTTACCATAAAACCACTTACATTTGAGCTTCTTCTAATTGAAGGACAGACTAGCTTTATCGGGCTTTCTTATTATATGGCCTTTGGCTTTATCTTTGTCATAGTTAGATAACTGATGTTTGTGACATTAAAAAAAAATTATTAAACAGCTGCAGCCACATGTTCACCAAGGAGTAAATGTGACTGTAATATAGATGTGTACTGCCATATTACTTTGTAAGGTATACAAACTGCAATGTGTACAGCTAAAATACATAATTTTCAAAAATACCGTTATTGCCACCTGTATTTGAAAATCTGGTTTTGAAATAAACCTACAATGATTCAACAGTAATGTGCGTTTTAATCAACTCACTGAATCTAACAAGATAGTTGTTTTCAATACCCTTAAAGTACATAAGGACGCATAAGAAAAACACAATGTAATATCTATCCTGTGAAGACATTTTCTGTGTATTATAGTGTTGATTTAAGCTAACAGAGAAATAGCCTTGTAAATAGCAATTCTGGTAAAACTACCATCAATGTGTTCTTTTGTGATAACATGTATACTGAACGTGTTGCAATTGTTTAATGAAAATTAGAAATGCATCATAAAAAAACATCAACCAAGGGGCAAGAGCTTTATAAAGACATTTATTCTGTGTAGTAGAAACATTAAAACTATTTACAATTTGAAACAGCTACATCTGACGTGGGAATGGACAGTGTCAAAGACCATGGGGTGGTAAGACTGCGGAGGGTGCAGGAGGGAACAGGAAAAGATGTAGGGAAAGAGGAAGAGCATAGCTGGTTGTTGAACAGTGTTATGACTTGAGTTTTAATTGTTGAATTTTAAACCACATCAACCAAAAGAAAATTCTCACACAAGATATGACACTGTGGGCTTCATTTAGGGTAAAAAAAAAACATTAAGTCTGAACTGAACTTAAGTCTGTCATTTATCCTTGTGGTGAAATGAACTCCATCATGCAGAAATAGCCCAGGAGTGTCAAACCTTATGTGAGGGTGATGTATAAAGCTGCCACTTAAACAATGAACATATGAAGCCATAACACTGCTCACAAATCTGCAAGCTTTGTCAATCATTCCAGGATTGGTAGCAGCCTTCCACCTGCATCTCTGGGTGATGCCAGAGGAGATGATCTTCATCTGTGGATGCTGCAGATGAAGGTGGGGCAGGTCCTCCTTCATTGCTGCGACGAGGTTGATACTTGAGACGTCCCCCAGGAGTAAACCAGTGACACTGGTTGGGCCATGTGCCATGATGATACTGTAGCACTCAATGACGTTTCTGAAAGAGAGAACAATTCATGTAATATGTCATGTAATATATGATAATTAATGGAATAAGAGTGTCATGGTGCAACATTAACTTTAAGTAAACTCATGTCCATCTGCTGATTAAATGAACGTAGCAGCACAAAATTAAAAACGGTAAAGGTCCGTAATGGTGGGGTTAGCAGCAGCCTATCAATTACCGGTACCGTTAGCGTAGCAACCGCTATGCTATCAGCTACAGCGACGAGCCACAGCTACGAGCTAGCTTGACTAGCAATGAGCCTCCGTAATTTACGTGAACTGTGATATTAACTGGACTGTTAATTCTGGCTCACAGCATTACCATGCCGTTACTTACCATTAAACGGTGACTCCTCAGATGAAGTAAGGCAGGCTGCTGAGTCTGTAGACAGTCTATGGACACAACAAGGTCACGGAGTTCGCACTGGCATAAAAAGTAAATTGCTCTGACTCAGAGACCTGTCAATCACACGATAGCCATGCCCCTTTATGTGTTATTTTCACCATATATTAGACCTTAATTCCGTAAATGAACATTCTGATGTATTAAAACATTATTTAAACTATCAATTGAGACCAAAAACTCATACTTAGGGTGTTTACAGAGGTAATACAGCGGGAGAGAAAATGGTCATTTTCCAATACACATGAATGGAAATGGACTTCTTTTTGAAACCACCGGTATCGCCCCCTGCTGGATGGTGGAGAGAATGCAAGTTTAGTCACTTCTGTATTGGCTTCATCGCAGTTGTTCACAAACCAACAGGTGACGTCATGGTAGCTCAGTCCACTCTTTATATACAGTCTATGATCGGGGCTGAGAAGCCATAGATCTCCATCTGAACCGCTGTGGATATTGATTGACAGCTGTTCCGTCCGAAAATCAAGGGTTGACGACGAGCAGTGTTGGGCAGTACCGCCGTTACTTTTGACAGTAACTAATACTCTAATGCATTACATTAATGATACTTAAACACAGTTACTGTTACAATATGGTGCGTTTGTCCTTTACTTGGTAAATATAATTTTCTGATTGATGAATTCAGATTGCTTTCATCGCAGATGGCACTAAGGACAGGGCACATGTCCTCCTCAGATTCACAGAGACACCAGAGACTGTATAGAGACACTGATCCGTCCCTCCACTTTCCAGCATAAGGCGACAAACATTGCTGGTAAAACTGAGTGTTAATATCGCTGCAGCAGCACTGCGAGCCCCGTGTTTGAGTGATCCAACTCACGTTGTGTTCACTTGCACACGAACGTTGGAATTTCCAACTTCAAGTCAAATGTTAAATAAGAACCCCCAGTGAAGTTGGATCTCCAACTCGGAAAGTTGGATTAATCAACCTGACATAGAATTCAGTGGAAAACAGTAGTTACATGATTTGTTGTACATCTGTAAGGCTGGAAGAGCTGGGAGCACAAAACTTAGGGGGGTTATGTTGATGTGAGCTCAAAGTTCTGACTTCCAGTGAACACACCATAAGGGAACCTCACTCCCCACGGTCCTAAAGAGGAACTGAACAGTTACTTTTAACAGTAATGCATTACTTTTTGAGGTAAGTAATCCATAAAGTAATTGAGTTACTTTTTTAATGAAGTATCTAGTAACTGTAACTAGTTACTTGCACAACACTGATGACGAGTTACCTGATGATTTTCTTTCTTTTGTGATCAATAAAAAGTAAATATAATGTGGATGAACTGAATTCCTTTTGCATTTAAAGTACTGTTGCTTGTCATCTTTATTCATTTGATTCCTTGTTTGGATTAAAATTTATTGTAAAGGGTTAAATCACAGGCTAAATAGCATTCTTGTAGGAAATATCCGTTGAAAATTTTTTTTAAAAAAAGGATTGGAGGCACTGTCAAGTAATTTGTAAATTTAAGAGAGGGTAATTTAATTTCATTATTTTTACAGGTAGTTGCACCATTTACCTTTAAGCATACCCAGGCTCCGCCCAGAGTACTACAACATTAGCTTTTTCTCTAGATACATGTAATGGGTATTACATATTTGTGGTTGTGTTTGGGCGTGTAGAGGGGGATATTTGAGGCGTGTTCATGTTCACGCTTTTCTCAACTCACGTGTGATTTATCAAGGGAAATTGGCGTATCTGTGTACACAGAGTTTGATAGATCTGAAAAAGGTGCATATATTTAGGATGTGCACCCTCTGTCGGATTTCTGTGTACTTCTGATTTAGTCGCAAATTTACATGCTTTTTGATAAATGAGGCGCCTGATCTGGACCATCTTCATTCTCATCACTCCCAAGAAGCCAGGTGTGATTTGTTCTGATGGAGGAAGAGGAGACCACAGCTAGTTCATGAAGCTTCACCACAATGCTGCTTCTCTCTCTCTCTCTTTTCTTTCTCCTCAGGTCTGAATTTTCTTAGACTTCCTTTCTTCTCTACATGTTCTGATCCTGAAAAAACTTAAGGTTGCATGACAGTTTATCATTACTAAGTATGTAATGAACACACACTAAAGAATCCAGAGTTCACAGCCTTTTGCTTCTGTCTTCTCTATCTTTTGGAAGTGCAGTAAGCAGATTTCTTCCCCCATCTTTGTGTCTCTGCCAGCATTAGTGTCATCTCACAGGTCTTCTAGGGACGTTTAGCATCCTGGTTTTTGTCTATAAACTGGTGGACAGCTCAGGATAATTGATCCTTACTGGTATTGTAACCAACTTTAAAGATGGAAGATGGACAGAATTACAGTATAATAACCACTTGGATTGATTATAAAACCTGGACCAGAACCAGAAGACACTAAATTCGGGAGGAGCCGCTGTACTGAGCAACAATAATGAAGCTGAAACCAGAGTAACAGTTGAGTAGCCACTCTTATAATTTTTTACAGTGGGTAAGGTAAGTTAATTGGTTGGTACAGAATACAAAATAAGAACTCAAAGTGTTAAAAAAGTAAAAGAAATAGTGTGCACACTTTAAAAAAACATTGTCCGTTGGGGCCCTTTAAATAAAAATAGTTGCAGGTTGTATCGCTGTAGAGTCACTGGAAGTTCACCTGCTTCCAGAGAGTCCTTGTAGTGTAATGTAAATGTATGTGTGTGAGTGGGTGAGTACGTGGATATCTCCGCAGTGCTGAACTTTCTTCAGGGTGGTTGGCTCGCCATCTGTCTCAGCAGGAAGTTGTCCTGAACCTCAGATTTTTCCGTCCTCCAAAAAACCTGACCTGTAGATAGGTCACACAATTCACATTCAACACCATCTATTCTCAGATGCATCACTAGGGATATCAAAATGTCAAAAGATGCACACCATTGCATCTAATTCTGACATGAATCTTCATCTCTATTCAAATCTCAAATCTCAGTTTCAGTTGTACAACTTTAAATCTTAAGTGTATCATTTATGAGAACTTAACATTAAAGTGCTCACACATTTCCCTGTTCATGTGAACAGTGTTTCAAAAGTGCTTATGGTAAGTAACCATTAACATTCAAAATTATCATTTATCATAACCATATCAAAACCATGTGCAAATAACAGTACACATTTTGAGTTAAACACAGAGGTATTAAAGAAGTGTGCTTAAGTTACTCTCACACTATAGGCCTATTCATGTGAGAAAACTACACCAAAATTACCCTCTAGTCACTTTAAACTCAGCCAAAATAACGTTTCCAGTAAATTGCACAGTGCAAAATAAAATGTTTCACATTGATCACAACATCACTCTTTTTCCTTTAAATTGGCATTAGGAAAATAAAACACTTCCACATCGGCATAAAATAATAAACGCAATGTGCATTTGTACGAAAATATTGCACCATCATTCCATCAGATCAAAGGCAAGCAGTTAGCCTGTTAGGCACAGAGCTAGCGTTAGCATGCACGACGCGTCAACAAGCTCTTTTTTCATCGGATAATTGACTCGTCTTACCGACGTAACTCTCTACCTCGTTCGCTCACTCGGCTCCGGATCTCCAGTGGGTAAGTGCTCCGGCTCTTTTTTTTCCTTTTTCCACAGGTAAACTCCGTTTTTTCTCCAGTTTTTCTCTCCTCTTTGCAAGCAGATGCCCTCGTTTCTCTGGCTGAGATCAGAAAGGACCGGAAGAGCAGCGCGCCTGCACTTGGCTTCCGAGCGTGGCCTGCGTAGCCTCTGATTGGCTGCTGAGAGCTAGGTACCCACACGTGGGATCATGCGAGCTGAGCGGTGCATTCAATTGTAGTAGGACAAATAACACTATGCTGATGAAACAAATAAAGCTAAAAAATAAACAGTTTCTCTCCTTTTCTTGTGCTCAATAGCTTTGTGTGTGTTTTTTTTTTTTTTTTTACACCTGGCTACACCCTCCCCTTCTTAACTTATGCACGTCCCTGTACATAGTAAACAATTAAAGGACAATTATTAGTGGAGACAAGGTAGGTGATTCAACAGGTTCTTCACTAATGACTTCTGCCCATGCTGTGGACAGTCCTTGGAAGAATGATTTCACTGCTGTGATGAAAGGATTTCCTAGCTCTGTATAATCCAGCCGTCGTGGTGGTTGACGGTTTCTCTCAGATCTCCTGACAGAATCATTTGTATCTGTGTTCTCCTCTGCATCCATTGGAACTGTTCCATCCTTTCCTTCCATTTCACCTGTTTCTTCCTTTCTTTCCACAGGTTCTGCTCCTTTAAGACCATCATTCTCCTTATCTTTGTCTGACATGACTGAGGGAACTGAGAGGTGCTCTCCTTGGATGTCTGGATGATCATCCTCAGGTGAGTGATTTTGAATCAAGGTGGTTTCATCTGCTTGTTCGGTTGGTGTGTTTCCATCGGTGGGTAAGTACTCAGTATCACTCTGATGAGAGACTCGAACACCAAAGGACCATCTGAAGTACTATTGGACATACCAGGTAAGTTGTCAAGATCGGGTGAATTGTCAAGATCAGGTAAGTTGTCAACATCTGGTGGGTTGTCATCATTTTGAGCATTTACAGGACTCTCAACAGGACAAGGGCCTGGAGGTTCAGTATGCTGGGTATCTTGGACATCGGTCAGTGGCAGATCCGGGTGCACATGAATTTCACTGACCATGGGGACAGGGGAACGTAACCAGACAGGAATGAGTGCATCGTCTTCCTCATCTGAGGAATTGGGTTTGCACTGGGTTTGCACGGGTTCCTGGCCTGCGTGGTGCCGGCTTTTGTACAGGCTAACTGTTTTCCTCCACAGGTAAGTACCCGCACGGAAGCAACAGGTCCCGATGTAGTGTTCTTAGGGGACCATCCCCGTTTTCAGGTTTAACAGTATACAGGGAGAATGCCTGCTCTTTTCACCACCACATGGACAGTGGGTTCCCATTTGTCTGAGATCTTATGTTTTCCCCGGATGCGGACATTCCTGACCAATACTCGGTCTCCAGGTTCCAGGTCTGAAGCAGTTACATGCCTGTCATATCTCGTTCTGTTCTTATGAGCTATCTTTGCAGCCTTCTCCATAGCCATCTTGTAGCTCTCCTTGAGACGTGCCTTGAGGTTTTGCACATACTCGGAGTGAGATGAATGTTGACCCTCTTGCACTGGCAACTTGAAAGCAAGATCAACTGGCAGGCGAGGTTGGCGCCCGAACATCAGTTTGTACGGGGTGAAACCAGTCACCTCGTTCCTGGTGCAATTGTAGGCGTGAACCAGGGGTCTCACATGGTCACGCCAACAGGACTTATCTTGATTTTGAAGAGTGCCCAACATATCAAGCAGGGTACGATTAAATCGTTCCACAGGGTTGCCCCTAGGGTGGTATGGGGTTGTCCGAACCTTGTGGATACCAGCCACCTGACAGAGTTCCCTGATTGTGCGGGACTCGAAATCTGGACCCTGGTCACTATGTAACTTCTCTGGGATAACATAGTGTTCCATAAAGTTCTCCCACAGACACTTCGCTACTGTGCGGGCCTTTTGATTCGGTGTTGGGATGGCAACCGCAAATTTAGTGAAGTGATCTGTGATCACCAGTATATCCTTGGTCCCGCTCTTGTCAGGTTCCAGGGACAGATAGTCCATGCAGAGGAGTTCAAGAGGTCGAGTGGTCCTAATGTTGACCAAGGGGGCTGCTCTTTCAGGTTGTGCCTTCCTCCGCACGCACCTGCCACATGTCCTCACTTTCATCCACACACACATCCATGACCATCTTTGGCCAATAAAATCTGGTCCTTACAAGGTCCAGTGTCCGGTCGACTCCCATGTGGCCCACATGGTCATGCAGGAAGTTGGGTGCACAAGGTTGGGGGCGGTGTGTCCTCATGTTCGATCTAGGTGATAACATGTTTTATACATTGGTCAGCTCTTTGTTTGGCTACTATCTCTGTTTCAGATAGATGGGGAATGGTTAGAAGACCTCCAAACTGTTCTTCTTGTCCATAGCTGTCGGGAACAGCACTAGGGGACACAGCAAGAGTCTCCACCAAAGCAACACGATCTGTATCTCCCTCTCTCTCACCATCAGGACAGACGCTGTAAGTGAGCTGTCTCTCGCAGGTTGCTTTCACAACAGACTGATCTACCACATTGATGTTCTTTGGATCAGAGAGGTGATCTTGTGTGAACTGCTGTATGCGTTCTCTCTCTTTTTGTGATTTCAGATCGTCCGCTAGCATCCCATGTGGTCTGCGTGATAATCCTTCCGCATCTCCGTTCAGCCTTCCTGGGCGATAGAGGAGTTTGAAGGAGAATGTGGACAGCGCTGCTCGCCACCTATAGCTGGTCGCGTCAAGTTTGGCCGAGGTCAGGATGTAAGTCAGCGGATTGCTATCCGTTACAACAGTGAAGTGGTTGCTGTAAAGGTAATCGCTGAGCTTTTCCGTAACTGACCACTTGAGCGCCAGGAACTCCAGCTTGTGTGCTGGATAGCGGCTCTCGCTTCGTGACAGCCCCCTACTTGCATACCCTATGACTCTAAGCTGGCCCTCTTGCTCCTGATACAACACAGCACCAAGCCCGATGGTACTGGCGTCGGTGTGTAGTATATAGGGTCTCTGGGGGTCAGCAAAGGCTAGGACAGGGGCTGTAGTGAGGCTCTGGATGACTGTCTCGAAGGCTTGCTGGCAAGCTGGCGTCCAGCGCCCTCCAAAGGGTTCTTTTGGGTCATGGTATTGGTTTGTTTGCTGTCTTGTGTCTGCTAGTTTCGCTTTCGATTTCTTGTGGAGAGGTGGGTAGCCGGAGGTTAAGTTGTGGAGGGGCTTTACAATGCTGGAGTAGCCCTGAACAAACCTCCTGTAGTACCCAGCGAAACTGAGGAAGGATTTCAGCTCTCGTAGGGTCTGGGGGACAGGCCATGTCTTAAGAGCTGAAATCTTCTCAGGGTCTGTCTCGACGCCATTTCTGGAGACTACATGACCCAGATAACGGACTGATGTCTGAAAGAAGACACATTTTTCTGGGGATAACTTCAACCCAAACTCTTTGAGACGAGTTAGCACTCTTATGAGTCTTTCTTCGTGCTCCTCAAGGGTTCTGGGAAATACAATCACATCATCAAGGAAGACCAACGCATCTTTTAAATGCATATCCCCCATGCACAGTTCCATTAATCTTTGGAACGTGCTGGGAGCATTTGTCACACCTTGAGGCATTCTGTTGAACTCCCAGAATCCGATTGGACACACAAAGGCTGTCTTTGGTTTGTCTGCTTCTTCAACCTTGATCTGGTAGTACCCAGACTTTAGGTCGAGAACTGAGAACCACTGCGAGCCACTGAGTGCTGAGAATGTGTCCTCCAGCTTTGGAAGGTTGTATGCATCTTTTATAATCTGGAGGTTTAGACACCTATAATCGATACACAACCGGACTTCGCCGTTCTTTTTCCGAACTACCACTATGGGTGAAGCAAATGGCGACTCTGATTCCCTGATGACTCCTGCATCAAGGAGCTCTTTAATGTGCCTTCGGACAGCTTCAATGTCCTGTGGGTGGAGTGGTCGGGCACGTAGCTTGAAGGGACTTTCATCTAAGAGTTTTACGTGATGTTTTACTTTATCCGTCTGACCAAAATCCAGGTCATGACGTGCAAACACATCAGCCATGTTGTTGAGCTGCTGAGTGATGCACTGCTCCATTCGAGTGGGACTGGGGAATCACCAAAATTGAAATTTAAGTTGGGTTCTTGGGATGACTGGGTCTCTGGAGGCTTCTGGAGGGGTTCTGATTGCTTGGCTATACTGTGCTCCTTTAATAGGATGGTCTGATAAGCACTAACCTCTGCAATCGTGCACTTAGCAGGAATGACAATGTCATGGTCAGATTCATTGCTTATGACGACTGGCAGCTTATGGGGCCGTAGCTGAGGGAAATCAACTAGACCAGCTTTTACTAGCAGACCACCTAGCAAGGGGGACGACGATGGGTACTCAATGACAACGGATTTCTCATCCTGAAGACCACTGACAAGAGCGACTCCACCACTACCGTTTCACCAGCTGGAATGACTTGAGGCGTCTTGCCTTGCAACTTCACTACCCCCTCGTGGTTGTTGCTTGCCTGCTTCTGTCTCAGCTCAATGACCTTGAAAACTACTTTGTAGCCATATGGGAGGGGCTGGCAATCGGTTAAGTCAGTCTCTGTCTTGTCAAACAGTACATCTAAGGTGTTTGTGCCTATGAGCATGAGGGACTGTGAAGTGTCAGGGACAACCAAGGCACGTGTGTTTACATCTATTGGAGCTCCTATGAAGTCTAAGTTATGGTCATTTCTATATAGCCAAAGTAAGGCACGAGCTGGCCGTTTGCACCTTCTACTTCTAAGAGGTTGTGAAGTGGCTTAATCTCCTGCTCTGAAAGGTGCTGCTTGTAAAATGACTCAGGTACAGTGGTAACTTGTGAGCCTGAGTCAAGAAGGCAGTTGACCTCTTCACCTCTCATGGTCACTTGTGCTGTACTCTTAATGCCAATCAACCATTTGGGGAGCTGGAAAGATTGGTTCTGCTTTGAATGCTGTAGGCTGGAACATGTTTGAGCTTTGATGCTCTCTGCTGGTGCATTGATTTTGTTCACCTTAACAGGAGTTTTATCTTCATTTTTTACGTTGGAGGGACGCTGTTGACTCTCCTCAGCCCCTGTTTGTCCCACAACAGGAACTGATAGCCGTTTAAAGGTAAGTTCAAACCATTTTGTGCTTCCCACTGGTGCTGTTTTTCCTTCAACTGCTTTTTCTTTTCTGCCACTAGGCTGGGGTTTGCAGGGTCAGTGCAGCAGGAGGCAATGTGCCCATCCTCGCCGCAGTTAAAACAGTACCAGGGCTTCGGTTTGTATGTCTGTTTCTTTTTAGTTTGTCTTTGCATGTCTGTACCATTTGGCTTTGACATCCCGCTCTGTGGCTTACCTGCAGATCCCTTGCTGCTAGCCCCTTTTGTATTTTTCTGTGACATGAATGTAGTTAGTTGGCTTTGCAGACTTGCCACTTGCTTTCTCAGATCCTCAATAGCACTGATACTACTCTCATCTTTCTCCTCTGGTTCACAAACATATGCACCATGGAGCTGCACCTGAGCTCTTTGCTTTGTGATGCCAATATGTTTTTTCATGCGACTAGACTTTGCTTGCTGTCGATCTTTGTCAGAGCGAATCATTAGCAAAAGGTCTGAGAATTGGGGTGGGCTGCTCTTCTTTTGCTCTAGTTGCAGAGTGCTGAGCAAGGTGTTATCCCAACACCCCCTGCAGAACTGCTTAAGAAGATGTTTGTCTATTTCATCATGTGCAACTCCCCCCCTTTTGTGGCTTGGTTTAAAGCTAACTGGAGCAGATGAAGGTAAGTGGATGGTTTCTCACCCGAGTCTTGAAGGGTGTTTAGGAACTGAGCGAAAAGCTCTTCCCCATCTTCCACAGTACCAAAGACTGAGTCTAGGAGCTGTAGGTAGGCTGCAGGTGGCCTTGACTACATCAGCTGCTGGTGGGAGCAAGCTCTCATGAATTTTTATGGATATTTGTAGGGGGAGACATGCTGGGATCATTTTGGAGCAACTCAATGTGTGTGCGCCATGTGTCATAATCAGTTTCATGATTAGGTCTGGGAGTCTTGCCAGAGAAGGAGCGGAGTCTCACTTGGGATTGGATGTGTGGGACAACGTCTTGACTCCGTACAATATGCTCGACCACAACCTTCTGGCTGTCAGGTGGGTTCAAGTCACTTACTGAAAGGGATGGTGCTCTCGTTCCATTAGTGAAGGGAACATGGTCAGTGGCACCATTGTTGCTTGGTGTAACATCTGGAAATGAGGTGTGAGACTGTTGCTCTGTATGAGCAGGTGGGGATAAGACAGCTGTCTCTACATGTGTGGGGGAGGATTCTTCAGTTGTGTGTTGCATGGCTTCAACATCATCCCCGATCTGAGACATTGTGACGGAGCACGTCTGAGTGCCTGTCATTCTCCGACTCACACACACACACACACACAAACACACACACTTGCTCACCTGCTGCTGGGTCTGCCTTGGGCTCTCGGACCAAACGGAAGCACTTCCTGGTCACCACATAAATAGCGCTTTGTGGCGCGCTTCCAAGGGTCATATGATCGTGGAATATGCCATTATTATTAATTTATGTATAAGTGTCTGATTTACTGTGTATTGGGTCAAACAATGTAATATAGAGATGGAGGTCTTGTTGGGTCACTCCACTGTGGTTGAACTTTATTATTGATTTAGGAATTTATGCGCATGATCATTAAATTATACCTTAAAACCTCTTTATGTATGATATGGGGAGGGGCTTAGAGTATTTAAAGGTGAGCTCTGCTCACTTTAGAGGGACGTGTATGCTGAAAAACAGTGTGGGTCTCTAGTCGCTGTGAAATTAGTGTCCGTACCTGTAGATACTGTGTTTTTTTTTTTATTTATCGTTTTGGTTTGTCTTGCACTGTAAATATTGCTCCACGTTTTGTCTGCCACCTGGGAAGTTCATTTAAATAAATATCATCACACTGAAGTTTTTCGGCTGAGCCATTGGGTTTTTCCTCATCCCCAAAACGAACCCGTGACATTTGGTGACAGAAGTGGGATGGCCAGTCGACGGGGGCGTACCCGCATCACAGGAAGATGTACCGGGCTGCGCTCACACAAGCAGGAAGCTGTAGGTGAGGAGGGCATCTGGGCTACAGATGAAGAGGATGAGAGGGGTGCTGCTGCCCGGGGAGCGCCAGAGGAGCTGTTGGCTATCACGAGGACCTTCCTGGAGGGATCAGCAGAGAAGAGAGGAGAGCTTCTTGGCATAGCTCCGAGGACTCCGGGCTGCATTCCCCGCCCCACAACCGTCCCAGTCGGTGGCAGAGCAGAGGCCTGTTGCACCTAGCCCAGCACCAACTAGGACAACGTCACCATCTCAGGGGTCAATGAGGAGCTTTAGGCTGGAATTGCCTACACCAGCGCCTTGTCAACGCCGCGAGTCACCCTCAGAGGTGCCAAGGATCGAGGTGAGCAGCAGAGTGGAACCTCCTAGGCCTGAGGGCAGACCCTTTGGGGACCTCAAGATTCCACAGTATTTATCTGAAGAGGACATTGAGGACATTTGCTTCGCTTCGAGTGGATTGCCAGAACTTGGGGTTGGCCAGAGAGTGAGTGGGCGTGTCCCTTGGTGCCGCTCCTCTCTGATAAGGTGCTTGAGGCCTACACGGCTATGGATGAGGAGAGGACGCACTCCTACTCAGACCTGAAGATCGCTCTTCTGATCAAGTTTGATGTCTCGCCAGAGACATATCGTCAGCAGTTCCGGTCCACGGCAGTTCCACCAGGAGAGAATCCCACAGAGACCTACCACCGCTTAAAAGGTCTCTACCGACGCTGGATTCGTCCAGAGCAGCACACGAAGGAGCAGATTGGGGAGCAGGTCATCCTGGAGCAGCTTCTACGGGTCCTTCCAGCAGACATCCGCACCTGGGTGAAGGAGCATGAGCCGACGGAGGGCCTAGCTGCGGCCAAGCTGGCGCTGCAGTACCTCAACGCACGGAGGGGTGGCCTATCTACTCACCAAGGTGGTCCCCATCGTCAACCTTCTTCACAGACCAGCAGCCAGAGCCAACTCACAGCCACGGGGAGAAAGAGCCGCCCTGCACCCCGCCAGCGCAGCCCCGGTAAGGAGTTCATCTGTTTCTACTGTCAGCAGCCAGGGCACAAGGCTTCTCTATGTCCTATTAGAAAAGCTAAAGTGAGTGGGGCATGTTACACTCCTGGGGCAGAGGTGATAAGCCCTATGGGGAAGCGACAGTGGTTTAAAGATGTTACCATTAATGGTGTACCCGTGACTGCTCTGGTTGACTCTGGTAGCTGCCTGACACTGGTCAGAAGGGATTTAGTGCCAACGGGCATTGTGGATTACAGCAAGCAGGAAGAAATATTGTGTGTGCATGGGGACAGCCATCCTTATCCTACTGCAGAGCTGTCAGTGATTGTGGATGAGCAACCTTATTTGCTGACTGTGGGGGTAGTGGAAAAGTTGCCTGTAGCTGCCATCCTGGGGTGGGACTTACCTGTGTTACTGGATGTGCTGTTGGATACGGGGGGCAAAGACAGTGACTGTGGTAGGCTTTTGTCAGGACCTGTGCTCACCCATGCCCAGGCTAGAGCGGGAGTGCCCCCTGTCCCAGGGCACGAAAAGGGGCTGGAGCCAGAACCTTTTTCAACCCTGGACAGCAGTTTGTGTGAGGGGGGCACAAAAGGACTGCGAAAGTCTCGCCGCCATTGGCGATTTGAAAAGGGGCTGAAATCCCAGGAGCCAGACTGTAGAGAGGGGTGGACAAAGGACATGTGGGAAGTGCCAGGGGACATTGGGGCCTTGCAAAGGGAAGATGGGACTCTGAAGCCATTGTTCTCTAAGGTGGTTGGGGGACCAGGGTGGACAGAGAGGGATAAAGAATGTTTTGTTCTGGACAATGGGATTTTGTATGTGGTGACTGATGGGGTCAAACGCCTTGTGGTTCCGCTTTTGTGTAGGCCGATGATAATGCACCTGGCACACACTGTGCCGTGGGTGGGTCATCTTGGTCGCAACAACTTATTTGCGCGTATCCTCCAGATTCTATTGGCCCTCTATGTATACTGATGTACAAACATTCTGCAAAAATTGTTCCACCTGTCAGAAAACTTGCTTTGTCCCCAGTCAGACCTCCAACCTCTCCCTGTAATCTGCACCCCATTTAGGCGTATAGCCATGGACATTGTTGGCCCATTGGTGCGGAGCAGTGGAGGGCACCAGTACATTCTGGTGCTCTGTGATTGTGCCACCCAGTTTCCCGAGGCTTTCCCCTTGCCCACTGTCACTGCCCCTGCTGTGCTGCGTTGTCTTGTCCAACTGTTTTCCAGGGTTGGTATTCCGGACGAGATCATAACAGACCAGGGGACCAACTTCACCTCCCGACTCCTGCAGCTCTTTCATCGACAGTTGGGGATTTCGGCAATCAAAACCACCCCGTACCATCCTCAGACGGATAGCTTGGTGGAGCGATTTAACCAAACTCTGAAAAAGATGTTGCAAAAGTTTGTTGCCGACACCGGACGTGACTGGGACCGGTGGTTACCCTTCCTGCTGTTCGCCTACCGGGAGGTCCCTCAGGCTTCCACGGGTTTCTCCCCGTTCGAGCTGCTATACGGCTGGGAGGTCCAGGGGCCACTGGACCTGCTACTCAAGTCCTGGGAGACTCCAGCAACCAGCGCCAGTGAGTGCAGTGTGGTCCAGTTCGTGTTGGAGATGAGGGACCGGCTGGCAAAGTAGCGAGATGAGGCCGAGGTCAACCTTCGTGAGGCCCAGCGGAGCCGGTACGACCGGCAAGCCAGACACCGAGAGATCCAGCCTGGCCAGAAGGTCCTGCTCCTCCTGCCGTCCTCCAACAGCACTGCTTGCTAAGTGGCAGGGTCCGTACACAGTCCTCAGGAAGATGGGCCACGTGACCTACGAGGTTCACAACCCTGACAAGAAAAAGACAAAGCAGATCTACCACGTCAACCTGCTGAAGAAGTGGAAGGAATCTCCAGTCCAGGTTCAGGCAGTCCAGGCATGGAGGTGGACGGTGAAGGAGAGGATGAGCCCACCCTAGCCAACCTCAGTCAGTCTATTGAACCTTCTCTTGACCATCTCCCGGCCACCCAGTCCAGCCAGCTGAGCCAGGTTTTCCAGCAAGTCTCCAAGCTGTTTGCCGCCAACCTGGGGAAGACTTACCTGGTCGAACACATCATTCACCTGAAAGACAAAGGGCCAGTGCGCCAGAGGGCCTACCAGTTGCCACAGCATCTGGTGGCAAAGCTCCTGAGCGAAGTGGAAGAGATGCAGCGCCTGGGGGTGATCGAGCCATCACAATCGGAGTGGTGCAGCCCAGTGGTCATCGTGGTGAAAAAGGACAGCTCCCACCGCATCTGCATCGATTTTAGGAAGCTCAATGCACATTCTGAGTTGGCCGGGCCCGGTTCATCACCACCCTGGACCTCTGCAAGGGGTACTGGCAGGTACCACTGGAGGCAGCCAGTCGCCCTTATACTGCATCCCGGACGCCTGCCGGCCTTTTCCAATTCACCGTGATGCCATTCGGCCTCCATGGAGCACCTGCCACTTTCCAGAGGCTAATGGACTGGGTCCTGCAGGGGTGTGAGGACTGCAGTGCTGCCTACCTCGATGATGTGGTCATCTTTAGCGACACTTGGGAGCAGCACCTGCAGCATTTGGAGCGAGTCCTGGGCCAGATCCAGCAGGTGGGCCTGACTTTGAATCCTGCCAAGTGTCAGTGGGCCAAGGAGGAGGCAAAGTATCTGGGCTATCGGCTTGGACGTGGTGAGATCCGACCACAGGTGGACAAGGTCGAGGCCATCCGCAGCTGCCCACGCCCTCGCACGAAGAAGGAGGTGAGGTCCTTCTTGGGCTTGGCCGGCTGGTACAGGAGGTTTGTCCCACAGTTTGCCACCATCGTCGCCCCTCTGACGGCCCTGATGGCGAAAGACCAGAGAAATCCAGTCGTTTGGGACGGAGCTTGTGAGAATGCTTTCCAAACCCTCAAGGCCTGTTTGTGTTCCTCTCCAGTCCTGAGGAGCCCCGACTTCAACCAGCGATTCGTGGTCCAGACTGACGCCTCTGCAGTGGGACTGGGGGCAGTCCTGGCCCAAGGGGATCCAGGTGAGGAACAACCGGTACTGTACCTGAGCCGCAAGCTCTTGCCACGTGAGACCCGGTACTCCACGGTGGAAAAGGAGGGCCTGGCCGTCAAGTGGGCCCTGGAGAGCTTGAGGTACTACCTACTCGGGAGGGAGTTTGACCTAGAGACAGATCATCGAGCATTGACCTGGCTGAACTCTATGAAAGACCACAACAGCCGTCTCACCCGCTGGTACCTCTCCCCCCAGCCTTTCCAATTCCAGATCCGACATCGAGCTGGTAAAACCAATGTCGTGGCAGATTTTCTCTCCAGGTTGCCACACATTGCCGACCTCGGGGAGGAGGAGGATAATGTGACGGAGCATGTCTGAGTGCCTGTTGTTCTCGCACGCGCTGGCACGCTCTCTCTCTCTCTCTCTCTCTCTCCTGCCCGCGAGTGCCGGCGTCGGGAGCGCATGTGGCACTGTCAGTATTCCTTCTGAACTGGACTCCGCTACAACTGTTTCTACACAGTTCCGTACGTGTGTGCCATGATTTACTGTGATCACAAACTGTTAAGTAACTGCCCAGACTTCTTTTTCCCCGTTGTATATGGCAGAGGATGCCCACAGTGTCAATGCGTCTCACGCACACACCCACACACACACACACACAAACACACTTGCTCACCTGCTGCTGGGTCTGCCTTGGGCTCTCGAACCAAACGGAAGCACTTTCTGGTCACCACATAAATAGCGCTTTGTGGCGCGCTTCCAAGGGTCATGTGATCGTGGAATATGCCATTATTATTAATTTATGTATAAGTGTCTGATTTACTGTGTATTGGGTCAAACAATGTAATAGAGAGATGGAGGTCTGGTTGGGTCACTCCACTGTGGTTGAACTTTATTATTGATTTAGGAATTTATGCTCATGATCATTAAATTATACCTTAAAACCCCTTTATGTGTGATTTGGACTTGCCCAAGGGAGGGGCTTAGAGTATTTAAAAGTGAGCTCTGCTCACTTTAGAGGTAAGTGTAGGCTGAAAAACAGTGTGGGTCACTAGTCGCTGTGAAATTAGTGTCCGTACCTGTAGATACTGTGTATTTTTTTTGTTGTTGATCGTTTTGGTTTGTCTTGCACCGTAAATATTGCTCCACATTTTGTTTGCTACCTGGGAAGTTGATTTAAATAAATATCATCACACTGAAGTTTTTCCGGCTGAGCCATTGGGTTTTTTCTCATCCTCAAAACGAACCCTTGACAGACATCATTTCTTTCATCACCTCACCATAATCTTTGCCACTCATCTTAGCTAGTTGCTTGAGCTCAGCTAAGTATGTCTTAGTAACATTACTTCCAACCTGAGTAGCGTACGCGCGACTGAGTCTTAACTGTCTTAACTTCATAGACAACAGAAGAGTCACCTTGTGCTGTGCACGTGTACGGTAAGTGAGGTTCTAAACTTTCTAAGGCTGAACCGCTAGAATATTCAACGATCAGGTTTTGGAAGAAGCGGGACTGTGAATCATCAACCAAAAGGATTTTCTCAATTTTACCATACTGTTTCAGAAAGTCAATCACTTGTTCATCTTGTTCAGTCACCTGCGTTATACCACTGACAACAACTGCATTTGGAATTTTGACACCAGACTTTTGTATGAAATCCATAGTGGTCATCACTTCAATACTGATGCTCAAATCAAATGGCTCCTGGCTGGGTCGCCACTTCTGTAACCAACTTTAAAGATATAAAAGAGAATTACAGTATAATAACCACTTGGATTGATTATAAAACCTGGACCAGAATCAGAAGACAGTAAATTCGGGAGGAGCCACTGTACTGAGCAACAATAATGAAGCTGAAGCCAGAGTAACAGGTGAGTAGCCACTCTTATAAAATTTTACAGTGGGTAAGGTAAGTTAATTGGTTGGTACAGAATACAAAATAAGAACCCAAAGTGTTAAAAAAGTAAAAGAAATAGTGTGCACACTTTAAAAGAAAAATTGTCCGTTGGGGCCCTTTAAATAAAAATAGTTGCAGGTTTTATCATTGTAGAGTCACTGGAAGTTCACCTGCTTCCAGAGAGTCCTTGTAGTGTAATGTAAATGTATGTGTGTGAGTGGGTGAGTACGTGGATATCTCCGCAGTGCTGAACTTTCTTCAGGGTGGTTGGCTCGCCATCTGTCTCAGCAGGAAGTTGTCCTGAACCTCAGATTTTTCCATCCTCCAAAAAACCTGACCTGTAGATAGGTCACACAATTCACATTCAACACCATCTATTCTCAGATGCATCACTAGGGATATCAAAATGTCAAAAGATGCACACCATTGCATCTAATTCTGACATGAATCTTCATCTCTATTCAAATCTCAAATCTCAGTTTCAGTTGTA